>UESW01003882.1:1133527-1258403 GCA_900491605.1 Calamus simplicifolius | reverse complement strand
GCCCTTAATTTCAGTCATGTTCCTTTTCTTGTTTTGTTCAACATAGATATAAAGGACCAAATCTCTCCCCCCCCCCCCCCCCTCTCTCTCTCTCTCTAAAACAGATAGAAGTCCTTTTCAAAATTGTTCAGATATTTTTGTTGGATAACAGCTCACGAGGGACATGTTTGGTGTTCTTTATTTTTTAATCACAAAAGGAGAATCTAGAGTTTTCTAACTTCTCCTAGATGCTTTATATTTGAGTTTTCTTCTTGAAAAAGAACTTTTCAGATAATATTACCGGGCACTATTCTTTTTTGATGAAGCATATTTTTGCTGTATAAAAATTACTTTTTAAAGCAATACCAAACATGATGAAGGTGCTGGCATATGTATTTAAAAAAAAAATTGTGAAAGATTAGCCACCATGAGGAGTCATCATATTTTCTTTATGCATTTTAAGGAAGGGGAACCAATGCAGGTGATCCAATATATTCTACAACGTTAAGACATGAGCACCAATTCTTCAAATTGACAAATGTCCATAGTGTGTCCCTTGCAACTTTTAGGATGACCATCTAGAGTGGAATGGAAATTTTGCTAGAGAGCCATGGGACCTAATCTCGTGAAGGGTGAAGAAAGGGATTTGGAAGAATAATATGTTCTTCCAGAACAAGATCAAGATTTCTGAACTTTGGAGTTAACTGATCTGAAAGAATACAGCTAAATGGTTTATTTTCTCCTGCAACAGGACAGAGTTCCATAATTTAGGTGGGAGAAGCAAATGATGTTTGGGATATTAGATGTTAAAACGGAAGGAAACAAAATTGGCAAAAACCCCCCTTGGTGGTCCAAAGTTGAACCCTTATTCTAGTTCTTTTCACATCTTAGGGTATTTTCTTATCAGTGGGTTGTCAAGAATCAGCATGGTGAGATCCTTTTGGTGCTATCGGACTCCCTAGATTAAGACATAGTATAAAGGGAAGGCTTGCACTCTGATTGAACCCTAGGAGAAACATGATAGCCATTTGTAATGAATTATTATGGATCTGGAGTAACAACATCAATTCTTAAGGCATTGAGGGCACTCAATATTTTGGGCCTGCACTTTCATTAAGAATGTCATTGCCTAGGCCACTGGAATCTTTTGATTCTACAATCCAGAAACTGGTAAAATTTGCCCTCCAATAACATCCTAGCCAATCGATACATCTCTATGAAAACAGAAGCATATATGAGTTATTCCACAATGTATCATCAGTTTGTGTAAGTATGAACTTTAAATCTAAATTCCAAACAGTCACTTCCTATCAAATTTATCACTATCTAACAAACTTGAACCTTGCACATTCATCAGAATAAGCTGAGATGGAATCATAATATGTCCATCAAATTCAAGTTTGCTTTTAGGTGCAAGCCAAAAAGATATGTTGCCATTGCTGATTTGCTTTGGATGACACCACAAACTTTAGGTGTTTACTTCAGCTACTAAAAGAATGTAAATAACAGCACTACAGTAGATTTCAATACTTTAAGAAACTTCATTACTTTCAGGATGACAGATTCAAACAAGGACATTTTAATATAACCCATTGCTTTTAAAATGAGATGCTATCTAAAAAAGAACATCACCATTAATGTTCATGAAAAAGAGAAACAGCATCCAAAAGTACCACATTCAAACAAGACCAGTAACTAAATTTACCTGAGTATAGATCCAATCAACGGTCCTCCGCAGCTGACAAACCTGCCAAGGCACATCAGAGTTAAGATTTGTGTATAATTTACCAAAACCATAAAGACCATTGCATAATTCAGTGGTCTTAGTTACTTGGAAATTGAAAGATAATACACGGAATTACAAAAAGCTTATGAGCATCAGTTCAGAAAGTTAAATACAAGAACAAGCCCCTTCAACAAGAACATAGCGCAGCATTTTCACCATCATGAAAGCTCATAGTTGGCTTCACTCAATTTCTATTAAAAGGTTTATCTGGTTTCAATCGATCCAAACAAATAAACCGGCTAAAACCACTATCTAGACTTTCTCCAGGCATCAAAATACACCAAAGGTCCAAGAAGAGATTAGAAAAGCATGCTTTACAAATTTGCTTCAAGAGCATAACAGTAGTTAATCATATTGCATGCCAGCTACGTCTCACGAAATCGTAGCATCGTTTTCTCTCTGGTTTAGCTGAACGACTGCCAAACAATTGGATTTTGAATTTCAGAAAGATAAACTAGCTGAAGAAACCACAGGACTTGGATCTCGATTGAACATTCAAAGAGAAAATACAAAAACCAATACTGTAGGTCAAATCGATAGAGGGAGAGGTGGGGCGTACCGCGAAGGTCCGAAGAGGAGAATTCCCCAAGCCCTCGACGCCTGCTTCCTTTCCTGCCGCAGCTTACGGTCGCGCTCGCTCTTCTTATCATCGGGGCTCATCTTCTTATACTCTCCACCCCAGCCCCAAATCGAAACCCTCGATCGAGGAACAAGGAAGAAGACGAACCATCGTTCGATCGACTCACTCGTTCGCGCAGGATAGAAAATTAAATAATTTAACACCAATTCTGATGCGAACGGGGAATGGATTTGAATGGAAAAAGGGAATTCATAGTTGCCCTTTTTCCTCAATAAAAAAAAGATAAAAAATTTATAATATAAAGAACGAAGATTTAACATTTTCTTCTAAAAAAAAAAAAAAAAAACCCTAAACGTGACTATAGCATGTTAGGAAGCCAACATTAATGAGATATTGTTAATATGTAATAGCATTAATTAAAATTATATATCTATCTAATAAATCTATAAATAATTTAATTTTAAAGATCATAACTCTTTTATTATTATTATCCTTATTTTTTTTGTTATATAGATTATTATAATAATTAATTTTTATTTTAATTACCAATTGGAAGATGGAGTTCAGAAATAATGTTTATTATTTTTATTTAATTAATTAATAGTTATCTACATAAAATTTTACCAACATGTAGAAAGTTTTTTATATAATCAAAGTTAATCCTTTTATCATAATATTGTAATAAATTGATCCATGTGGTCTTAACAAAGGAGGTAAGAAAGTTAAAAGAAAAAAAGACTCGCTCAATATGGATGAAGATGAAGAACGGTTTAAAAAAAAGAAGAAGTAAGAAGTGTGTAGTGAACAACAAGAATAAACAAAAAGAAAGTAGTGAATGAAAGAATAAAAAAAATGAATATAAACATTGATCAAATGAATAAATTTTAATTTTATAATTTTAATCCATTGCAAATACTGGAAGCATTATATTTGGATAGGATATTTTAAAATTTTATATAATTTTGAAATGTAGCATTTTAAAATATAATATTCTATAATTTAATAATTTCATAATTTCATAATTTCATAAATTTTCTATTTGGATAGCGGTCATTCAAAATAGAATTTTATCCAAAGATTATAATTTTTTATAATATTATTTTATAATATTTATATAAATTCATGTAATTTTATGTAAATATTTTAATATTTTTATATAAACATTGAATATTTATGCATAAATATCTAATATTTATTTTAATAATACTCATTAATATTTATTAATTCAATATTAAAATTTTATTAATAATATTAATAATATTTATTATTTGTATTATTGTGCATATTAATAATATTTATGAAATATTATATATATAACTATGTTTTATAATTATTTTTATTTAAGAATATCTATTTAGTAATAAAATAAAATAGTTATGAATAATATTAGAAATGCTTCTAATTTTATTAATTAAATTTTTTATTTATAAATATTTATGTGAATATATAAATTAATCATAAAACATTTATAAATATTTTTATAACTATAAAATACAAAAATAATATTTAATTATATAAACTAAAACATAAATATTAATTTGATTAAGTAAATATTTTAATTTAGTAATATTTATATTAGTAGAATATATTATAATATATTTAATAAATATATTATTAATAATTTTATTTTAATAAATTTTATTTATCTATGTAATATTTATTCATTAATAATGGAATATCAATATTTTAAATAAAATTTAATAAATAAATAAAAAAATAAAATAAAATAACAATATATTTATGTAAATATTTGGCATGTAAATAAAATTAAATATTTTGACTATTTCAATTAAATTTTTATGAGGGATTTGTAGATGATATCTTTAAAAATGAAATTTAAATTATCATTTGAGGGATTTGTAAATTTTTAAAAATTTCTTAATGAACCAAACAAAAAATTTTAATTAATTGTAAAATTTTAAAATTCTTATACCAAATGAAGCTCTTCTTGTAAATTCCCCAACAAAACACGCTTTAAGCGAATCAGAATTTCCACACCCCATAGTTTTTTATGCTCGGAATACGCTGTGAAGGAACTCCATGTTTAGTACAATAAAAGAGATAGACAGGGACCTTTGTGTAAACATACTTTAACGGGTTCGGATCCAGCAGACGGTATTATCGTTTTAACCCGCTTTCATCAGTTCTCCTTGCCGTCGGCGTCGGTCCCTCTCGGTATCGAATTCCAGCCCCAACGCGAACGCGGCGGCGGCTCTCCGTGGCACAGGGATGCTGCGAGCTATCTCTCGATTTCGAACGCCTCTCCGATCTCCCTCAAGCCCTTCTCTCCTTCTCTTCCCCTCCTCCCTCTCGTCTTCTTCTCCTTCTCCGTGCCTTCGAGACATCGTCCGCCCCTCTCCTTCGATCCCTCGCCTCTGCTCTCCCTTCTCCTCGCGGCGGCGAGGAGGGGGAGGGAAGGACCGGGAGAAGGAGGAGGACGATGGGTTGGGAGGCGTGTTCGTGTTACGGAGGAACGCCTCGCGGCCGCCGAGGCTGTTTGTGGTCCAGCCCCGCCTCCGCCCGGACTCCGTCCTCCAGTGGAAGCTCTCAGAGGCTCTCAACCTCGCCAACTCCCTCGAGGAGCCGCGGGATGGGTTCTACGAGGAGGATTTCGAGTCGAAGGAGCTGCCGCCCCACCTCATCGTGCAGAATCCGGCTGCCAGGGGACTCAAGGCACACGCGGGTTGGCTTCGCCTCTCTATTTTCTTATTAAAGTTCTCAAGTTTATCAGCTATTATTTTAGTGCAAAAGCTTTTGCTGAGAATAAGGACAATGACCTTGATAAGAGTTAAAAAGAAAGACACATTTCAAGCATAAAACGCTTTTGCGATAACAAATCTTACCATATGGGTGAAATATTTCTCTGGAAATCGTGGATCACACAATGCAGAGAAATCGTATGATGTTTGTGTTGTATCATTCTGAATTGATGGGAATTTCTTACACTGGGAGTGTTGATAATCTTGGAAGTGATCAAATTTCGGAAGCAGAAGTAAAGTCCAGCTATATGGGTTTTCCTTGTAGATTGGTTTCGGAATAAGAAGAGTAGAAAGTGCAGGTCAAATTATTGACATAAAGTATGATACGAGGAAAGAATTTATACTATGGGAGATCCAAAATGATGGTAGACATCTGGATCAGATAAAGGAAATAAATGGAACGTGATTGGGAGGAAAACTGACCATTAGCAATTTGGTGAATTGTGAAAGCTTCGTGATTTTTTGTTTTTGATGTAAAAGATGGATAATCTTTCAAAATTTCTTTGTGATGAATTAAGACAATACGGACATCATGCATAATGATCTGGAAAAAAATATGCACCCAGTAACCATAACAACAAATGGGGAGCATTTCTTTGATTCAACTTGATGATGGTTTTTATTGTTTTTTGCTTGATATATTGCCTTGTCAGTTCACTTAGGGAGTTGGGTTTCTACAAAATTATATTCCATAACCAACTTGTATGTACTGATAATTCAGGGGATCATTAAGATATAGTTCTAGAATAACATGCTACTTGATATTGACTTTGGCATGTCATCTCTCTCTAAGTTAGCAGTTGCTGAACACGATGGCTATTATCTTGTTATGGAAAGTTCTCTGACATTGGCCAAATATTTGTATTGCTAAGCCAATTGTTTTGACATGATTAAATTGACAGGATCTTCATTGTGCTTGTTGCAGACACATATTTTGGACAAGGGACTGTTGAAAATATCAAATCCCAACTCATGGCATTGGAATCAGAGGTACTTTTATTCACTTAGTCTTTTTATTTTACAAACTCTACTTCTTTTGAATTTTTCCAATATGTTGTTGAAAACCCTGTGGACTTAGAATTGATCTGATATTATTCATGCGTACCTTTTTTAATTTTCTAGAAGGTGTGTAAAATCTTTTCATTATGTGTGAACCTTTTTCTGAAAATTGACAATTTATGTTTGTGGTTTTGACAGAATGAAATAGATGCAATTTTTGTTAATGCAATACTTTCTGGGATTCAGCAACGGAATTTGGAGGCGAGTCGTACATACACTTATCTTTCCTGTTTATACTGGAAAATTCTTGAAATTAGATTGAGCATGTTGTTTGCATCTTGTTAACACAAGATCCATTGAACTGCTCTTATCATAACTTTAATGACAGTTTGCTTGGAAAAAGCCAGTTTTAGATCGTGTTGGCCTTATAATAGAGATATTTCATGCTCATGCTGAAACAAAGGAGGCAAAACTACAGGTACTACTTTGTCCATGGACTGCGATGTTTCTTTGCATCCCATGCTCCATGTTCAGATTTTCTATTTGTAGTTCATTTGCTTGACTTGTACATATGAATGAATTATGATTCTCTAGTGGACGTTCCAATTATGTTATAGATAGGAAGTAACTTGTGGTCATTTTGATGTTATTTTCTTTCATAGTCTGAGTTAGCTGCTCTCATGTACATGAAGACAAGGCTTGTACGTGTTAGAGGTCCTGGTGGACGCCTCGTTTTTGGAGCAAGCGGAGAAGCTGAGGTTGTTAGTGCCCGAGGGTATGTTTAGCACACTTCGCTTCTAAGTACAATTGGAATGGTGCTTTTCATATTGAAGATGCTGAGATAAACATAGAAATGATGTATGCTTTGATAGTTACAAGCAAAATATACATTTAAGTAAGGTTTTAAGGCCTGCTGGGATGGAGAGCATTCTAGCCATCCCATCATCTTCTTGTGGGACAATGGGACCATGATGGGGGGCTCCGAACTCCATACATAAGGAGAAAGAAGAGGGAAGGGGAAAGAAAGGAAGCAAAGAAGTAAAATGAAAAGTAAAGAAAGGGAAGGAGAAAAAGGAAGGAAGAAAGAGAGGGAGAAGGAAAAATAAAGAAAACAAAGAAGTGAAAAAAGGAAAGAAAATAAGGAGGGGAGAAGAAAGAGAAATAATGGAAGGAAAAAAGGGAGAAAAATAAGGAAGAAAAAAAAGGAAAGGAAGAAAGGAAAAAAAAAAAAGAAATAAACAATGTAAGAAAGAATAAAGAAAAAGACAGAAGGGTGCCTAGCAAGACAACCATGGGTCGGTGCGAGCAAGCATCTCATTCCATCAAGAAATTAGGACACCCATATTCTGTGGGATTTAACCAACTCCTTTCATTGAACATGAACGATGTACTTGCTATCATGGATATTTTATGTAGAGAGAACCTGAAGAATTATCAACATTTGTCTTTGCGCTAGAAATTTCCTCCGAATGATTAATGTGCATGGAGGAACTGCCTATAGATGAATTAATTGGTGCAAGAATTCTCAACCATGTATCCTAAGACATTGGAGAGAATTTTCCCCAACTCTTTATAAAATGAGTTAATCTCAGAATGTAGGTCTAATCATCTTTTTTTAATATTAAAAATGGTTTTCTGTAACTATTAGTCCCAATTGATATCTTTTATCATTGATTGTTTCTGCAGGAGAGGAAGTGGTGGACGTGGTTTCATGAGCGGTGCTGGAGAAACTGAACTTCATCTTCAACGTTGGAGGTACATTTCATACTTAATGATAGATGAGGTGTTCTATGCTTTAGTTTGTTTCATCGATCTTTTAATATTCACAATTTTATTATGAGAATTCTCTTCTATTTGAGAATTTTAGAATTCAAGAAAAACGAAATCATCTACTGTCTCAAATTGAAGAGGTTCGACGAACTCGAGCTTTGCAACGTTCTGCTCGGAGAAGGCATGGAAGTTCATATGATCAAGGCCTAGCAACTGTTGCTGTTGTTGGATATAAGAACGCAGTATGTTGATCTACAATGGAACTTTGCTATCAATCTTACATGTATCCAAAACAATGCTAAGTCTAGTTTCTCTTTCTTTTGACCTCATGGAAAAATAAAAATAAAATTCACTTCATTTATTATTATGGTGCATAAAGATTTCTAGACATTTGTTATCACAAAGCTAATCCAAATGCACCTTACTAATATATAGCATGTACTGCAGGGTAAATCCACTTTGGTCAGTGTTCTTTCGGAAAGTGATCTATATAGTGATGATCGGTATTCCTAAAACATCTAGCATTTTTTCTATAACTTGTGGTCTTCGTTCCTTTTGTATCAATGAACAACATCATTGTATTTTGAAGTCCATAACTGCTTATTCTTGCATGGGTAATTGTGCTTTTATTCTATTCAGATTATTTGCGACAGTGGATCCTCGATTAAGAAGTGTAATTCTTCCTTCAGGGTAATGCGAAGAAGGCAAGCCTTGCTTGCTGTTGTTTAATCATTTCCAGAATTTCACTCAATGGGCTTGTATTGTTCTTTTGGGATCTAAAAATTTGTACTTATGTTGCTACTCAGGAAGAAGGCACTTCTTAGCGACACCGTAGGCTTTATCTCAGATTTGCCTGTACAGGTAATATATTTGCAACATCATCTATGCCTTGGGTTTTTACTGTTTTTCAGGTATAACTCCTTTCCCTTTTTCCTTGTTTTCCCTTTTTCATGCAGTTGGTTGAAGCCTTTCATGCAACTCTAGAGGAAGTGGTTGAGGCCGACTTGTTAGTGGTACGGTTTGTTGGTCTTCTTTGATTCAACTGATCTTTTTTATTCTCTTTCCTTTTTTTCCTTTTAATTTTAGGTTCCCCTAGACAAAAGGTCTAATGAAAAACAGTGGGAGTAGCGTTACAAGTAATTGTTAGATAGGTTTTCTACCATCCTAGAATAATCTGCAGATGCATAGGTTGGCATGTTCTTTATTTAATTGACAAGGCTGCAAACACATAGGTAGGCATATTTTTCATTTAAGCTTGTGTGTACATGCAAATAGACTATGCTTTCATCATCACTGCATATACTCGATACATGTTTGTGTCAAACTGACCTTCTGGATAACTGATGAGCAAAAATTCTTTATCTTCAGAACAATTGTCCTCTCAAAGTCATAGATCTCTAGATTGCCATCAGCTTCTTTTTCTCTTATTGGTCTTAAGCGTGCCATTTATTGAATTAGTTGGTATTTACTTTCAAAGTCTTTTGCATACCCAGCACAATAATTGGACTTCGGTTAGCTGGGAGCATTAGTTAAATTGAGCAATACAAGTTGGCCACTTGAGAGTATCTTGTGCAGGAGTATAATCAAGATGTAACAGGTCAATCTACATCCTATGCCTATCATACTCTGTAGAGAGGCACCTGCATGCATTTTTGTATCCAGATGATGTGAGCAAGCATATTTTTGCATGCTTGAGCTGTTACATTGCAGAGTACGCATCTTATCCAGGTTGCAGGTAAGATTCAAAGGATTAGGTTTAGGAGGTGATGTGATGAGAATGGCAATATCCAGTCTGTGCAAACAAATAGCTTCTCAGGTCCTGCTTTCATTTACCGGTTTGGTATAATGATTGCATACTTTCATTTGTAAGTTTTGAAAAAAGATGACATGCATGCTTGGTCATAGAATTTGGCATTGAACAAGACAAGGAACACAGTTGAAAACAAATTGATGTGTGCATATTGTCATAACTGCACACATAACTTTGATTCAGTTTCATTATTTGTTAGCTTTTGCTATTAATTCGTGTAATAAATCATGGATTATGCGTCAGGGATATGGTCCTGTGATGGCAGTTAAGCATAGTTGGTGAACTAGTGAGCTACATTATCTGTGTAGAAGCTTGTTCCTGTTCTTTACCCATGTTCTCTTGCTCTCTTTGGGCGAAATAAATAGATTTTTCCATGTATCGAGGACAAGGAAATCTTAACAGCTATTTTTTGGTCTGTGCGCAGCATGTATTAGACTCGAGTGCACCTAATCTTGATGAGCAGCGCTCAACTGTACTGCAAGTACTGCAACAGATTGGAGTGTCAGAGGAAAAGATTCAGAATATGATCGAAGTTTGGAACAAAGTACTTTACATATTCCTTGTCACAGATATTAAAAACCACTAGTAGTTGAAATAGATACCTGTTAGTTTTGGTTAAAGATATGATATCTGCTGAATTTTGAAACATGGCCAGATTGATCTTGTGGGCCAAAACATAGGAGCTGGTGAATTTCCAGACAAAGATGATTGGCTAGAGGGAGGTGAAGAGGAAAAACGTTGGGAATTTTCAGTAGTAGAGAATGATGTGGCATCTGAGTTGTCATCTGGTGAGCCTATGGATGAGGATGGCATAGTTTCTGAGCCATCGCAAGAAGAAAATCAGGAAAATATCAATGAGATGGCATCTGAGTTATCTGATGAGCCCATAGATGAAGATGACATGACTTCTGGGCTGTCAGCAGAAGAGGGTCTGGAAGATGTTGATGAACAAGAAGCTGAGCTGCCGTAGACGGAAGAGGACAGATCCTGCAATAGGTAATGAATCCAGCAATCCCAATTGTGTGCAAACTTCTGCAGTGATGGGGATGGGCTTGCAAGAGTTGCTGAACCTTATTGATGAGAAGCTAAATGCACAGAAACCATCTGAGCAAAAGATGCTTGGACCTTATGATAGGAAATGGAGACCTTCCACAGCAGATGATGAGAAAGCAGCTGAATCATAGGTATGTTGTCAGAAGTTGAGACTTATCCGTGCTTGAAATAATATTGCTTGAAGAGAATTGTTGTAACCAAGTCTCTTATGAAATTTTTCTTTCTGTTAATTCAATAAATCATGAGAAAAACAAACCTTTACATCTCATTTCAAGACATAAGCTGCAATAAAAAATTTCTGGCTCTTACTAGAAAGAACATTAATCGTGCAGATGTATCAAAGATCTTCCACAGGCTCGCCTCTACTTGGTGTCACAGTGGCTATACCCAGGTTTTGTGTTGGAGATCACCTTTAGACTGGTCAATACTGTTTTATGTTTTAACTAGGGAGTGTGCATACAAAGTACAAGCCTACGCCTGGCTTCAGAGCCGATGCTTTCTTTCTGACATGATATTTGTCTGATCCAAAGTGGAGTCCTCTTTAAACAACTTCTTGATAGCAGGCCAGCGCCAAAATGATCACGGTGTATATTTTCAGAGGATTACTTCTCTCGAGAAGCTGTCTGTTTAACTTTCTTGGCGATAACTTGCTAACAAGGAAACGGAGTACCAGTACTGTTCTATTCTTATGGAAGGGCTTCATTCTTTTGAATAACAAAACGATGTTGTCTGCTGTTCCTGGAGTATGCTAAGCGTCCTCCCTAGCCAGCTGAGTTTTTGGAGTGAGAGTACTCCTTATGATTTGTTTTTGCGGTAATAAATTATTTTCCTCCATTACCACTCAAAAGGATTTGTTTCTCTTCATCTGTAACTGTTTAATGTGTATCCTTAAATGTTATTTGGCTAGTTTTCTTTAGAGTGCAAGTTTTCTGCAAGAAAGATGCTAGCTCTGCTCGTCTCTTTTGGACCATACAGAAAAATACGAGAAATGCCTGCTCTTAAATTGCTCCGGCCTTTTTTACTGAAAAAAAAGGGATACCATATTTAGTTGCGAAAAATAATTATTCATTTTTCATCTTGAATTTTTATCCCTATTTTTAATTTCCTTTTCTATACAAAATTTGAAAAAACATATTCATTCGTTGAAAATAAGAAATTATTTTTTAACTTAAATAATTAGAAAAGAGGATGGTGATACATGTTGTAGATACGGTGGTAAATAATGGAGAGGGATGGCAGTAGCAATGAAGGTTTAATTGTGGTGGTGATAATAGAGGATAATGGATGAAGCCAAGATATGATGGTAGTGGTGATGAAGGATGTTGAGGGTATGATGGTGGCAATGGAGATGGTGGTCTCAAATGAATGAGATGCAATAAGAAGAATTTCAGCATTTCAATGGGTTACTTTCAGGGCAAACAGATTCAGACAACTAATTCTTATTCTGATAAAAAACAATAAGTGAAAAGGAATCACTGATTCTTATCCATTATCTTTTACCTTCATTTCTATTCTTTGCAAATCCTTCACAGAAACCTCCAATCCTGTCTATTCACTGCTTATGCTTGAATCCTTCATAGATGTCGTATGAAGATATGAGATATTGACCACTAGGAAATGCACTGGCATTAGGGCGACAACTAAAATGCCCTGTGATGGTAACAAGGTCTCGTTAAGCTACCAGCATCCACAGACTTCATTCGAGATTTCAGTTACATAGAAAAGGAGAACCATGCAGAGACAAAATATATTGGCATGTAACAAATTCTCAGATGTGAATTGTGAGTGTCTTCAGTGTTGCAACATGGAAGATGGTACCTTGCAAAGTCTCCCCAATAGATGGCTGTATTGTGGCAGAGTGCTCATGAAGTACTTATTCTTTAATGGTTCGCATAGCCATTCCAGAGTTGAAGTCACTGAAGGATATGAGAACCTGGAAGTCAATAATAAACCTTCAGATAAAGCTGAATGTGTGTGATAGAGATCAAGGAATGACTGCAAGATGTCCAAAATTTGCATTGAATCTTCATGGATATGTTCAAGTCTTATAGATTAGTTAACTGAAAAGAAAAAAAAAAAAAAACTGAACTATGTATACCTCTTTAATTGAGCTAAATAACACAAATTTTCCTTCAGAATAGCTGTGAGCCATGTCAGGCAATTCATGATATGCCTGTTGTGATGTCTCACTGCTCCTCTTCATTGGTGATCTGTAATTCTTATAACCTGCAACCAGTGTCAGATGGAAGATGCAGCAGCCATTTGTGAACAAATTGGATCCCAGAATAATGATCATTGTGATAAATCTACTTCTTTGACTGAGAACTCTTGACAATCATTGGACTTCCTGGCAGATAGCTTCACACACTGCTTTATAAATCAACTTGTCATGGAATGCTGTATATATTGATGACACCTTAGGTGCTAGTCATGAACCCAGAAAATCTGATCAACTTAGACATTCAAACTAGTTACAGTTGTTTTCCAAATGGAAGCTCAAGTCAGAGATGTTCACCAGTAATCTCCACAAGAGCAACTTCCCCCCCTGAAACAATGAAACCTATGCGCATCCCTAACAGTAATTTCTCTCCCAACTATTGCAGAAATGAACTTGATCGCATTGTGGCAGTCCCCGCATATCCTAAGGTTTTTCACCACCATATTGGTAGCCCTTCTCCAGTACTGATTAACCCAAATGCAACAGCAAGCTTCTCACTGTGGTGGCCCAACCTTGTTTTGCCTTCCATAACATTATCCCTTGCTGGAGCCCATCTTACATCTGGCACATACCCAGCCTGCTTCATCTTCCTTGACATCTCCTCCAAGAACTCATAAATCTCCTTAATCCGTGGGTGGGAAACATCATCTGCCACAAACACATGAATCCTCTTCTCGACTTCAATCCAACTGCAACCAGGTTTCTTCCTCACCCCTCGATCTTTCATCAGTTTCCTAACGGTAGCAAACTCATCCCATCTCCCTGTGCTTGCATACATGTTTGAGAGCATCACATAGGCAACCGCATTTGAAGGCTCCAGCAGAAGGAGCTTCTCCGCTGCCTTTGCTCCAAGCTCTACATTCCCATGAGTCCTACAAGCACCAAGCAATGCAGCCCATCCAATTGATCCTGGATCAAAAGGCATTGTCCTGATCAGCTCCTCAGCTTCCTCGAATTTTCCAGCACGGGCAAAAAGGTCGATCATGCATGAGTAATGCTCTTCACCTGGTTCGATACCATGCTTTTCATTCATTGAATTGAAATAGTTCCGGCCTTCCTCAACCCTTCCAGTGTGAGCGCATGCAGAGAGTACTGAAATAAAAGTGATGCTAGTGGGATGGATATTTGAGTCAATCATCTCCTTAAACATAATCAGTGCCTCATTTCCTAGCCCATGCTGAGCATACCTGCGATCATTGAATTGAAGGAGACTGTGTTACGTTCAGGCATCTCTTGAACAGTCTGTGAGCATCTTTCAGGTTACCACATTTCGAGTACATGGCAATCAGTGCATTATTAACCGAAATTTGATTGTTTGGGAACTCAGACTTGATGGCTAATGCATGCATTTGCTTCCCTTGGGATGGCGATGATAAGTTCGAGCAAGAACTGATGGCACACAGAAAGCTGCAATCATCAGGGCGAAACCCAGCCAGCTGCATCTCTCGAAAGCAATCAAGACCCTCCTCAGAAAACTCATCATTCAAAGAGTAGCCAGATATCATTGTGTTCCACAAAACCAAGTCGGGCTCATCTACCTCTTCAAACACCTTCCTTGCATCAAGAATCCTGCCACACTTCGAGTACAGATCGACAAGTCCACTGCCCACATGCGAATTTTTCTCGAACGCGCTCTTAATCAACTGAGCATGGAATTGTAAGCCACCCAGCAAATCCTTCACACTCGTGAACGTTGTCAGCACACTCGCCAGGTGAACATGTCGACCTCGAAGCCTCTCCTGAGCATTTCTTGAAACAAGTCGAGAGCTTTCGGCCCCTTCCGGTGCTGCCCGTAAGCCACTATCATACAATTCCAGGAAACTCCATCTCGTGAAAAGCCCATTTCTTCGAAAACACGCTTGGATCCATCCAAGTTCCCACCTTTATTGTACCCACTGATAAGAGCATTGTTAACAGAGACATAGGAATCGAGACCGGAGGAAATGGCGATCGAGTGCAGCTGGTTGACGCCATCGGTGAGAGAAGAAATAACAGAGGAGAGAGTGAATCCATCCATGTCGGAGCCGAGGCGGCGCATGTCGGAGAAGAGCTGGAGGGCCCCAGAAGCCCGGCCCTCGGCGGCATACGCCGAGAGGAGAGTGTTGTAGGAGACGAGGTCGGGGTCGGGGATTTCAAGGAAGAGGCCGCGACATACGTGGGCGGGGCAGTCGCGGGCATAAGCGGCGAGGAGGGCGTTGTAGGAGAAGACGTTTGGTTGGAGGATTTCGTCGAACGAGCGGCGGGCGAGGGAGAGTTCGCCGCATTTGGAGTAGAGGAGGACGAGGTGGTTGGAGAGGTAGGTGGAGGGGGCACGGCGGACTTCACGTAGTGGCCGTGGAGGGCACGGCCGGCGGCGAGATCTCGGCTGGCGATGCAGGCCTTCAGGAGGTGACGGAAGCGTTGCACGGAGGGTGGAAGGTCTGAGAGGTGAGAGGCAAGTTGGCTCATCTAGCGCTCGCCCTCTCCCTCTCTCTCTCTCTCTCTCCACAAAATTAGACCAAAGGATACGGTTTAAATTTTGTCCGGCCGGATGGAGTTGGTTGGTTCGGTTAAACCGTTTGGAACAGTGGGGATTGCATGCTTTTGGATGCGTTATGGATCATTTGATCTCCAAATTAATCTTGAATTCTTGTTTCGCCAAATGACTTTTTCAAAATTTTCTTAACAAGTGATTGATCAAGATTATTGTAAAAAAATCATGAGTTATTCATGACTAAATCAAGAATATATATATTATAGATTGACAGTGATTTGTGATCTATATCATGTTATTGATATCAAATACAAGCCTTTCACATGCTTTAAAGTTTCCCAGCACTCAACAAAATTCAAATGATGGGTGCTTAACTTTATAGTGAGAGACATTATATTCAAATTTGGTAGCAAATAACCATTATATTTTAAAAATAAAATAAAAATAAATTTTGCAAGTTGATGAGGTGAGACTTGCATGCTGGCATCCTAGGCATTGCAGGATTTATTTATTTGAATTAATTTTTTCCTATACTGCAATAATGCAAAAACTTAATGATGCATTATATCAATATCATTAGGGTTATATTTCAGCAACCTGTTAATTCTTTTTATGATGCACAAGTAGGCAAATTTATTCTGGAAGCGGAATAAATATTGAAACTTCATGAAATCCTCACAAGAGTTTATGTACAAAGAATAAGTGATTCTTTATAGATTGTATCCGAAGATAGGAAAACAAATGTTTTTATATAAGCTATGAAACCTCTAGCTCATGGCATTATTGCCTTTGTAGTGGCCAAAAATAAAATACTAAAGATTTATGTAAATTCATTTCAAACCACAATTCAAATTTCTTGTGATTTGATATTGAATAGAAAAAATTCATATCTAAGACTAATTAAGATTGATCTAAACCAACTCATTCCATTCTAGAATTTTATATATACATACGGCATGCCAACTATTGAATAACTTATTAGAAATGCAATAAAAAATATAATATGTTCAAAGATATTTTAAGTAATTATATTTCAATTGCATAAAATATAATGTAGGCCATCTGTAATTATAAGGTGTGGCATGGGAAAACAAATTGAAAATATAATATGAAAAATTAACTTCAACATTCTTCTTAATTATTGCATATCAATTAACTTCTTAGAAATTAAGATTTGTGAACATACTTCTACATCATGACATATATTGAGAGGTTGCACTTGTTTGGAAAAGTCTTTGCATAGAATTCTTTGAGAACTAATTCCCTGCAAGATTTGTAGGATTAGATTCTGTTGGGGGGAATAAAAATAAGAAAGAACAATTTGCATGCTTTTGAGATTTTATGATCGAAACAACTGCGAAAGATGTGAGAGCACTGCGATAGTTGATTAGATGCTATCATTGATTTAATTAGAGAAAAGATTGGGAGATCTCTAAGGGAAAGCGAGCATGGGGTTGACGAAAGACTGGTAGCTGAGAGAAAAGATGACGATTTCAATTGCTTTATGAAAATAGAATCACTGATTTAACTAGTTATGGCTAACATAGAAAGCTATAGGCTAATTAGCATGTGGCCTCGAACAATGAACTCACTAATCAAGATCTATGCTCGTGGCCTCTTGAGGATGAAGATTCAAAGCTAAATACCATCATAGCTAGCATTCAATCAGTATGGCTTGGCTTCCAACGAGTTATAATGAAGAGTATAGAAAGTATTAGAACCCAATTTGATTCATGCTTTTCCAAGGAATTCGCCTATGCTAGCCTTCATGCATAGGTGAAGGCTAAGAGCCATACGAGCTTCGATTCAGCTCGAGCATAGACGTACAAATGTTACCTCATAAAGTTATCCATTGGGCTGTAAGAGGCCCCAAGCAGATAGTGGGCCATTAAGGCCATAAAAGAGAGAGCCATTAAGCCTCTCTAAGGATTATCCAAATCGAGCCTTAAAATAGGTTCAAAGTTTAGGATTGTAGACAATTCAAGTCTATTTTGAGAGAGACCATATTTTGAACCATCCAATCTAAGGCCCTCATAAGAAAAAAACCTAAAGCCATGAATTCCTAAAGCCCTGCTCAGAAGAAAAATATACAAGGGCCTTTTACTTTTTTTATTACTTCTCTTATTATTTTCTCTTATCATTTTTTTTTTCTAACACCAATTTTTCTAGATATCTGAAGGAGATATTGGGTTATGCCTCCATACATGCTCATAGTAGAATATTCAAATCGAGTTAAATCATTGTACCTTAAAAATTGTTCATCTACAATTTGTACAGAGGGGTAAAATCTACTTCTTAATAGAGTATCTAATCTACTTTGATTCAAACATGGTTCTCTATTTTTTTTTAATATTTTTTATTTAATAGATGCAATTTAATTCCTAACAATTTCTAGGTATTGACTCCCAACAGAGATGGTGAAGAGAAGGTTCTTTTGATGGGAAATCTAAAGTGTATGCGAGGGCTTAATCATTGCAGAAGAAAGCAATGGATCCATGCTTGGGGCCCAGATAAAGGGCTCGAGAATGGACTGCAAGGGTGCAACGCCATGTTAGCTGTCACCAAGGAGTACACCCATCATTGTTCACTAGGCCATGAGATGTTTTGGGTAGGATATACGGTGGAGTTCTTATGTGAAATTAACCCCCTGTGTGAATGGCCTTTTTCTACCTACTACTTGAATGGTTGTCCCAGGGGAGTCCGTACGTCAAAACCATGTGAGATCGAAATCGGTGAGCGCCTAAAACATCCGGCGGTGACCTGGCTTCTTCGGTTTGAGTTATTTCTTCTAGAAAATGCATTAAAAAGTAGATTTTATTGAAATCGGTAAGCGCGCTTGATGATTGAAAAGTAGATGCACTATAAAAGCATTTACATGGTGGAAGCCATGGTGCTTTGTCCTTTTAAAAGGCGTTACCATCGTCTCTCTATCTCCCTCGGAGTTGTCTTGTCTTCAAACGTGCATCAGAAGTATAAATACAGCCATCTTGATCTTGAGTATGAGAAACGCAGCTACATCCAGAAAAGAGGTCCAAAGTAGCATATATTACCTCATGTGTATTTCATTTGGACAATTCCTTGTCAGTTCACAAGTATCATACCAGGAAAAAGGTAACCTGAGGTGACAACTTTTAGAAGGAACTGAAACAAATTAACATCAAATGACACCAGAAAGGGGCCAATATAAATGAAAAAAAGAACCTTATCTATGGATCAATTGATTCAGTTTCCATCAGCTGTTGGGTCCTGAAATATATAAAATACCAACTAACCATTCAGTTATGCACTTCAAGACTCATTCCATATGATGCCTTTTATCATTTTATAAATTTGCATAGCAGCTATGTCTGCAAGAACTTATCAGAACAAATTAGCAGAGAAATTACCAAAATGGAGAGTGATTGATACCAAGACCATTGCAGGTGAGTATCATTCCTTTGAACCTAGTAAGATATTCCTGAATAAGGAAAAATAAGAATCAGATCCAGAGAACGTACCACTCCTAAATAAGGAAAAACTATAATCAGATGAAGAGGATAAATTTGAGGGGAAAAAAATAAATATAAGCACAGATCAATGAACAAAATCATCATTATTGTTTGTGATTCTTACTCTTAAAGTGTATCTATCGATCTCATAAGTGCCAGACATATCATACTCAAGTCGCTTAGCTTGATCACTTAGTACTGCAGACAATAAATTGTAAAATTTAGTTTCACATATGTCATAATCATAACAATTTTTTACATCAATTTCTAGTGCAATAGTACTTCTTGAACTGATCAAACATTCTGTGTTTATAATCCCCCCCAAAAAAATACAAAAAAGGAAAAGGCCAAGCCATTAAATGCATAATAACCAAAATTAGCCTTGATACTAAGACATGTGCCTGAAGATAGACATTACAATTTTCAAGGCCTTCATCAAAGAGAGGATGAAAAGAAAAATATTAAAAGCTGCTAGAAATTTTACCCTTGTAAGCCTCATTTATCTCCTGAAACTTTGCTGTGACAGAACTATTGCCTTTGTGCTTGTCAGGGTGCCACTTCTAGTCATGGATAGGGAATAAAATGCTGTATTACTTTCCTCAGAATTTCTATGGTTAATTGCTCTAAATCAAATGATAAAATATTTGAATAAAAAGCCTATAGATGACTCACTAGTGCAAGTCTTCGATAATTCAATCGAATAGTCTCATCTGTTGCATCATAGTCAACCTCCAGAACTTTGTAGTAGTCCTGAAAGTAAAACATCACATCCACTTAGAGTTTGATAATGGAATAAGAAAAGTTGGTCTGATATACACTGTGCTGCAAAAACAAGGTACCATGTCTGTCATAATGTTTAATGATCCAATGATTTCTGAAATAATGTGTGATCTATCTCCTCAATCTAACAAGAAATTATACATGCTTAATTCATCCATAACAAAACCTCATCTTTAAGATGTTCACATGAAGATATTTATGACCTTTCAGAGATTGCATCCTTTTTCATCACAGTCAAGAGAACAAATCAAAAACACAACCCATCCAACCCACCCCAAAAGGAAAATGAAGAGGCAACTTCATCATCATTAATCAGTATATAAAATAATAAAATTCATATTCAAACCTGACATAGTCAACTCAATGTAGAAAATACAAGAGATTGAGATTGGGAGCGATTCATATCAATGCAGTAAGCAAAGAATAAAAGAAATCCACAGAAATATAAGATAAATCCGTCCTTCAAGAAAATCCTGGCTTCTTGTATGTCTTTTTTTCATATACAATAGTTACCTCTAGACATAATCATTCTTTTGATGATAGTTCATCTCAGAGAATCTTTCTAGTTCAGTACTAGGCTCGCATTCATCTGATGGGTTGCACAACCTGATGCTGTTTCTTAGATCAACTTCATCCTCTCAAGCAAGGTTTTTAATTTTGTAGGATGGGCCATCTCAATTTTTTCATGGAATGGGACGCACCGCAGTTCCACCCTGTCCTGACACTTGGGACGAGGGATGTCTCAAGATGTGCTGAATAGAATGTTGAAATGATAGTGAGACGGTCTTGTCCTAACACTTAAGAGGGTAACTCGTTCCAGCATCCCACGGGATGTTCTTCCAGGATTTAAGTCCATGCTTTAGAGTATATCAATTCCATATGTCTAGCTAGTCTACTTCTATCCTAATAACCTTCAATTTCACCTTTTGTAGCTGCTACTAGGACCTAAGTTTTTGTATAGGTAATGGTCTTTTGCTTTTCATTCAAATATTTTCCTGGATTTTTTTTTGGAGTTTCTTTGGAATGAAGCAATCAAGCATCTGTCTGCTATGCTGTTTTCAGCTAGCTTCTCTACAAGTCACTATGCCATTTTCCTATTCAAGCTCCTTGTTTACGAGTCATAGTACCCATTAAGTTGATCTCTTTATTTTCATGCACAGCACATGGATTCCAGTCAATCAATACCTTCATTGTCCACTTTCTGCATTCTCTGCCTTTTGACTTTCAAGCTCTAATTCCTTCTTAGTTTGTCCTCACTTTTCTTCAGGGAGCTGTATATTGTAGCTCTTCAATTCCATTCTTCTTCATTAGACAGCTTTGCCCTCAACAGTTGTATCGAACAATCTACATCTGCAACTTTTGTTTTGATCAGCACTCTCACAGATTGAAGACCAGTTAATTATGGTAATATGCACATCGACCTCTTCCACTATGGTCTTCTTTCATAGTATGATAGGATCAAGAATATGGCATGCAAATTAGCTGCCTTCAGAGAAGCCTTTGGCCTCCAATTCTGGCAAGTCTTTCCTTCAACAATGCCTTTCTATCCACTACGGGTGGAGTAGAGATAGGAATTAATTTCCCCAATTTGCAAGAAAAGCAATCAATTTGAAGAAAGTTACAGGTCAAAGATAATGTAATGATCAAACTCATAATGGAACTAACGTCCAATTTGTAGTCAGATTTTAAACATCCATCACCTCAAATTTGAAGATGTGTTCTACATTACGTGAAAATATCAAGCATAGTTCCCTTAAAAGTAAATATAAGGCATAGACAAGTGCATCACTAAACAAACACAACTGCTTGGCCAATTAAATAAATCTTCACAAGAGGGAGAAAGATATGGAAGATCAGAAAAGTATAATATGCAGATGTTCCCTCACAAGAAATTATAAGGCATAGACAAGTGCATCACTAAACAAATGGGACTGCTTAGCCAATTAAACAATGCTTTGCACAAGGGAGAAAGATAGAAAAGACCAGAAAGCCATAATATATGTGTTCTAAACAAAAGCAGCAGTATACATAATCAAACCCCTATTAAATAGCGAACCATTACTTTTGCATTGTCTAAAATGGTAAGGACTTCACATTTATTCTAATGTGTTGCGAAAAGAAAGGAGAAGGGGGGAAAGTCAACCAGTCACCTTCTTTTAGTGGTAGCTTCTTGCTATCTGCCTTACACCCCCCACACCCCCCAACCAAAAAAAATAAAAGAAGAACATGCATGCACACAAAAAAAAAGAGCCACCAAGAAGAAGAAGAAGAAGAAGAAGAAGCAAACTCCAATCTATTATTTTCAGACAAGATAAAGCCTGCCATATTCTCTCCTTTAAGAGTGCTGATCTTTATTCTATGTTTCAATGAACTCATTTATAGGCGTAAACTATACAGCTTCTTCATTTGAGAAGATGGTTATCAAAACTTCTATTACGGACCACTGACTTATTCATTGATAGTTTAAATAATAAATCAAAATAAGGTTCACTAGCCACTGAAAAGAAATCAGGAAATGACGTCAGCCCCTCAAATCAAAGATTCATTTGTATATAAAGACCCTAAAACATTACAATCATCTCATAAAAAAACTTGAGTCCCAAATTCCAGTTCACCACCCTCAGCTCTCACTGCATCATGTTGCACAAAATTCACCTGAACTACCCCTACAAAGAGAACATATTTGATTTGCAGGAATTAACTTGAGAAAAGGATCACCATTCTTTAATTGTCTTCCTCCTTGAATATAAAATGATATATGTCAACTCATGAAACAGATGGTGCATGTATTCTGTCTTATAGAATCATATCAACACTGTCATGCATATAAAGTCGATTCAAGAGAAAATGAGATTCAACCATGAATATAACCCTTGGAAAACTCATTCTCTTAGCAATTCATGAATCAATATTCATAACAAGATATTACATTCACACCATTCATGCACTTCTATCCAACCAAGATAACAAAGACTTTTGGCTAGCTTGCCTTCTTTAACAGCAAATTTTTAACAAATTCACTAGAAATAATTGTTTGTGCATCCACTGTCAATGACCGCATAACAAATTTTCTTGTAACAAAACATATTAGCGAAGAGCCTTGGATTCCAATATGATGTGCATGTTGCTCCACAACCTGCATCACTCTTGATCAATACGTCTAATCATTCCTCCTCTTGGTTGTCCCCATTCTCTTACTGATCCAGATGTAGCTACTCAACTGTAGGATATTTCTTGGCCAATAATTCCATCTCCCAACAAAGAAAAAAAAGCTGAAGAACTATTTATTGTGTTGACCTATATGCCTTGTCCATGGTTAAGAATAGGAGGCTTTTGAAGATGCCCAACAAGAATTAGAACAACTTGGGTTCTCTCTCCCCCTCCCTCCCTCCTCCCCAAGTCATATAGCCATTGATATGTTTCATCCACAGCCTGAAACCAGTTATACCACTTCATAGGCAAGCTTTTCAAGTTTGAACTAGCATAGAAGTTCACCACCATCAAGTTGCTGAATTCATAAGCATAACTTTTCAAAATGGCCTGAAAATTTTGTTTGCTGTTCAACAATCTCAATCTGTTGATGCAAATTACGGAACTGTGTGATGAATGTTGATTCCATTGGCTGGAATCAACCCTGCAAAAAAGCAATAGCATTTATTTGCTTCAAAGTTGATATACTCTGCATAAGATTTCAACAGATAAGTGCAGCCAGACATATTAACAATCAGCAAATAGATTCCAGCAAGTAATGCTGAATAAAGAATTATCGATTCTTCATCCAATAAAAAAAGAAAAGAAAAGCTAACCTAATCCATCTTCGGCTCTCTACATATACCTCCCCACATGATTTGTGATGGGTTCATGTTGTCCAAGTACCCTAAGCAGCTTGAACCAATACCTAGGAGGTGACCTAGGCAGTATACATAATTTAACATCAATGGAAGTTTGTAAGAAAAGATTTTGAAAAACTGAAAATATAGCACCTAAAAGGAATTAATAAGAAGGATAATAAAGCAATCTGAAATAATTTAGAGAAGACTTGTTCTTCTTGCTATGGTCAAGTATAAGGCCTCAATTAAGATGCTTTCACATTCTTTTAACGCGATGCCCAACCTTGATCACCCAACATAAAATTTGAGCCAGAAAAGTGGTTCGCCAAATGACTTGGCATCAAAGAAACTATTAAAGTATTTAAAATCAGAGAACAAGAGAAAAACTTTCTTTAAAGCTGTGAAACTTGAAAAAATGTCTTTTTACCATCGTTGGCTTCATCCTTGATGTTATTTCACACGCCTAAATTCAAACTCCATATATCCGATCAAAACTCTTTCTTGCATCTTTGGCCCTTTAAATCGATCAGCTAATGCCCACAAGTACATGTCTCCATGTTTTCTCATTCCAGTTTTATAATAAATCCACTATCCATGTATGGTAACATGTGAAGCTTGTCAACACGCATTAAACCGAACCTTTTCTTCCAGTAGATTGCTAATATAGGAAGAAGTAAAGCATTGAATAACACATGGCACCTTTTCTATGATCCAGAAATAATAGATGAATTTATTGTTGGAAATTCGAGTTATTTAATTATTTACCAATAATATAATTTTAGACTGATAACAAGATAAGATGTTACATGGAATATTGATTTAAAGGAGAAAGTTTTGGAAGATATAAGACTTATAATAGCTAGAACCAGCCCCCAAGTAGATTGAATACAGTTTAGTGGATTTACACAAAGATGTCTCTATTCAAACTTACAGACTCAGAATACCATTATGTGGTCATTTTAATTATTTGGATCTGCTATATAGAAAATGACAACAATATGGATGACGACTTGGAATTGAAATTGTGAAGCACTGATCGAGCAAAGACGAGGTTCCAGGTGCTGTCTGCCATATATTTAAAGACCTAAAGAAAATCATTACAGACTTAAAGGTTAGAAGCCAGGATGAAAATCACAGATGAGTACAACTATAGAACTGCAATTCTGCAAATCAATATACTGATGGGAGCTTAAGAAGTATGAGATCAGCTTAAATGGTGTAGGCATATGATATGAATTCCTGAGGTGACACTCATGAATAAATAAGGACTTAGTTGTGCTTATGGTGTAACAAGGGGAGGGCCTCGATTAATTGGTTCGGCTATCCTTTTAGATGACATGCGGATCACCCAACATAGTTGTCTATCATTTTAGCACAAGTGATTTACCCATTGGAGCTGCAATTCTCAAAATCATGATTTGTTTCATATTTTGAGCTTGTTTTGATCAAGTGGCTGTTTACCACAAGATTCAAATCCTAGATTAAGGCCCTTTGGGTTGGAAATTGAGTCTGAATGGAATTCAAATCTAATTTCCGTTTAGATGAAAAATATTATTCCAAATATAAGCTTTTTAGTATTATAAAAAAATGATATATTATTTTTAAGATCATCTTTCCTTTCTTAAAAAAAAAGGAAAAAAAAAAACTGTTAACCATTTGGATGATCAATATCACTCCAAGTATGATTTTTTGGTTTGATGAAGAACTACATCATTGTTAAGCTCCACTTCCCTTATGGATGAAGAACTACATCCAGCACTTCTACATACCATGCTACCATCCCTTGCACGTCAATCGGTGACTTCTTGTGTAACTTAACATAAATATGTAAACAATCCCTGTGTACTCCATAACTGAGTTTCAAGATACATCATCACATTTTACTGAGAACCGAGATAACATGCACAAGCAGCAGTTGGCATTTTGAATCAGTTTAAGCATATAAACTAAAAGAAAATGACATGAGATGGAAAGAAAAAAATGGAAGAAGAATCAGTACATGAAATTATTTTTGAAATAGAGAATGTAGGATATCTGAACCTATTTGGACGGCTCACCAGCTTACCAATGCAATATCTTCAAAATAAGTGGGAAGGTGTGAAGAAACAAAGAATAAAGAGGAAGAAGTCAGAGGGATTGTGTGGGCCTACAAAACTCAGGTTCAGAGAAGCAATATCCTCCATCTATTCCTATGGCTTCACACTTCATTCCTTTCTTTACACCCAACAAAGGAGACATCCCTTTCTTTACACCCAACAAAGGAGACATCCCATGGATAGGGTGACAAGGTGTCACATAGGTTGCTCTATATATTTAAAGTATAAGGAGCATGCCACAAAAAATAAAAGATAAAGAAATAAATGGGACTGGATGATTAAATACCGCTCTTGCTGGTCAATGACTTTTAGAGAAAAAGGAGGATTTAAGGAACAGGAAGCCAGTTGCGTGAAGAAAACAAACTATGAGATCAAAATCCAGAGGCCAACAGCATGTAGATGAGTTGAGATTTGTTGATCTCCATTATCAACGGTTAGCAAAGTTATAATCCAGCTAATGAACGCATTGAGCACGTTAGATTGAGCACATTAGACAAACGGGTTAAAGTCTCAATATTTATCGCTACCCTTAATTCATGATATACTAGGATTGTCAGCAACGGAACTCTCTAATCTTTTGACTGAACAATAGCAATTAGGCAGAAGTCACATCTGACCAATGAATATATTTCGGTACCTTTATTAGAAAAAGATTTCTGATACGTGCATCAAGCGCTAAGCTTCGCGTTCCTGATCACAGGATAACTACTGGCTTGAAAGAAATCCAGTAAAATACCAAAGCATCCACCGAAGAGAACGAAATGGACAAAGCCATTCAAGGCAACAAGAAGCCATGCAATCCGAGGATATATTGTGTTCATTTATCAATCAAGCAACCAGATAATTCATTAAGATCGTAACTTTATATTTTAAAATCCCCACTTAACCCTAGCCCTCAACCCAGCACCCCATCTGAACCGCGCAATCTACTCTACAGCATAAATAAACAATAGAATGGGGACAAACCGAATGCGACCCTCAAAATGGCGATAACAACTGGGAGATTTCATCAAGAAAGTAATTCAGGTGAGAGGATTGGTGAAGCGCTTACCTTGCGTGATTCCTCTCCGCTCTCCATCCAATGAAACGCTTCCCGAGTAGCCGGAACTGCTCACATACTTCATCACCGGCAATCTCCGGCTCCAGTTGCGAGTGGATCGCCAAGGAAAGGAACAGGAAAGGGTGCGATATCCGGGTTAGAGGGGGGATTTCCGAAGGACGGCAAGAAAAGAAAGCTTTTGTCCGAAAATTGGTCCTTTCTTAGATAAAACGTCTACGTCCGGCAGGTGGGATGGCATCGTCGTGCCTTCACCTTGACGGTCAGCAAGTGTATGACAAATGGTGGCAAGAATCTAATTAATTAATAAATAACACCTACAACCGTGGTTTCACCAGCCTAGAGGCATCTCGCATTCCATTTTACGCCAGAGATCCGGAGCCGTATCGATGAAGCCGAAGCGAGAACCGGCACTGCTTAGAATCCAGTTCTCACCTCGCTGTCCAGATGCCAGAGAGGATGCCATCCGCTTGGTAGCCAGGTTGTGAATTAAAGGAAGGTAATCTTCGCTTCCGATTAGGGATGGCAACGGCCCGGAACAGCCTTCATCGGTCGCCATCAAAACAAGCTGTTATAAAGAGATATTCGTTTGACTATTTACATTAAAAAAAAAAATTATTTTATTAAATTTAAAAAAATATTAATAAAATTTTTTGATTTTGATGTTCAGTAATTGTATCAAATAAAAAAATAAAAAGACTCAAACGTATTTTACTAAATTTTTTAGTATATAAATTTTATTTATTTTAAAATTTTAATATATCAATATATAATTTAAACATATTATATTAAAGCTAAGGGAAATAAGGTGGGTTTCGATCGTTTAATCATTATCCATTAAGCCGTTTAGATCGAAAATTTTTCAATCTGATTCGTTAGAAAATATATTAACTAGATAAATGATTAAACAAAAAAATTATCTATCTCTGCATACGATAACTACTTCAGGTGATCTTATGTTCGATGATATAATCATCATATTATATTATTACATACGCCATTGATCATAAGTCATTAGGTACATGATAGCATAAGCATAAGTAAATAATATTACATTACCAAACATAATTTCATACATTTTTTTCTTTTATTAAAAAAAATATAAAAAAAATATTTATTTTCAAATTCTTTTATTTAATTTTTTAAAATTATTTTGACATTAAAATATCAAAATTGTTATCCAATACTTTTCTTTTCTTTTCTTTTTTTAGACCTCAAATGACTCATTCAATTTCTTATAAACAATAAAAAATATTTTACTTAAAATTTTTATTTCAAAAATATTATAATCTAATATACTTTTTTATATAAAATAACTTTCAATTAAATAAAAAATATTTTTACAATTATTTTTCATGTAAATTTTTTATCATGATAAAACCTAATTTTCTTTTTAAAACTTTTTTAAAATTTATATTAAAAAAATAACCTAAAATATGCTTCTCATAAAATATCAAATGGGCACCTAAGTTAAAAGAATAAACTAACACTTGTAAATAGCCTCAAATCCCGTTGAAATTCCTGCTTATCTTTGAACGTCTCATCGATGCTAACCGTCGTATAGCTTACTTTTTTAATAAAATACATAAAAAAAAAGTTTTATAAAGAAACATGCATTAATTAAAAATTATCTCATTTATCCATTATTAAATTATTTTATTTATTTTTTTATTTGTTCATAAAATACAAAAAAAAAATCTTTATATATTTTATACATGTAACAAAGAATAGACTTTATATATCATTATGTGAAAATTTCTCTCTATTATTTTATACGTATTTCTTTATAAGTATATTGCATGATCATTGCAGCATAATATAAATATAGAAATAATTTTAAGCAGTAAGGTACCATAATTTTTTTTAACCTCAGAAAAAAATTTTGAAAATGTTAATTTAACTAATTATTTGTTTATGTATTTGTGAATATATGTTAATTCAATGAAAGGATAGTAAAATCATCTAATTTTTAAGAATAAATATGTATGTATTTATTCAATGCATGTGTATCTATTCATGTAATTTTTGTAATCTTTTAGGTAGTATTTGATAGAAAAAATATTATCCATGGACAAGTGTACGGGATAGAGTTTATCCCTGGCTATCCCTAGGGATATCCTTAACTATCCCATTGATCATATCAAATGCAAAAAGGTAAATCCATAGATAATTTTTTTTACTTTTATTTGGAGGGATAACCAGCTATTCCTGCATTCTCTAGAAATAAATTGAGGGATATCCCATGGTTAATCATGGATTATCCTTTCAGTTAACTTTATTCCCAGCTATTCCATAGTTATAACTTTATTATCCAATATCTTTATCTATTTCAAACACTACCTTAAATTGCTGAATCCCAACCATAAAATTCTACTCATTGCCATACTACATATGAGTTGATATTCATTGTATTATTGTTGAGCCAAGCTTAATTTGATATTTGATATTATAAACTTTACTATAATCATAACCTAGACCAATATAGTTGAGGTTAAAATTCAATGTGCAAAAAATAAAAATAAAAATCTATCACTAATTTGTAGCTCAAGAAAGAAAAAATATTCTAACATATAATACAAATGGCCTGGATTTCAACAAATGTCTCTAAAATATTAGATCAGGTGGGACTGCTCAGGGAAGGGGAAGCAAGAGAAAAAGAAACAATGCTGAGAAAGTTTCTTTTATTTTTCTTGCAAATATTTTGCCTGATGAACTCATAATGTCTTTCTTGATGTTATTTCTTACTCTGGCTCGCTCAGCTGATCCTCTTGGATCCAGTGAGGTTTCTCACAAATGACTTATTAACGTTTGGAATCTTGGTCAACTACCTTTTTTTTTTTTGGGAGGATATTTATAGTCTATAAAATGTTACATATTTTTATAAAACTTATGAGATTCTTTCCACCATAATGCATGCGTTAAATGCTAGTTGAATATATTTCCCTTACATTCAAGTTATTTCTATTTACAAATAATTTTTTTTTATAACTAATCGAGTATTTTTAAAAGTTATATCATAAACATTTAAATGAACCTAAACCTTTCTCACCTTGCTACATTTGGATTGAATTTTTTTTTTCATTGAAAGTTAAATTTTTTAGTGGCTTTTAAAGAAAACAACCTTTTAGCCAAAAAATGATCAGTGATAGCATGCACAACACTCTTGACAATAACAAATAATATTATTAATTTATAATATATAATTTTTTTGATTAATTATGAATAATATATAAATAAATTATTTCCACGATAATTTTTAAAAACGATTGAACCAAAAAAAAAAAATCGGAAAGAAAATTCTATATTTGGAAGAATATTACTCTCATGATCCAACGAGTCTTTTTAGCTTTTCCTTTGCCTTTCCCCCGCCGATACCGGTCAAAGCATCCGTTTGTCTCCCATTCAGCGCCCTGAACCCATCCATCTCCACCGTCCACCAACTGACCCCGGCGTCAGACCACCGCTGGATTCAGAGAACTCCCACCTCAAGTGAGGTGCACCAAATCCACCGCCACGTATAAAAGCCGCCCCCCTCCCTCGCAAACCAACCCAAAATACACTCAAGCGGGGCACGCCTCTCGCTCCTTAAAAGGACAAGCCTGCCCGCCCCCCTTCCGGCGGCTCCAAAACCTAGAAACCCTAACCTTATCTCCGGCGGCGCCATGAACGGACCTCACGTCGAGCTCGAGGACGGATTCCCGGCGAGGTGCCTCTTCGCTCAGGGCGTCTCCTACACCTACGACGACGTCATCCTCCTCCCCCACTACATTGACTTCCCCGCCGACGCTGTCGACCTCTCCACCCGCCTCTCCCGTCGCGTCCCCCTCTCCATCCCATGCGTCGCCTCCCCCATGGACACCGTCTCCGAGGCCGCCATGGCCGTCGCGATGGCCTCCCTCGGCGGCGCCGCCATTGTTCACTGCAACGCCTCCCCGCCCACCAGGCCGCCATCGTCCGCTCTGCCAGATCCCGCCGCATCCCCTTCGTCACTGATCCGTGTTCTTCTCCTCCTCCAACCGCATCGACTACCTCGCCGACTTCAACTCTGCTCCCTACGCCTTGGTCACCGAGTCCGGCACCGCCAAGTCAAGGGCGGTCGGCGTCGTCGCCCGGTCCGACTGGGAGAGCCTGGCGGACAAGAACGTCCCGGTCTCCGAGTACATGCGGCGGCCCCGGCTTCGGCATCAGCAAGCTACGATTTTGAGCAGGTGGCGGTTCTTGGCCGGGGAGGGGCTGGAATACGCGCCGCTGGTGGCGGAGGATGGGGAGGTGGTTGATCTGGTCACCGCGGAGGACGTTGAGAGGATCCGGAGCTTCCCGAAGCTGGGCGTACCGTCGGTGGGCCCGGATGGCAGATTCTTGGTGGGGGCGGCCGTAGGGAGCAGGGAGGAGGACAAAGAGAGGCTGGAACATTTGGTAAAGGCCGGGGCGAACGTCGTTGTGGTGGACAGTTCCCAGGGGAACTCCATATACCAGATTAACATGATCAAGTATGCGAAGAACATGTACCCAGGGCTGGACGTCATTGGGGGGAATGTGGTCACAATAGCCCAGGCCCAGAATCTGATCAAGTCCGGCGTTGATGGATTGAGGGTGGGCATGGGATCGGGTTCCATCTGCACCACCCAGGAGGTCTGTGCAGTGGGTAGAGGGCAGGTATCACCACTCTTTCTTCTGTTTGACTGCATTCCGCTCTCCATGGTCGTACCTTTTGGTAAATTTCAAATTTAATTTGGAGAAGTATATGAGATGACTTTTCTATTCAAAACAGTCCAAATTCAAAAGTTCCATTTTGTTTGTTGATTATCTTTGCGTATTGGTAATTTAAACGAGGATTACAATTGAACACCGAGTTCTTATTACTTTACATGTCTGCCAAAGAAAATGGTTTTTGCAAAGTGTTGGTTTAAAAAATGTCAAAGCTCTTATTTTTATAAATGTCGTGGCTTTCAACAAGATTTTATTGTTCTTCCATTTAGCAAACCTCCTTGCTGTATGCTTTTGTTGTTTGTGTAGAATATATAAATCGTAGCACTCTCTTAAAACTTACTCTGTTTTGATTATTGTAGGCAACAGCTGTATACAAGGTTGCTTCTTTTGCCAAGGATCATGATGTGCCTGTAATTGCTGATGGTGGGATTGTAAACTCTGGGCATATTGTTAAAGCTTTGACACTAGGGGCATCTACTGTTATGATGGGCAGCTTTTTAGCTGGCAGCCATGAGGCTCCTGGAGTTTATGAGTATCAGGTATGCCATCTAAATATGAATATTGTCAGGAAAAAAAAGATAATCCTGCTTAGATTCTTCAACTATCATGTCTTTATGTGGTTTGTGGGATGAGAGAATTTGCTTTCTTAGATATACTTTATACAGACTTCCATTTATTGTTTCATATAGTCCATAATCATCCATTATTTGGTGTTCGTGTTTGTAGGTGTTTTTCCAGTAAAAAATCTTAATTGAACACCAATCTTTCGTCCCAATGATGGTATTCAAGTTTATATTATACTAATCGATGACTTTTCTATCTTTCCTTTTTTTATTACTTTGTGTTTGTTGAATTTATCAACTTGGTCGATTAAGCTTCAGTTATGGAGCATTTCATATATAGCGCATGCCTTCTGATTTTCTCTATTTCTTTTGCTTCCATGGCATTTTTTTTTCTTTAGCTTTTTATTCCTTATCATCACTGTGCTCTGGAGCATAAATGCCATGACCTCCTTGAGAGGGTTCAGTCTTTGGTTTTATCTATTTTCTTTCCTATCCATTTTGGCATAAACTATTTTTATAGAGACATCTGCAATCAACTATACTTTTAGGGTCACTGTGGGCATATCACTCTTCTGTAGCTATGTTCTTAGACTTCCTACTATTTTCATGTTAATAGATTTTGCAATTCTTGGGTGAATCTTCTACTTTTTTTGTCAAACCATAACTTTTACCAGCCTAGCTTCAACTAAATGTGAGATTTTGAGTTCATTTTTGACCACTGATGGTTTTTAGGCATCAATGTGGTATTTGTGAGGTCACTTGCTTAAAAAACCTTTTTAGTTATTAAGTTAAAATGAAAGAGTAAAGGTCGAAGAGAATGGATAAACAAGATATCTTGGAACCAATCAACTCAAACATGCTTCCAGTTCATATGCAATAGGCAATGAGTTTCATGTCTCTTTCAGTGGACAAACACCCAGCTATTGTTTTGTCTAAACCTGACTGCATATTTTTGAACAGTTCTTAGGGTCATGTATGTAAAGTTTCCTCTACTGATCCTCCTAAGCATTTCTGACCCTCAGTGTTTACATCACAACCGCCATTTTTATGAAATCTGACTAGTTACACTTATTTTATGTATAAATTATAACATAAATTTGTTTGGTTGTTGCTATAAATCTGGTTTGCTATGGACCATGAAATTAAAATCATTTGGTCTATATGGTTAGTTGATTATGAAAATATTGATTAGTTAAATTCTATGGAACCTTTATTACGACAATCTCTTCAATTTATGGAACTCTCCACTACCAAATGATCTCAAAAAATCTTATATTTAATGAAATTGATTGAAAGAATGTGGTAAATATGCTTTTGCACTCCGGGCATCCAAACAAATTTAAAGTTTTGATAGGATGGATGAAGAGAGTAGAGAAGCGCAATATTTTTGTAAAGGCATTTGGGTGAACAGTTAAGGTTCTGTTTATGGTTCTTTTCATTTGATCTCACTTAGTTCTATAAGTTATGTTTCCATATGTAAACAATATATTCCTTCTTTGGATTTTAATCCCCTAATGAGGTTGAAAATCATTTTTTGATAAATGAACTGGAAACTAAAACATCTTTTGTCACTTGAAGTACTTGACATTGATAAATTTATAGCTGAAGGAATGTACTCTACAATTGACTGATGTCTAGTTCCTTCCTAATTTACATTTTCTTCATCTGGATACAAATTCATTTATTTTGCTAGAAACTCTTTGGTAAGACCTTGCTGCAAAGAAGTGTAATTAGGGCAGCCAATTTTTTAATCTCTTTTTTCCTGTTGATTTTATTTCATCTGACAATTTGGCTTTACCAGAACGGTCGTCGGGTGAAAAAGTACCGAGGCATGGGCTCTCTTGAAGCTATGACAAAAGGAAGTGATGCCCGGTATTTGGGTGACACACTAAAACTGAAGGTTGCTCAGGGAGTTGTTGGAGCAGTAGGGGACAAAGGTTCGATATTGAAGTTTATTCCTTACACAATGCAAGCTGTCAAGCAAGGCTTCCAAGATCTTGGGGCACCATCTTTGCAGTCAGCTCACAATCTTCTACGTTCAGAGGTGCTAAGATTGGAGGTATGATCTGGAATTTGTGTTTTTAAATTCAGCATGTTTAAGAGCATAGGATGTGTTGAATATCAATGGAGCTAAGGGGGTGTTTAGATGCTGGAAGATCTTGTTAGCCCGATAAAATCTTCCCAGCCATGACTCTAAACTTATGTGGGATTCTTCAATGTGATTTCAGGAGATGGGATGACTGGCAACAACAGCTAGTCCCAATCTTTTAGGTTAGCTCAGTCCATTTCCGGGGTGTTTTACCTTGTTATTGAAAAAATGGAATATTTTTTGTTTATTGGCTGTCCATCTCCTTGAATCCCTCTGCTTGCTTCTTATTGGGAGTTAAATGGAAAACCCAGTATGGAAGATTTTATCTGGTCAATAAGATCATATGATATCCAAACATCCCCTGAGTGTCATACCTAGTCTTATTATTTTAAGAAAGCAGTGATGGGAAAGCCTTTGGACACCTAGTTCATTATTTTCTGGAACATGCATTCCAAAAAAGCAAGTATTATCTTGCTTTGAAAACAAGTACCTAGTGAAGTTAACTTGAAAGAAACAAAGAAAAGCTTTTATAATTTCATTTATGTTCTGACTGATGACTCGGAAGCTGATTCATTTATCACGAGTTCTGCAAATTATACATCAAAACTTAGCCATCCTTAATCATGTTTGCTATCACTTAGTTTATAATGCATCGTATCCGCTAGATGCAGAGTAAGGTGGCCTACATAACATTTGATTTTGGTCCTCAGGCATTTTGAATTATGGAGATCATGATTAATGGGTAACAGATGCAGTATGTGGTCTCTAAATTTGAATAGCCTGTATGTGTTCTGATAGGTTTTTGACAAGTCCTATTTGTACATATTTAGTTCAATGACACGTCCCCTTCCCCCTCTTTCAAGGGACCAAAACAAAAAAAAAAGAGAGAGAAAAGTCATATTTGAAAATTTGTTACCCTGCAATCAAAGAGTTAAAGAGAGGACCATTCACCCATCGATCTTGACATGACTTATGTTGTTACATCTCGCATGGTGGTTAGAAATTGCTTTCTTATGTTCGTTTCTTTCTTTTGGTTTAGGTAGTGTGTGATTCTTTTGGAGGTATTTAGAGAAAATTCAAAGTATTATGGTTGGTAGCCATGTTGTATCTAGCACCAACAATTGATTACAAAATTAATCTGCCATTTATCTTGCCCAATTTTTTATGTCATGGAAGATATGTAATTTTTTGTTGTTGGATGGTGAAGTATGTAGTTTATCCATATTAATTCAACTCATTAAGTTGATCAGTAATTCCTTTTTTCTTACTAGATGCTTCTGCTTTTTGGTACCAAACCCTCCTTGAAGGGCATTTTGAGAAGCAACAAAAGCAAGAGAAGATATTTTTAGTGAAGAGCATTTTTTGCTCTCTGTCCAAAGCATGCTGGGAGTTTTCTATTTAATATTGAAACTGCATGGTTAAACAATAATTTGAGCATTGCCTTTTGCAGGTCCGGACAGGGGCTGCCCAAGTTGAGGGAGGGGTGCATGGCTTAGTTTCATATGAGAAGAAACCCTTCTGAAGATTGACAAAATGTCTGTGATAGAGCCTTGATACAAACAATTCTGAAAGGTATGAGCCTTTTGAGGCTGACATTCTAAAGCCCAGAAATTTTGAATCAGTCCTTGCATTCTCTTTGATATCCAGCGGTTTGCTTCAATTCCAGAGTTTTCTGTACGCTTTAAAGCTCTGTATGCTTTAAAGCAAATGTGGAACTTGATAAATAACTGTTGCGATTGTATTGCAAGATTTATTTGAAATATAGCTTCTTGATCACGCCCCTCTACTTATAGAATCTTTCATGGAGTTAGCAATCTACAATGTGGCAGTATAATGTGCATTGTTAAATTAGCTGGACTAAGAGACTTGATGTATCCATTTGACATCATTACTAAAAGTTGCATTCTCCTTTTTATGGGCCCTTAGTCCTGATGAGGTGCTCATTTCAAGTCTCAATGATTTGGCATGTCATGGATATTGCACAAACACCCGTCTTGTGACTTATCGGGCATCGCAATGGGTTCTAGCTTTCCTGTATACACCTTAATATAGGCGAACAGTTGTCCAAGGTGCAATCGAGACTAACAAGCGTATGGATAGAGGTTTGAGTCATGGGGGTGGCGGATGTGGATGATTTGGGAGATCGTAGATTGTGTGCAAAGTACATAAAAGAACTATATAAGCTCTTGTGAGCGTCACATTTGAGAGACCCAAAATGGATAAAAATATAAATGTGAGTCCAATGCTTCGTATCACCGGTTGAGGTTTTACCTTGCGGTTACAGCCGGTTAGATGTTTTTTACCTTATGATTACGGCCAGTTGAGTTGCGGTTTTACCTTGTGTTCCAAGCATGGTTGACATCCTGTCGGTTGAATGCACATCTATCTACTCTCCCTTCGCAAAAGAAGAATTTAGATCTATCTTGTGAGACTCACTTGTGGGGCGACCCTAGATGGCTTTTTTATTGTGAGGCTTTGCAGTAAATCCTGATTGGTTGAACTGTGAGCGAAGATGACTGCTTTTACCATGAAGTTTGATTGGATACAGCGGGGTCCTGATTGAATCGATCTTGTGTTCTCAGTGGTGAGTATGATTTGTCTAGATAGGATGGAGTTGGTTGATATTTATCATTTAGCTGGGCATCAGCCTGTGGGAGTTTCAGAAAATAATCTTATTTTCAGCTATCATCTATAAGATGTCTTTACGAGTCATACATATTATGACTGGATAGAAAGGATGGTGGTCAAAAGGATCACTGTATCAAGATCATGAAAGGGAATTAGATTGATAGCAGCATGATGTAACCAGATTCAGAGTCAAATTTGTTGATTTTAAATGGAAACCAATGTTTGATACAGAATCTTCTAGCGAAGGCATCGGAAACCGAAGGGCCTCGTCACAACTCAACATTAGGCAGCGTTTCAAAGAGTGGATCTACTTGCTGGTTGGCCGACACAAGGAAAGAGCAAGACGTAGGTCACCATCCATCGTGAAGCCCCGGAAGCCTTATCGTCGACCGACTTGCAAAATATATGTAAGCCTTTAAAGGGCATTGTTGCATGCGGCATATACGGACAGTTAATTCGTACTATTAATGAATGCTTATTGCATCATTTTTTTTTCATAATATCAACCTGCAATCTAAAGTATGAAGTCTTAAAAACAAAAAATTTTAATGGAGCTGTTGTGTTGGGTTTGGGTTCCAAAATAAGACCCACAATCTTATGGGGTTTGTTCTGCGTCAGCATGGGTAATTTGAAAAGTCTTTGTTCATCCGTCTTTAATGCACAAATATGTATCGGACTCATGAATTAATTGCATGCTTGTATTACTATGCATGTCGCAGCTTAATGAATCATGTTGTACATGACACAGACGTATAATTAATTTGCATGCTCAATATACGCTTTGTGCATGAAATATCAATGCATAAAGATTTTTTTATGAGTAATTTTCAGTATAGAGGGAGGTGTTAGCATACGCCAATGAGCTCTCATGGTAGGTTCAGAAAATTTAGAACATGCAACGAAAAAGATAAATGAAGAAAAAAAGGTTGATTAAAATTTCATTACAGTAACTTTTCTCTTAATTTTCATGAATTATTATCAAGGCAAGCCTATTTTCTTCACTTTGTTAGGTGAAGTTAATAAATTAATCATTACAAATAAAGTAAATTTGCTCCCTTTTTTTTTGGTACAAACGGGCGATCACACTAGTCTAGCGCGAGTCAGCCCAGATAGATCAGAGTACAAAATTTGCTGCAAAGGAGCAGGGCAGGGGTCATCCGGCATCAAAATCCATGGACCAGAAAGCAGAGCCACTGAAGCAGCAACCCAATCCGCCGCCGAGTTGGCTTCACGATATATATGACGTGTCTGGACGCAATCAATCTCCCGCAGAATAGCCCAAATGTCCAACAAAATCGGATTAGTATGAGCAGGAGGGCAATTCTGCATCTGAATCCAAGAAATGACCGACATGGAGTCGCCCTCAATACAAAGCCTCTAAGCATGAAGAACCCGAGCAGCATAAGAAATACCCGCCCAAGCCGCATGAAGCTCAGTCATGGGGACAGAGGAGTCGAAAGTACCAAAACCTTCCGCTGCCAAAAAGTCACCATGAGGTCCTCGGATAATGAACGCTGAACCAGCAATTCTTCCACGGACACTCCCGTCAAAATTAATTTTGACAAACCCTGAAGGGGGGGCTCCCAAGAGATAAAAACCGTATGCCGGTTCGCTGCCGAAGCAGCAGGGGATCCCCAGTGGCCAGAGACATCAAAACCAATACGAGCACAGTCCGCCGCCAATAATCTGATCTTCCTTACAATTTGTGAAGAGAGATAGTGTCATCAGAGAAAATAAGTTGGTTCCTAGTTAGCCAAATCTGATAAGCAGTGACCGCCCAGAGACCTTTCTTATGCTTGAGGGCACCTCCGAAGGTCAAGAAGGAAAGAAGAGCACAGGGAGCCCGAGTCATTCTGTCTGAAAGGATAACCCATCATAAGCCAGACCCATCTAGCTCTGGGGCAGATGAAGATAGCATGATCTATAGATTCCTCCTCAAGCTGCATAACGGGCAGATCAACTGAATAGGAAGACCCCTCCGAGATAGGAGAGCACAGGTAGGAAGAGAGCCCCACAGAAGTTTCCATATAAATAACTGAACTCTGGGGATAGTAGGAAGCTTCCAAATCCACGCTGCGTCCTCCAAGCGCTGAGGCTGAGGTCTGAACATCATCATTAGATCCTTGGTCGGAGCCTTAGAGAGACAGGATCTCTGCCAGAGTCTAACATCAGAAGATCGACCAGGAATAAGAGGCATCGATAAAATCTGCCGGGCAAGCTCAGCACCAAAAAATCTGGTCACCGAGGGGATATGCCAAGCTGGAGGGTCTGAGGAGATCAAGTCCTTGACCCTTAAACTAGAAGGGGTCTCAATACTAATAAAGGAGGGCCATCGAGAGAGAGGAAGCTCTGAAATCCAGGTATCCTAAATAACACTAACCGAAGAACCATCTCCGATCATCCACGAGATATTGTCCAAGATAGCATGACCAAAGCGACAGACCTCCTTCCAAAAAGAGGAGCATCCCCGAGGTGGAGTAATATGCATGGCAGACGACCATTCTCCATACCTTATACGCATCAGAGAGCTCCAAAGACAACGTGGCTCCAGAAGAAATCTCGAAGCATGTCTAGCAATAAGGGCTTTTCTTCTAACAATCAAAGACTGGATCTCGAGACCACCCTCAACGATAGGCATACAGACCAAATCCCAGGATAAGAGGTGAATCCCATGACCATCCTGCACAGAAGCCCATAGGAAATCACGAAAGCATCTCTCGATCCTCCTCAGGCAAGTAATCGGAATGGCAACATTCGACAGAAGATGCAGGGGAAGAGAGGAAAGAACTGATCGAATAATGATAACCCTAGCCATCATCGAAGACTAGTCACCTGCCATCCCTCAATGCGCTGGCGCACCCGCCTCTCGATCTTGGAGAAATCAGAGCAACGGGGGCATCTCTCCGTTATAGGGATCCTCAAATACATAAATCTATCAGTCTGAGTGGTGATACCCGACAAACTGATGATGGCTTCTCTAGTGGATCTAGAAGTCTTCGAGCTAAAGCAAATAGAAGACTTCAAAAATTGACCTTCTGACCTAAAGCCTGACAGTAGTTCTGAATAATAGAATGAAAAGAAGCCGCATTATCAATAGAAGCATGGCCTAGGAGGATACAATCATCAGCAAAGAGAAGGTGAGAGACAAAAGGGCCCTCAGAACTAGCCATAACTGGGGCAATCCGCTTGTCCTGCTGAGCCTGGCATAAAGCACGAGAAAGATCATCTGCAGCCAGGATGAACAGCAAAGGAGATAAGGGGCAACCCTGACGGAGACCAACACTAGAGTGGAAAAAATTAGTCGGATTTCCATTGATGATTAGAGAAAAAGAGGGCTTATGAATGCAAGCCATAATCCATTCTATAAATAATTCATCAAACCCAAACTCCAGAAGAGAGCGGTACAAAAAAACCCAGCTCAATCTATCATAAGCACGCTCCATATCGAGCTTTACAGCCATAAGACATCGTCTGACCGGAGCTCTCTGAAGAACATGCATGAACTCCTGAGCAATAAGGACGTTATCCGAAATAGACCTCCCTCTAATGAAAGCCCCCTGCTCCTCCGATATGAGACGAGGAATCACCAGACTAAGGCGGCGAGCTAAAAAGCAAGCACAGACTTTATACAAGGTAGTGCAGAGGCTAATGGGCCGAAAGTGCTGCGGAAGAGAAGCATCCACTCTCTTGGGCACCAAGGTAATGAAAGTCTGATTCCATTCAGAAGGAATGTGTCTAGCTCGGAAGACATCCTGAATAGCTTGGACCACCTTCTGACCAACAATGTCCCAATAGTGCCGAAAGAAAAAAGGCGGAAACCCATCAGGCCCAGGGGCCTTATTCGGACCAAGCTCCCACAGGGCCGCCCTAATCTCGTCCGCAGAGATCGACCTGACAAGCATATCATTGTCCAGGGAGGAGACCTTCCTAGTAGCCGGAACCTGAACAACCGGGTCTCCATCACCAGTAGACTCAGCCCATCTAGCCCAGAAAAAATGGAGAAGAAGGTCACTGATAGAGTGGAAATCCTCCCGAATATGCCCCCCTTCATCCACTGACCTTCGAATCCGATTAGCAGCTCTCCGCTTCAGAGTGGCCTGATGGAAGAATCTGGTGTTTCGATCCCCATCCCAAATCCACTGAGTCCTAGATCTCTGCCACCAATACACCTCCTGCTGCCGCAAAAGAGAGTGGTGCCGAGCCAGCAACTCCCTAAAGAAAGAGAGGTCCGAGTCCACCAAAAATCCTTCCTGATCCTCCTTAGCCTGCAGAATATTGATATCAGCTTCAACCTGCTCAACTTGTCTGACCAGATCCCCCACCTCATTCCTATTCCATCTGGATAGTCTGTGTCTGGCCATCTTAAGATGACGAGATAACCGATAGACAGCATTGCCCCTAACAGGAATATGCCAGATCTGAGAAATAATAGAATGAGCAGCTGAAAGGCTAGTCCAAAACTGCTCAAATCTAAACTGCTTCCGCATATGCTGATCAGCCTCTGTAGAAATCAAAATAGGGCAATGGTCAGAAGCAATCCTAGGAAGATGAGTGACAGTAACTATAGGGTATCTTTGGAGCCACTGGGGTGTGGCCATGGCTCTATCAAGTCTCTCCCAGACTCGAGCAGACCCCTGACGATTATTGCACCAAGTGAATTGGGATCCCGAATACCCCAAATCCAAAAGCCCTGAAGAACCGATGAAAGTTCTGAATTCATTGATATCAGTTGAGCCAGAAACCCGCCTGCCTCCATGTTTTTCATTAGCCTCAGTGATACAATTGAAATCCCCCGCAATAATAGACGGAATACCTTGAGCAAGGAGGGAAAGCAGTTCAGACCAAAGAACCCTTCTCTCCCGGTAGTCCGTGCTAGCATAAACAGCCGAAAGAAGCCAGGGGTCAGAAGACCCCTCAGAGATTATGAGACCAATTTGCTGATTGCACTGATGGAAAGCATCTATCCTGACTGCAGATGTGCGCCATATAGCCAAAATACCCCCCGACAGACCTTCAGCCTCCACAGCATAAGATGACCAAGTACGGGCAATCTGTCTACGAAAATGGACAAGACTATCCCCCGAAAGCCTGGTCTCCAAAAGGACACATATATCAAAGTGGTGTAATTGCAATAATCTACTGAAGGAGGATCGAAAAGAAGGCTTTCGAGCTCCTCTAACATTCCACAGTAAGATCTTCATTTACAGGCTGGAGGAAGATGGGACCCCTCCTTGATCCTCTATCATATCACTATCAACAAGACCCCCATTCAACTGAGAGCCTTCGTCAGGCATCAGTAATGGATTGATCAGCAGTCCATCCGAACCAAGATCAGACACAACTGAACAGGAAGACTGTGCCTGAGATAAGGAACCTGGGCCCAATCCCATAGGTTCGCCAATAGTATCAGCCAATGGAAGACCAGCCCCCCCAACAGATTGGACCCTCACCGCCTCCTGGGCACCAACCTGAAAACATGGGACCTGATCCAACTGGCTTGGAGAGAATCTATTCACCTCACCCTTCTTGGAGAAAGGAACCTTCCCTTTTCCCTTCCTCTTATCTGATTTGGATAAAATCCTAGGAGCCAGAGAAACCTCCGATCTAGCTCGCTTAAGGGGACCTGGACTGGCTTCCCTGCTACCCAATTGACCATCATCACTAACAACCGAAGCAAGAGAGGAGAAGGGGTTATGGATCACAATCGAGTGGTTCAGATCATGTTTCAGGGAACCCAGCTGCCCAACAGGATTTAAGTTCAGAGCTGATGCCTTAGAAACGGCACGCTCATCCTGAACCGGCACGGGATCCTTCACGTTGACAATCAAGTCCTCTTCCTTCCCAAGGAGCGATACCACAGCTACAGGGCTTAAAAGCATTCTCGATGACGAGGAGGACCTCCGGCGAGCAACCTTCACCGGAGCTGCCCACCCTTCAGACAATTCACCAGAGCCCGATGAAAGCCCATTCTTCACTACCTCGGACGCTGAACCAGAGCCAGGGATAGAAGACGAAGCCAGCAACGGAGCCTTCCCCTTCTCCACCATCTGAGGATTAGAAGCAGCCTTCCGCTTCCGGATTGCAACAAACCATGGCCCAAACACAGAATTGGAACCGGAGCCAACCCCATCAGGACATCCCGACTGAGAACAGGGGCCATCCAAATGCAGAGAGGCGCAGCTCAAACATACTCCCTCCAGGTTTTCATAGACGAAATTCTGCCAGAAAGGTTGGAAGCTCCCTTGAATCCGGGTACCTGGCCGGAGAGGGCGACGAAGGTCAACCCGAAGATAGACCCTCGCATAACCCCCCCTAGATTTCGCCAAGGTAGCTGCATCAACACAGACGAAATCACCAGCTGGCTCTAGAATGGCTCTGAGGAACTCCTCCTTCTAGAACTCGAGAGGCAGAAGTGGCAATCTCACCCATATCAGTGCAGTCGAGATGGAGTCCTCCGCCGGAGTAAACTCCAGCCTCCACGCCTTAGTGCCAACTGATGGGAAAGAATCCGTGTACGAGTAAATACTAGCAGACCGTAATACGCAGCGGAATAATAAATAAAAATGCGTAAACCACACAATCACAGAAACACCAAGATTTACGTGGAAAATCCCTTCAAGATAAAGGGAAAAAAACCACGGGCAAGCCAGAGAAGAAGATCCACTATAAAATAATAAATATCCAAGTCTCAAAGTCCCTTGCCAGAACTTGAGAAACAATCACAAGAGAATAATAGGATATAAGGATTACGTCACGAAAAATATGGTCTCCTGCGTTACCTCCTTATTTTCTTCCCTTCTCTTCTTCTTCTTCTTCTTCTCTTGTTTTTTTCTTCTGCAGCACCTTCACGTGATTCCTGGAGTGGAAGTCCTCCCACGTAGTTAAGCACCAAGCAGCAGCCCTTCCTTCTCTTCCCCTAGCAATCTCCTAGAAAAAAAGAAATACCTGCTACATGCTTCTCTTTTTTTTTTTAGACGGCTGCTCCTTAAAATAGAGAAAACCAAAAAGGAAGGCGGCTACTCCTTTTATAAAAGAAAGAAAACAAACCCTAGTAGAAAAAGGAGTAGCGCTCCCTTTTGCCCTAATGGGCTGAATAGGTGGGCCATGGGCCCAACAACCTCCCCCTTCAGCCCATAAGGGAGCTGTCTCATGCTTCCTTAGTGTGAAATCATACCGACCAGCTGTCGGCATATCTCTTGCCTTTCTTTTGATAAGGTCTTTGTCAACATGTCTGCCCCATTTTCATCTGTGTGAATTTTCTGAAGCTGTAACTGCTTCTCTTCAAACACATTTCGAATCCAGTGGTATCTCACATCTATATGCTTTGACTTGAAATGAAAAGTTGGGTTCTTGCATAAGTGGATGGCGCTCTGGCTGTCACAATGTACCACATAATTTTTCTGTTTCAATCTCAATTCATGTAAGAATTCTTTCATCCACAGCATCTCCTTACAGACCTCGGTAGCAGCAATATATTCTGCCTCTGTGGTAGAGAGAGCTACACACCTTTGCAATCTGGATTGCCATGACACAGCTCCCCTGCAAAAGTAAGTATGAAACCTGATGTGGACTTCCTTGTATCAATATCTCTCGCCATATCTGCATCTGTGTAACCAATCAGCACAGCTGGACCACCCCCAAAGCTTAAACAAACTTTGGAGCTTCCTCTGAGATATCTGAAGATCCACTTCACTGCTGCCCAATGCTCTTTCCCTGGATTTGCAAGAAATCTGCTAGCAACACCCACTGCATATGCGATGTCTGGCCTCGTACATACCATCGCGTACATCAAACTTCCGACTGCTGAAGCGTAAGGAACCTTCTTCATTTTCTCCTTCTCCTCATCACTTGAAGGACTTTTCTCTGAGCACAACCTGAAGTGACCTGCAAGAGGAGAACCAACTGGCTTTGCATTGATCATACTGAACCTATCCAATACCTTCTCAATGTACTTTTCCTGTGACAACCATATTTTCTTGATTCTTCTATCACGGAAAATCTGCATACCCAGTATTTGCTTTGCTGGTCCCATATCCTTCATTTCAAATGAATTGCTCAGCTCCTTCTTCAACCTATCAATCATAGACATATCTTTCCCAAGAATAAGCATGTCATCAACATAAAGTAGGAGTATGACAAAATCCTCACTAAACCATTTGATATACACACAATGATCTGAAGCCATTCTTTTGTATCCATTTTCAGCCATAAATGAATCAAATTTCTTGTACCACTGCCTTGGAGCTTGCTTCAGCCCATATAAGCTTTTTTTCAATCTGCAGACAAGATTTTCTTTACCTTTGACTTTGAAGCCTTCTGGTTGCTCCATATAGATTTCCTCCTCCAAATCACCATGAAGAAAAGCTGTCTTCACATCTAACTGCTCAACCTCCAAGTCTAGACTAGCAGCAATACCTAGAGCAACACGAATTGAAGACATTTTAACAACAGGAGAAAAAATCTCTTCAAAGTCAATACCTTTCTTTTGACCAAAGCCTTTCACAACCAATCTGGCCTTGTACTTTGGTTGAGAACAATGCTGTTGAGTCTTTAACCTGAAAACCCACTTGTTCTTTAAAGCCTTCCTTCCTCTTGGTAGTTCCACTAAATCATATGTGTGGTTCTTCTGTAAGGCATCCATTTCTTCCAGCATACCTACTAACCACTCCTTTTTCTGCTCACTTTCAACTGCCTCCTGGTAACATTCTGGTTCACCTGCATCAGTAAGCATTATATATTCATCTGTAGAATACCTTTTGGAAGGTTGACGTTGTCTGATAGATCTTCTCAGCTGAGGCTCTGTAGGAGGTTGCTCCTGATCTCCTTCCTGCTCAACATGTCCTACAGGTGAGTTAATACCTGCTCCTGCACTATTTTCTTGCACATCTCCCCTATCACCCTGATTTACTAGAGGAGTAACTGGATCACAGTCTGTTAATCCTCCTGCAGAAGACTTGACTGACACCTCCTTCTTGAAGTCTTGAAGGGTTTGATCTTCAAAAAATACCACATCTCTGCTTCTGAATACCTTCTGCTTTTCTGGATCCCAAAGTCTATAACCAAACTCATCATGTGAGTAACCAAGCAAAGCACATTCTTTTGTCTTACCATCCAGCTTGGACCTCTCAATGTCTGGAACATGTGCAAATGCACGACAACCAAACACTCTCAAGTGCTTATAAGAGACATCTTTTCCTGACCATACACGCTCTGCAACATCACCATCTAGAGCTGTACATGGTGACAAGTTTATTACATCAACCGCTGTCTTCAATGCCTCATCCCAAAATCTTTTAGGTAACTTGGACTGTGAAAGCATACATCTGATCTTTTCCATGATGGTGCGGTTCATTCTCTCTGCAATTGCATTATGCTGAGGAGTACCAGGAACTGTCATCTCATGTTGAATGCCATGTGATCTGCAATAATTATCAAATAACCCTGTGTACTCACCACCATTATCTGACCTTATACATTTCAGTTTCTTTCCTGTCTCTCTTTCAACTCTGGCATGAAACTCTTTGAAGACATTAATAACCTGATCTTTAGTCTTCAAACCATAGACCCAAACTTTTCTAGAAAAATCATCTATAAAAGTGACAAAATAAAGTGCACCACTGATGCCTGGAACATTAACTGATCCACTAGGAGTTTTTGTCCTCAGAGGACCACAAACATCTGTATAAATACGATCCAAAACATGCATTTTTCTAGATAAAGCAGGACTAGCAAAAGAAACTCTATGTTGCTTGCCAACCAAACAATCAACACATGGGTTCAGATGTACACCTTTGAAGTCTGGTAGAACTTCTTCCTTGGAAAGAACTTGCAGCCCCTTCTCACTCATGTGTCCCAGTCGTTTATGCCACAACTCCATGCTGAAGTCGTTCTCTGTAACATTCAACTGTTCACCATAAGCTTTAGCCTGCAACCTGTATAAAGTGTGACATTTCTTCCCACTGGCTACAACAAGTGAACCTTTACTGAGCTTCCATTGCCCTTTATGAAATCTGCTATCAAAATCTTCATCATCAAGTCTTCCAACTGAGATTAAATTTAGCCTCAAGTCAGCTACATGCCTTACATCCTTGAGCACCAACTTACAGCCAAGATTGGTCTTCATGTGGATGTCACCCATGCCAATGATGTCTGCTGTGCCTTGATTTCCATCTTGACAACACCAAAATTTCCAGTCTTATATGTAGAAAAAAACTCCCTCCGTGGTGTAGCATGATAAGAAGCACCTGTGTCAATCACCCACTCATGATTCTGACACTCACATGAGAAGATACCATCAGAAGTAGACAAAATCAAATAATCATCACTCTGCACAGTAGCTGTGATATTCTCCTTTGACTCTGTATCCTCCACTTCTTTTCCCTTTTTCTTACTCTTCTTAGGCTTCTTACACTGATTCTTGTAGTGCCCTTTCTCACCACAGTTATAGCAAGTAATATCTTTTCTTGACCTTGATTTGCTTCTACCCTTGTATGAATTGTCTCTATTTCTAGACTTTGACCGTCCTCTATTCTCTGAGACAAGTGCCTGTGAATCAATCTGAGAAGTTGCTGAATTTTTCCTTCTTAACTCCTCATTCAACAAACTGCCTGTTACTTGACTCATGGTGATAACACCGTCTGGTGCAGAATTACTGAGGGAAACTACCAGTGTCTCCCAACTTTCTGGCAATGAACTGAGAAGTAACAATGCCTGCAACTCATCATCAAGAGACATTTTCATAGAGGATAACTGGTTATTAATACTCTGCATTTCATTCAAATGCTCAGCAATAGAAGCACCCTCTTTATATTTCAGATTCACTAGTTTTCTGATCAAGAAAGCCTTGTTGCCAGCTGTTTTTCTCTCATATAGACTTTCTAACTTTTTCCAAAGAGAGTTTGCAGAAGTCTCAGTGGAAACATGGTGAAAGACACTATCATCCAACCATTGCCGAATAAAACCGACTGCCTTCCGATCTAACATGATCCAAGCATCGTCTGTCACTGTAGCGGGCTTTGCTTTGACCCCTTCTAAAGGTCCATATAGATCCTTGCAATATAAGAGGTCCTCCATCCTTGGTTTCCATATCATCCAATTGTTTCCGTTCAGACTGATCATGCGGGAAACATTACCGGCCTCCATGCTCGCACACACAAAAAAAAATTCACAGGCTCTGATACCAGTTGATGGGAAAGAATCCGTGTACGAGCAAATACTAGCAGACCGTAATACGCAGCGGAATAATAAATAAAAATGCGCAAACCACACAATCACAGAAACACCAAGATTTACGTGGAAAATCCCTTCAAGATAAAGGGAAAAAAACCACGGGCAAGCCAGAGAAGAAGATCCACTATAAAATAATAAATATCCAAGTCTCAAAGTCCCTTGCCAGAACTTGAGAAACAATCACAAGAGAATAATAGGGATATAGGATTACGTCACCGAAAAATACGGTCTCCTGCATTACCTCCTTATTTTCTTCCCTCTCTCTTCTTCTTCTTCTTCTCTTGTTTTTTCTTCTGCAGCACCTTCACGTGATTCCTGGAGTGGAAGTCATCCCACGTAGTTAAGCACCAAGCAGCAGCCCTTCCTTCTCTTCCCCTAGCAATCTCCTAGAAAAAAGAAATACCTGCTACATGCTTCTCTTCCTTTTTTTTTAGACGACTGCTCCTTAAAATAGAGAAAACCAAAAAAGGAAGGCGGCTACTCCTTTTATAAAAGAAAGAAAAACAAACCCTAGTAGAAAAAGGAGTAGCGCTCCCTTTTGCCCTAATGGGCTGAATAGGTGGGCCATGGGCCCAACACCAACCACCTGGCCATTGATCACCCAAGGTCGCTGCAGAACCAGGTTATAATCTTCCTTGGAATCAAATCGGAACACATGGCATCTGAATGCCAGACTAATAGGAACGATGGCACCTGAAATTCCAGCTCGTCCGAATTCTCTTATGAAGGCATCAGCTGGAATCCATATGTGGAACGAGCGGACGAGTACGGCCTTCTGCTGCTAGCCCGTCACCTCCGCTTCAAGCTCCGCCACCGGGACCTTAATCACCTTCGGGAACGAAGCCTGCAACCTCTCCACTTCTGTTGGCGAAGGAGACTGGGTAACCCATTGAAATCCATTCGTCGACGTCCTCCTCCCAGGAATCCGGCTACCATCAGCCAAATCAGAGGCCATAGGAAAGGAGGGAATGACGAAGGGATAAACCAGAGAAACGATGAAGCAACAGAGACGAAGATCGCCCAAAGATCAGGGAAGAAGAAAATGGATGCACGAATCTTAAGGCACGGAACAGAAGGAGAACCAAAGCATTAGGGAGCACGATTCTCAAAGCAAAAAAGGCTCTTCGAATGTTCCTAAATTTGCTCCTTTAAAAGCTATGGTGTTGTTGTGCTAATGCTAGTGATTAAATTATATATCATCATAATTTATACTTACTATAACAATAACAAAAGTAATAACAAAATTTTAATTTTTTTATCATATTTTTTTATAAAATATTAAAAAAAATAAATTGAAACAATAATGATAATAAATGATGACCATCGCTGCAAGATAACATTTCTACCCAAAATCATCTCATGCCTATTAAAGGCAAACCCAGCCTAGTTTATGCGTGCGTGCGTGTATTTTTTTTTTTTTGCCTACTTTAGCTAAATCCCATTCCCAAGGGAGTAATCCTCCTTCATGCTCGCGTCTTTTAGGCAGTCTTTGTCGCCTTATCTCAGTTTAAAAAAGAAATATCATTTCATTTAAACATTAAACGGGATAATATCATAATAAGGATGCCATCTTATATTTTATGAATATTATATGCTCAGAGTACAATCAATTAAGCTCGGCCACAAAATGCTCTGGGCTTCCATGTAGGGGCACTGTTTCCATGAGCCACTACTCTTAACCACACTTATTTTATACTACCATGGATTGAAGGAGAGGACTCCATAGGACGACTGGAAGGCTGCACTCATGGACGGTAGCCATAATGCGCGCCAGCATACCCACCTCTGGCGCCACCTCCGTACCCTCCAGCTCCTCCATAACCAGCACCTCCACCACCGCCACTCCCTCCTCCACCACCGTTCCCGCCACCATGTTCTCCTCCACCGCCATAGCCCTCGCCACCTCCGGCTCCACTGCCACTTCCATAACCACCGCCGCCCTCTGCCCCAGCTCCACCGCCATAGCCACCCCCGCCACCACTTCCACCACCACCGCCAAATCCCCCACCATGCTCTCCCCCAGCTCCGGACCCTGCACCACCACCGAAACCCTCGCCTGCACCATAACCTCCACCATGTGCTCCTCCAGCTCCATAGCCGCCGCCGCCACCGGTACCACCACCGCCGCCACCTCCATATCCACCACCATGCTCTCCACCGGAGCCATACCCACCTCCACTGCCGCTACCACCTCCGCTTCCATAGCCAACTCCATGCTCTCCTCCTGCGGCACCGTAACCACGGCCTCCTCCGCCACCACCACCAGAGCCACCACCATCCTCCCCTAATCCATACCCAGCTCCGCCGCCACTTCCACCACCACTCCCATAACCAACTCCATGCTCTCCTCCTGCGGCACCGTAACCACCGCCTCCTCCGCTACCACCACCAGAGCCACCACCATACTTTCCTAATCCATACCCAGCTCCGCCGCCACTTCCACCACCACTCCGTAACCAACTCCATGCTCGCCTGCTGCACCATAGCCGGCACCGGATCTACCACCATAACCTCCGGTTCCATAGCCGGCACCGTCACCAATGCCGTGGCCAGCACCGTAAGTTCCTGCCTCCAGAGTCAAAAGGGCTCTAGTGGCGGAGCTTGTGGTCACACCCAGCAACACCACTAGTGCAACGGTAACAACTCTTCCAGCACTAGAAGCCATGAGGGCGGTTGTGTGTCTGGGATGGAGGGGAGAAGTTGCGGGTATTTATAAGGTTTCGGGGGTCCCAAACCGCGTTTTTGCTGTTGGCCTTTTGCGCATGTGGAGTGGTTGAAGGGCTGGCCCATGGGAATAGGGTTAACGTTTGTGCCCCCCCCCCCCCCAGTGCCATGGCCCGCGCCCACAAGCATTCTCTGTTTGTGTTGCGCTTCCTCTGGCCTGCACTTTCTTTGGAAGTATAGTATTATTCTTCTCGTGACCTAAATTCCATGGCCAACTTTTCCTTGTCTTGGCGGTGAGTCATCTGAAACTCTGTTCACACCGGTGACCAAGGACCTGCTACTGGAAGGCCTGAGCTTGCAGCGAGCACTCACATAATCTCATGAAGCATTTTTGGAAGCCTGGTTAGCTCACTACTTTAATTAAACATATCGTCTATTATAACTAGTTATAAATGGCCTTTCAGTATATATGTGTGGTAATAAAGAAGTTGATTTAGTGCAAGCTTAATTTTCGTATTGTTTTGCGAAGGACGGGGCCTTACCCAGCTCCATCTCAACAAGATGGTTGATGAAATAAGAAGCCTAATGTTTCAGACTACTACATAAATTTGCCACTTGTTTCAAATAATTTGATGTACTATGCCTATTGAGATGGACTTCCGGATTTTCAAATTAGGATCAGTTTATGATGGTTAATGTGCCTAATACTATACGTGCACTTGGATATAATCCTTGTCACCTTTTGTTTTCCTTCCCAACTAATAGAGATACTCAGTTGTCAAATATGTGAATATTGTTATGCAAAATCATGCAAGATATTTCCAAATAATTAACACTTTGTTATTTTTATTGAAAGCTGTCAATATGATCATCGAAGATAAGTTGCTAAATGATTTCTTTTCAACATGATGCATTTTGGGGGGACTGTTAGCTTAATAGAATTACTTCTGTGAGGTCTATTATCCCCATCACCTCTACCTTCAAAAAATCATAATCAGAGAGCCCACTTAGCCCATGAAAAAAATGCATGGTAATTTTTTGCTTGTTGGCTTCTTAATCTGCTCATCATCCTTATTTTTGTTTATATTCATTAAGGAGAACTAATCCTATCTTATAATTAATTAATGAAATGGAAGAAGAAACACACGAGGATAGCATGGATCGAAATGGTGGCATCCAACTAAGCATGCAATAGTTGAAGCTGTGTAGTAGCAGAATCCTCTGCTTACATGAGCATAAAGACATGATGCCAATTTTCGCAGCATTGGAAGTGTTTGTGCTGTAAATTAGGCCTTTCCTTTTTCCTAAGACAACAACAAGAATGGGATCACTATACTATTATTTCTACACATCTAACAAGAGAAACAAGTCGATATAGATCCTGTAATCTGACTTCATGGGAAAGCTCTATGGGTAACTCTGTTTTAAGGTCTATCGAGTTCCATCATGTGTTTATTTATATTCCCTGAGACTATGAAAGCAATATTTATTAGGGAATTTTCACTAGTTCTAACATAGTCTGGTATACCACAAACAGAAACCTGTCAAAGAAGTTCTAGAAAATGGCTAATGATCAAGATATACCCAAGGACTTGCTAATAATAAAGCAGTATTTTTTGCTGCACTTGTGGCTGATGGTGCTATAGCAATTTGTCATGCAAACTTTCTTTCATATCTTTTTAAGTTCATGGTATATTGAGACTCTGGGATCACACTATAATTGTCTTCTGAGGCAGTCATAATAATACTAGCATGTTAAATGATGTTAAATATAACAGCACATTGTATAATCTATAATAACCTCAGGTTACTAGCTGCAGTCCCGTCTATGAATCGGTTTGCAGAATGGCACCGATTACAGCCATTCTCGATCTCCAATGAAAGACCCTTGAATAATTTCAACAGCACACCTTCAAGTAAAGGTGGAGTCTCATGCTCATCAACGCGCTAAGAATCATGTGCTTGCTTTTTCTAAGTGGCACCATGCATATATACATGCATATCCTTGGTGCACGCGAGGAGAGGATAGGGTCCTGCATGCCTGATTTCGGACACATCAATATCTCACAATTTTCAACATGGCAAAAAGCCTCCTTTCAGCTCCTCCACCAATGCGTGTCTCCACCGCCAGAGCTCGAAAGTCGTTTCAAAGTGGGCCGGTACGCTGCTAATGGATGCCTTTCGCTTAATGTGGGTCCAATCCATGTGGTTTGGTTCGGAGTGCAGTGCTGCGATCGTCAACCAGTGTGCTGCGTTGCCTCCATTGGTACGTGGAAAAGAAGCCCAAAAGGTACAGATGATGAGAGCAAACTATGAAACTCCTTTAGGCTCTAACTTGTTCCAAACGAATGGATTAAACCGTTCCTTGGTAAACGAAGGAAAAGAAATGGATTCAGACCTTGGGGTCCTCTCTACTCCATGATCGAACCGAAAGGACTTGGTTGCCAATCATGGCCATCCGTGCATGATCATATCATGCTCGTTACGTGATTACATTCCACTAGTTTGGAAGAACATCAAGAAGCAAGAGAATTGATCCGCTGATTTCACTATCAAAAATTAATCTTTCAGCGAGGAACAAAATTTCTTGATTAAAGTCAAAAATCCAGAGTTTTCCTTGATGAAGTGTTTTACCAAGAGATTTTTAAGAAAAATTTGTCCCTTGAAATATATGATATTGGTGAAAGTCTTCCTCAGAAATCCTTGGTAATTACTGAGAGATCTAAAACTTTCAGCAAGAAAATTTTTCTTGGTAAAATTGTAGTCCATTTGCCAAGAACTAACCATTTTCCAAGATATTCACAAATCAAAATGCACTAAAAAAATCCCTCATCGATGAAATTTTTCTTGCTAAAAATTGGCTAACTGAATGATTTGTAAGGTATTATCCTTCGCAGATCCCTTGGTGATTGTTGAAGTTGTTAAAAAATTTCTTGGTAATTCTTTGATAAAATTTTCATCTTATATTCTATTTTGCTTATAAATTATTTAGCAAAACTTTCACCTAGAATATAATTTTATAAATATAATAGCAGCTCTATATACATTATAATTCTCAACACATCAACTATAACTCAATTTTTATAATACAAAACAACACCATAATATATTTAAGCAAATTTTAACATGTCTATTAAATAAGTTTAACATCCACCAAGGTTTCAATCTATAAACAAATAAAATATAACAAAACATTAAACAAAAAACTTCAGTTAGTACCCAACATCAAACATACACATAATAAGTTCATAACAAACATCAATCACATGGAGGACCAGTTGAAGGGTTAGTAAACTCGGTTCCTTCTTGTGTAGGAGGTGATGTAAAACCAAGACTAGAAATGAGAGATTGTAGCATTTTCCTATGTTGAGGGTTTATCAAAAGGGCCATAATATGCTCCTGTGTATTCTCCATAGCTTCTTGAATAACAGAGTTGGTGGTAGGTGCACTTTCTAGTTGAGAAGTAGAGCATGATGTAGAAGTCCTCGCGAGTAAACTGAATGAATGTGCCTATGGGCCAAATCCGTAGACCTTGTTTTTAGAAATATCTCCTGTGGCTTTCACCCATATAGTAGCATCAAATGAAAGTTATGATTCAATTTCCAAGCCATACTTTTCTGTAAGACCAGTCTTATATGCCTCCTGCAACCATATATTAGAATAAAATAAATATAAGAATTATAAATAAGCCAATATATCTATGTCATGGATAATATGCATAAAAATAAAATAAACAAAAGAATAATAAATTAATCTATTAATATATATATTAACATAAAGTATATTTAGATATAAAATTAAAAACTTCCATTAACTTTCTTGGATTTTGCATCCATAAACTCTCCTATCCCTTTCTTCTTATGGGTGCGCTCAAAAGCGATGCAATAGTAGATTCTGCAACATTCTCTTATGTCCGCAACAAGTTATTGTATCATAAAATATTATGAATATAAACATCAATAGGAATAAAGAAATGCTAAATAAATTACCATTCTTCTCTTATGCATCACAAAAAGAATGGAACCCCCTAAATGCGTGGTGATTGAGCCTTCCTTTTGCTTCATTCGATTTTTTTGAGCAGCTTTAGACTTCTGCTGCTACTTATCCTTGAGCCAATGCCTCTGATGTATTATGTTATTAAGCATTGATATGCAAAATATATATAGTATAATGGAAAAAATTCAAGAGAAAATTTTTTTTTTTTGTTTTAATAAAGAGTAAGCATGATATGAGACTGCAACTATTTAAAGCTCCCAAGAATCAAGAACAAGGGTGATGAACTTTTTGTTGGGCCTGGTGTGGTGCTATTAAGGCCCAGGTGGGCTAACTTGTATTGGGCTGGGTTTGAGTCCAAGGGTTGAGATTAAATCAAGTCACGGGTGTACACGGGCTTGGGGATTAGTTTAATCTCATTGGTTTAGTCCATGGGAGTTTTTGTTGAGTCTGGGCCTGGCCCACTTCGTGGATGTATTTAAACTCTAGTCTCTAGGGTTTGGATGGAATAGAGAACAGATTCTTTTCTCCCAAAAATTCCCTTCTCTCATCATAGGGCGGCAGCCCTTTCTTTCTCTCTCCCCATCTTCCTCCTTCTTTTCTACCTAAAGAATTAAGTCTCTCGTTATTCTTGTTGAACGGGGAAATCCCACATTCATAAGGCTATTTTAAGATCTTTCTAGCTTCTATTCATCTTGAACCTCTCGGATCTTACCTTGCATTTCAGCATTCATAAGGACTAAACCCAACAAGTGGTATCAGAGCCTGGTTCAAGGAGTAATCTGGAGGCCTTCAAGGAGTTGAAATAATTTCAACAGAATCTCGTCAAGGTACTTCTCTATTTTATAAAATTTATTTTTGTGCTATTTTTGAAATTGGCCATGGGGAGTAGCATAAAAATAGAGGTTGAGAAGTTTGATGGGAAGGGAAGTTTCTCCATGTGGAAAGTCCGGGTAGAGGACCTCCTTGTGCAGCAGGGTTTAGATTGGCTTTGGAGGAAAGGCCAGATGGGATGACAGACAAGCAGTGGATTTCATTGGAGAAGAAGACATGTTCAATGATCAGGGGCTGTCTGGCGGATTCAGTCCTCTATTCAGTGCTGGAGGAGAAGACCCCGAAGGGACTCTGGACGAAGTTGCACACCCTCTATATGGGGAAGAATATGTGCAACAAGTTGATGTTGAAGAAGCGCCTCTACAGCCTTCGGATGTCAGAAGGTGGAGATGTGCTGGGTCACATCCAGATATTCGACCAGATGAGCAATGAACTTCTGAATGTTGGGGTCAAGATGGAGGAAGAAGATAAAGCACTTCTGCTTTTATGTTCAATGCCCACGTCTTATGACTCATTGGTCACAACACTGCTCTATGGGAAGGAGACATTAATTTATGAAGATATTGTCTCGGTGCTTCGGACGAATGAGCAGAGGGAGAAGATGACCAAGGAAGCTGTTCCCCAGGAGGGTCTATCAGTTGGGGAAAGGACAGGCAGAGGTAGGGGCAGGGACAGAAGTAAGTCTGGAGGACGATCAAAGTCCAGGAAAGGCAAGAGAGAGCTGAAGTGCTATAAGTGTGGAGAGGTAGGACATTTTAAGAAGAATTGTCCTAAGTGGAAAAATCAGAAGGGAGAAAAAGGAGGATCTGAGTCTGTGAGTACAGTTGCAGATCAGGAGGTGGAGGATGATCTCTTGGTTGTATCAGATGATCACAGGCACAGCACAGAGATGTGGACCTTGGATTCAGCCTGTTCTCATCATTACACTCCCAACCGGTCGTGGTTCAGTACTTACACAGAGGTTGAGGAGGGGAATGTGACTCTTGGAGATAATCACCCTTGCAAGGTGGCAGGTATTGGCACAGTGAGGGTGAGGATGTTTGATGGTATGGTGCGCACTCTTACCAGTGTGAAGCATGTTCCAGAACTCAAGAAGAATCTGGTATCACTGGGGTACTTGGAGCGGACTGGATACAGCTTCAGCAGTCGTGCCAGGAGTGGAGTTCTGAACATCTCCAATGGAGCCATGGTGGTGATGAGAGGGAGGAGGCTGGAAAATAATCTATACAAGATGGAGGGCTCTGTGATGACTGTGAAATCTGAGGTGGCAGCTGTGGAGCAAGATCCCCGGGATGTGTACAGGATGTGGCATTACCGCCTGGGCCACATGGGAGACAAGGGGATGAAAGAACTGAGCAAGAGAGGTCTGCTTCCAGACTTGAGTAGCGGAGATATGGAGATCTGTGAGCCTTGTCAGATGGGAAAGCAGAGGAGAGTACAGTTCTCAGTCAGCACAGCTAGGAGTGCTGAACCCCTGGAGTTAGTACACACAGATGTCTGGGGACCAGCCCCAGTTTCTGCAAGGAATGGGGCCAGATACTTTATGACCCTGATAGATGATTTCTCAAGGAAGCTGTGGATCTACTTTATGAAGGAGAAATCAGAGGTCTTCACCAAGTTCAAAATCTGGAAGGCTGAGGTGGAGAAGGAGCAGGGTAAAAGTGTGAAGTGTCTGAGGTCTGATAATGGCGGGGAATACACCAGCAGGGAGTTCCAGATTTTTTGTGAGGAGTGGGGCATCAGAAGGCACTTCTCGGTGATGGGAACTCCTCAACAGAATGGGGTGGCTGAGAGGATGAACAGAACACTATTGGAAAAGGCAAGATGCTTAAGGCTGCAGGCAGGGCTTCCAAAGATGTTCTGGGTTGACGCAGTAGATGCAGCTAGCTACTTGGTCAATCGGTCACCGCACACCAGGTTAGATGGAGACATTCCAGAGGAGATATGGTCTGGAAGGAAGACAAGCCTAAACCATCTAAGGGTGTTTGGATGCACAGCATATGTGCATGTTGGAGCTGGGGAGCGGAGTAAGTTGGATGCCAGGTCTAAGAAGATGGTGTTCCTAGGCTACCCGCGAGGAGTCAAGGGGTATCGGCTATGGGACCCCTTGGAGAAGAAGGTTGTCATCAGCAGAGATGTAACCTTTGATGAGAGCTCAATCCTCCAGAACAGAAGTGGCATGGATGCACAGCAGGGACTACAGGAGGTAGAACACGGTAACACTAGTCAGACAACCTCCTATACAGTTGTGCCATTTGCTAGTGGACCAGGAGGATTTGAGATTCAGGTGGAGAGGACTGACAGAGGGGGTAGAAGCCAGGGAGTTCAGCAGGATGCAGCTGGACAGGGGACTGATACTGGGATCGCACAGCAAAGGCCCAGGAGGAACGTGCGACCACCAGTTCGATACGGCTTTGAGGATTCGTTGTCATATGCCCTGGTGACAGCGAATGGAGACCCTTTCACCTATGAGGAGGCTATGGAAAGTCAGGATAGAGATAGGTGGATCCATGCTATGGCAGAGGAAATGCAGTCTCTTCACAGCAATAATACGTGGCAGGTGGTCCAGCTGCCACAAGGAAAGAAACCCATTGGTTGTAAATGGGTTTATCAGCGCAAGGAAGGAGCTTCAGAACAAGAGGGTATCAGGTATAAGGCAAGACTAGTGGCCAAAGGATACTCTCAGAAAGAAGGCATCGATTATGGTGAGATATTTTCTCCAGTTGTCAGGCACACTTCCATCAGACTATTATTGAGTATTGTAGCAGCTCAGGACTTGGAGCTGGAGCAGATGGATGTGAAGACAGCATTCCTCCATGGTCATTTGGAGGAGAGCATCTACATGGAGCAGCCACCAGGGTTTAGAGAACCAAGATCAGATGGGAAAGTCTGTTTGCTGAAGAAATCTCTGTATGGGCTGAAGCAGTCGCCGAGGCAGTGGTACAAGAGATTTGACACTTATGTTAGGAGCATTGGACTTTCCAGGTGTGAGTATGATTCTTGTGTGTATGTTAAATCTCTGGATGATGGGTCTAGGATGTACTTACTCTTGTATGTAGATGACATGCTGATAGCATGCAAGAGTGAGAAGGCTGTACAGGAACTGAAGATAGCTTTGTCTCGGGAGTTTGAGATGAAGGATCTGGGGCCAGCCAGGAAGATCCTAGGGATGGAAATCATCAGAGATAGATCCAAAGGTGTGCTGCATCTGAGTCAGGGTGGCTACATTAAAAAGATTCTGGAGCGATATGGGATGAAGGATGCCAAACCGACAGCACTACCTTTGGCAGCACATTTTTCCTTATCGAAGACCATGTCACCACAGACTGAGGTGGAGGCTCAGGAGATGGAGAAGGTACCATATGCTTCTGGTGTTGGGAGCCTTATGTATGCCATGGTATGTTGTAGGCCAGACATAGCCCATGCAGTGAGCCAGGTGAGCAGGTTCATGGCGCAGCCTGGTAGGGAGCACTGGCGAGCACTGAAGGGAATCTTCAGGTACTTGGTAGGTACAGTTGGGGTTGGTATTTGCTATGGACAGCAAGAAGATGCTGAGAGATCCAACTTATCCAAGGAGGCTCGTGGGCAGTTATATGGGTATGTGGATGCAGACTTTGGTGGAGATGTGGACACTAGGAGATCCACAACAGGCTTTGTGTTCAGCCTGTTTGGTGGTCCAGTATCGTGGAGATCATGTCTGCAGCCCATCACAGCCTTATCTACCACGGAGGCAGAATACATAGGTATCACAGAGGCAGCAAAGGAAGCTCTTTGGCTGAAGGGCTTGATGCTGGAGATGGGACTTGATCAGAAGGTTGTCCAGGTGCATAGTGACAGCCAGAGTGCTCTGATGCTTGCGCAGAATGCAGTCTATCATGCCAGGACGAAGCACATTGACCTCAGATACCACAGGATCAGAGAGCTGGTGGAAGATGGTGAGGTGGAGCTGGTGAAGGTATACACCAAAGAAAATCCAGCAGATGCACTGACTAAGGTTCTTCCACGGGACAGTTTTCAAAAGTGTATTTCGTTGTTAAAGCTGATGGACACAGTGGACGTGCTGAGGCCTTGAAAGCACCAAGGTGGAGATTGTTGGGCCTGGTGTGGTGCTATCAAGGCCCAGGTGGGCTAACTTGTATTGGGCTGGGTTTGAGTCCAAGGGTTGAGATTAAATCAAGTCACGGGTGTACACGGGCTTGGGGATTAGTTTAATCTCATTGGTTTAGTCCATGGGAGTTTTTTGTTGAGTCTGGGCCTGGCCCACTTCGTGGATGTATTTAAACTCTAGTCTCTAGGGTTTGGATGGAATAGAGAACAGATTCTTTTCTTCCAAAAATTCCCTTCTCTCATCATAGAACGGCAGCCCTTTCTTTCTCCTCTCTATCTTCCATCTTCTCCCTCCTCCTTGCGTCAAGATCTGAAGCACGGAGGGGGGGAAAGGATTCCCTCTTCCTAAAGAACCGTTGAGCGGAAGTCTCTCGTTGCAGCGGAAGGATCCGCTGGGACCTTGCGTGGGAGGATCCGCTGGACAGCCGCGTGAGAAGGGAGAAGATCCGGCGTTCTTAGTGGTCCAAACGCTCGTGCTTTCTCCATGAAGATCATGCGGGAGAAGACTTGCTGCAGGAAGATTCCACCCAGGAGAAGACGCACATGAAGAACGGGAAGGGAGGTACGTGAGATCTTTCTCACGGAAAGAGGAGAAGAGCTTCTCAGGCTTCACGTGGGAAAGGGGCTGAATGAATTTCCAAAGAGAAAGTCAAAGACTATGTTGATCGGATCTTGACTTGTGAAAAAAGGGCTTGCGGGAAGAGTTGAGGGAGTCTCTAGCAAAGCAAAGAGCAGAGGAGGTCAGCAGTTACATAGGAGGACTAAATCCCAACACTTTTGAGCATATATGTTAAATCACATAAATATCTTGATAATTTGGTTGCATTTATTGAGCATCTAGATTGAGAGTTTTTCAAGAACTTGCAGTGTATCGATCCATACACATGAGTATGTTGTATGTTGAGAGGCTTACAGATGAACCTTTGTTTTTGGTTATTGCACAGAATGTTCAAGACTAACTCGAAAGGGTAGGGGATTTTAAGGCGGCTTCCAAGGTGGCATTGCAACGAGTTTAGCTTATATATTATAAGCCTCAAGAGGTTTATGATGCGATGAGAAAATTAGCTGAACAGAGGAAAGTTAAAGCTGAAGGTGGTGGAGAGGATGGTGATGTGGCTGTTGGTCATGAACATCAACCAGCTGAGGATAATAGGAGCCCTCCACCATTTGTTGTGATACCTAAACTCGTTCCCAGGAGGCCCACATTTCCATAGAGTAGTTGGACACTAGAGGATGCATTGGTGTCTCTAATTTATAACTATAGGGATGAGAGAATTAAGTCTAGGGCTATGCTTTGTGATATATACCACCATGCCATCTTTGATGAGTTCCCTGTTGCTCGTGATCTACTCTTGATGAGTCATTTGCAAGATGGGATTCAGGTCATGGATATATCATCGCAAGTCTTATTCAACAGGGTGATGACACAGCTTAGTTTGTGTGCCTTTAGGGCAGGGTTGATGACAGAAGCTCATGGATGCCTATCTGAACTGTATGCAAGAGGAAGAGTGAAAGAATTACTTTACAAGGTGTATCACAAAATCGTTACCATGAGAGAACTCCTGGGTAGGCACTTCTTCGCTTATTCAAGATTTTCTCATCCTTGTTGATCCCACTATTAGGAATATACACTCTCTTGATAAAGATAAGCAGATTTTTTTTTTAAAGCTTGATATGTCACACTATCATTCAAGCTGTAATATCATTGATTTTATTTCTGAGCTTATTTTTCCTAATACATGTATTAGTGTAGATAGAATTTTTTAACCAATGCATTTATAGATTAAGTTTGCCTGGTTACACCGTTGATCTGTGTTTTTGCATGTTTTTCATGATTATGTTACATCTCTTGCTATTTTAGATTCTGTACTTTAATATTTTCTTGCACCCCTAGTCTAATGTTATCATGGTAATCTGATGATGCTCAATCACCTATCCTGGATGTCGGGAACGGGATGCTTCTCCGGGCTCTTCTTCTTCACCAGGTTACCTGCAGAAAAGTCTCAGGACCGGAGAGGGTTCTCCGATGGGACCCTCCGACGTCCAAATTAGCAACTGAGGTCACAGCTGAAGAGGGGCTCGAGTGAGCCCTTTTTAGTATGAGAAAGGAGGTCTCAGGGAGGAGAGATTCCTTCCTGAATGCTAAGACAGCGATTTTGGGGATTATCGCGCATACCTGTTTACTGGGTGGATTCACCTTTTTATAGGGGTTGACCCTTGCATGATCACATGGAATTTTGTGAGGAGGGAATGTCTGTGGAGTTCTTGGGAGTTGCGTGAATCTGCGCTGGTTGGTGGGTCCTGTCCCATCGAAAAGGAAAAAAGCGGCGGTTGGTGGGCTAAGTCCCATCAGCCAGCGGGGCTGTTGGGTAGTTGGGTCTAGTCCCATCAACAACGTGGCCAGAAATAGGTGGACCTGGCATTGTCAGGCGGCGCGAGTCAGAGAGACGGTTTCTTGAACTGTTGGGGCCATGCTGGGGAGAACTAGGACACCTTGACCCTCTCGGGGGAGTCGAGGCTGAACCCGGCTGGCCAGGGGCGGCCGGGGCCGACTCAGCGGGCTTGGAGATGCCGGGGCCGAGAAGGGCCGACCAGGAAGGGTCGGGGCCGATTCGGCGGGCTTAGAGACGCTGGGGCCGAGAAGGGCCGACCAGGAAGGGTCGGGGCCGACTCGGTGGCTTGGAGAACTCAGAGATGCCGGGGCCGAGAGGGGCCGGCCAGGAATGGCCGGTGCCAACTCGGCAGGCTTGGAGACGCCGGGGCCGAGAAGGGCCGACCAGGAAGGGTCGGGGCCGACTCGGCGGGCTTGGAGGCGCCGGGGCCGAGAAGGGCCGACCAGGAAGGGTCGGAGCCGACTCGGCGGGCTTGGAGGCGCCGGGGCCGAGAAGAGCCGACCAGGAAGGGTCGGGGCCGACTCGGCGGGCCTGGAGAACTCGGAGATGCCGGGGCCGAGAGGGGCCGGCCAGAAATGGTCGGGACCGACTCGGCAGGCTTAGAGACGCCGGGTCGAGAAGGGCCAACCAGGAAGGGTCGGGGCCGACTCGGCGGGCCTGGAGAACTCGGAGATGCCGGGGCCGAGAGGGGCCGGCCAGAAATGGTCGGGGCCGACTCGGCAGGCTTAGAGACGCCGGGGTCGAGAAGGGCCAACCAGGAAGGGTCGGGGCCGACTCGGCGGGCTTGGAGACGCCGGGGCCGACCAGGAAGGGTCGGGGCTGGCTAGCTTGGAGACGCCAGGGCCGGCTAAGAAAGTGCCGGGGCCGACTGGGAGGTGCTGGGGCCGTCTAGCTTGGAGACGTAGGGGGCCGGCTAGGAAGATGCCGGGGCCGGTTGGGAGGTGCCGAGGCTGGCTAGGAAAGTGTCGGGGCCGACTGGGAGGTGCCAGGCCCGCCTAGCTTGGAGATGTAGGGGGCCGGCTAGGAAGATGTCGGGCCGCTTGGAAGGTGCCGGGGCCGGCCAGCTTGGAGACGTATGGGGCCGGCTAGGAAGACGCCGGGCCGCTTGGGAAGGTGCCGGGGCCGGCTAGCTTGGAGACATAGGGGGCCGGCTAGGAAGACGTCGGGCCGCTTGGGAAGGTGCCGGGGCCGGCCAGCTTGGAGACATAGGAGGGCCGGCTAGGAAGACGTCGGGTCGCTTGGGAAGGTGCCGGGGCCGGCCAGCTTGGAGACGTAGGGGGCCGGTTAGGAAGACGCCGGGCCGTTGGGAGGTGCCGGGTGTTGGCCTTGGAGGCGTCGGCCATAGAGGTATCGGCCATGGAGCTGTCGGCCATTGGCGGTGCCGGCCTTGGAGGTGCCGGCCATGAAGGTGCCGGCCTTGGAGCCGAGGTGGCCGAACGGGGCGAGGCCAATTGCCAAGGCCGAGGTGGGCCGTTGCGGACGTTGAGGTCGAAGTGGGCCGCGGCCGACGCCAAAATTGAGGTGGGATGCGGCCAATGTTGACGGTCTAAAAATTATTATCTTTTATTTTTCATGGGTCAACTGGCCCCATCAGTACTATTATTAATTTATATTTTTTTATTTGGTAACAAGTCTTAAAGTTGCCATGGCATATAAATTATTGCTTAGGAATTGTATGTTTGATCGGCTTGTGGTGCTATATTATTATATTTTAGATAGTATAAAGCCAAAAGTTCGAAAATTGTTGCTCGTCAATCCTCTTGTCGTTTCAAGTATCATGATGCATGTCCATGTCTTTCTTCTAGATTGCTAATCCACTGGAATGTTTTTTTATTTATACAATGACTGGATAAACGTCAAGATAATTAATTTTTCTTAGTCCGTAGAAATTAAAATTTTGCATAGTAGAGAAAAGCAAGATCATGTCTCATCTATACGTGTGAGACATCTTTGTGCACTATCTGTTGTTTAGGGCTGCAAAATGATTAGTTTAAGGCAGCTGAAGTTGGGAAGTAGGTATTTGATGCAGGTGAAGTAAGGCAATTCTATTATTTTATGTTAATGATCCAAGGCAAAAGCTGCGAGCAAATAAGGAGAAAGAGAACCCAAGGAGTTTCAATCACATGGGAGGCTTGGAGAGGACCAAGAACCCCTTGCTCTGCTTGCCCACAGATCATCGAGAAAGCAAATGACTCAAAAGAAAAAAAAAAAAAATTCAGGGAAGGATCTTAGAGCGTCTTTGATCTTTCTCTCAATTGCCCCCCCTTTCCTCTATTTGTTTCGTCCCAAGGAGTCTCATCTCGTGTGAGGCTTGGAGAGGTAAGACCAAACCTTGCTATACTTCCCATGGCTCTGCTTCCCCATAATCATCGAAAAATAGAATCAAAAAAAAAAAAAAAACTAGGACAGAAGGATCTTACAGTGATTTTTTTAGTATTTTTTTTGCTATTTTCTTGGTCCCCAGAGTCCTGGTCGGCTCGTGGAGAAGAAGGTGAAGAGACGAGGGGAGGTGAAGAGCCCTGATCGGTTTGGATCATTTGGGTTTTTGAGTTTTAAAAAGAAAGGTGTTCAGATATTCCGCGTGAGATGATCTTCGTAGGATCGCACGGTACGGATCCACGTTAGCGTGGTTCTTCCTCTACGGAACGCTTGCGTTGAGCATAGGTGACATGTATTTAAATATTATGTTTTTTTTAATTTTTAACTATAATTTCTAATAAAAATATAGTCTAAATATATTTAAAGACTACATTTTTTTTAACTATAATTTTTAATAAAAACGTAGTCTTTTGTGCAGTTACATATTATAATTTTTGATAAAAATATATTCTAAATATATTTAAAAATTATATTTTTTAACTTTTAACTATAAATATAGTCTAAAAAAAACTTTTAACTACAGTCACATTTTTAATTAAACTCATCTAAACAATGGTTTAGAAAACATAATATATATATAAAAGTTTATATTTTTTAAACATAATTTAATTAACTTTTTATAGTAGCTAGTGATATCTCCCATGGCCATGATTGTTATGGCAGGAAAAATCAAAATCAAAATCTCTTCCCATATCATCCGAGACTTGGTTTGAGAAAGAAGATAACTAGAGTTTCACCAAAAATACCCCCCTTGAAAAGTTTCTGGAAATATTTTATGAATCACAAATTAAGGGATAGTGCTAAAATTAGCTAGGTTCTAATTCTTAAAAAGTCCAAGTGGCATTCAATAAATATTTTTGGATAGCCATGTAGTCATATATAAAATATATAGACTAAAGTCATATCGAAAAACTACGAGTCATCTTAAGAAAACTAAAGCATTTAGTCATATAAAAAGACCAAAAGTCATCTTAAGAAGGTTAATTAGGAGACTAAAATACTCGCTTATATCGATCTAGTAATATAGAGAACTGGACCCTTGAAATCGTAACGCATAACGGGTCTTATATCTAACTAGTCTCTGGTGCCTCCCTGCCAAGTATTACAAGGCTGTTTAACGTTCAATAAAAAGTTCTCTCCCTTCTTATTAAAAGCTCGTTCCTTTTGCATTTTGCATTTTGCCTTTTTTTTTTTTTTTTCTTCCTTCCAAATGTTTCACCGCTATACTCTTGACGAGCTTATAATTATACATTCAGGAATCTTATCTTTAAAATTTTTATTATATTATTTTTTATAATATAATCTATTAATGCATAGTGCTGTGGCTATATATGGAGGAGGAATCAGTTTTCATGTGGACATCATTTCTGATACTAATTAAAACTAAGTACATGTTGAACGTATGATCTGATTGATAAGAGATGCGAATGCCTAGTTTGTAAATATCCTTGCAGATAAGCTCACGTTTACAATAGGATGATAAGATCACCAAGAGCATCTTTTTTTTTTTTTGGTACAAGCGGTTAATCATACAAGTCTTGTGTGAGTCAACTCAGATAAGGTAGAACATAAAATCTGATTAATATAAAAGGGCAGGGATCACCCTGCTTCCAAGTCCAAATTCCAAAGCAGTAAGCAACTAATCCCGCAATCCAGTCAGCCGCAGAGTTAGCTTTCCGATAAACATGACTGATATGAACTCTGTGGGCTTCCTGAAGGATGATCCGAATGTCATGAAGCAGAGGGTTAATAGGAGCCGAAAGATCATCATCCTGTCGGAGCCATCGTATAACGGTAAGGGAGTCCCCCTCAATGAGAAGACCGTGAGCACGAAGGATCCGAATGGCATAGGAGATGCCAGCCCAGGCTGCGTATAGTTCAGCCAGTGGGACCGAGCAGTCCAAGAGGCCAAGACCATCAGCAGCCAGCATAGCTCCGTCACATTCCCAAATTATGAAAGCTGAGCCAACAAGTCTATCTTGAACACTGCCATCAAAGCAGCTTTGCTATCAAATGAAAAGATTCTTAATTTACCGTCTCTATAGCAGCAATAGCAATTCTTCAACATGAAAAATGCGGTTACGTACTATTAGATTTCTTTCAAGCTCAATTATCCCCCCCTTTTTTTTATATCTACAAGTTTCATTATCTTAGGAACTTTTCCCCATTAAAATATCCAATGGGGTCCATTTAAAATAATAACTATAATAATAATAATAAAATCAGTTGAAATCAGCATTATTTCCCTTTTGGCTTCTATGACCCTTTTTCAGAGTGCATGCGCGGGCTTTTGGCTCTTGTAAACAGCCCCGTTATATATGCTCAAGAAAGAAGGGATTTATGAGAAATAAGGCTGCAAATGATCAAGTCGCCTACGAATTGACTCAATCCAACTTGATAACATCCGATCCATATTCAACAACCCATGAGTCAAAAATTGGATGATATAAATTCTGGATTGGATTCGCATTTTATATTTTTCAATATGATCTGTGACCTAATCCGACCCGTATACCATGGGTCCAATTTGAGTCAATAGAAAATAGACCCAATTTGACCTAAACCTAATCTAACGAACCTCAATTATATAAAAATTTTATTCTAACTTCTTCACTTACCATTTCATTAAATAAATTCTTATTTAAATTAATTTCATTATTCTTCTCAACAAGTAGAGCTTCTCTAATCTATTTTTATTTAATTATATTTAAATATTTATATTTTATTATTTTTTTATGAATTCTTATTTATGTTACATTCAAGCATACCAATATATATTTTAAAAATTTAATTTATAAACTTAAAATTGATTAATCACTTAGATAAAATTAATTATTTTTGAATAAGAGTTTAGGTTTAAATTTATTCTTTTTAATTATTTAAACTTTAATGATACTATATTTAATTATTAATTATTAGATTTTAGCTATAAATAATAACTAGATGACTAACTCGAGATGATTTGACTCGATCTCAATCTAAATCTAAATATTTTAGATTGAATTCGGATCATGCTTGGCTTCGAACCAACCTATATATATAACTCATTGGGTTATTCTTTTCATGGACCCTATCCAACCAACAAATAGGTTGGATCTACTCTATGACCTGTATTTGAAACAACGTCTAACCAGTATTTAACATGATTAATCTGATTCAACCCGCTTGCAGCCAATGAGAAATATCCAAGTCAGGAAAAAGAATGGAGGCCAGCAAAAGAGTCCTAATTCTACACCTACCGTTGGTTTTATGCATTACAAACCCGGCGTACATGCATGACCAGATGTAGAATTAATTAGCTGCATTAGCTATCATTCCTTTTATTTAGAAATGAGAGTTAAACAAGCCATATCGCCTTATCATTGCTTGAAACACACTGGCGGATCGAAGTCACGTGGCCAAAAAACTCAAGTGAAAGTTAATGGATAACAAATGGACTTGAGTTATAAACACATAACATATTTCTCTTCCGTCCAATATGAGACTAAATATATGGTATCATAATTTTTTCACCTTATAATGCATCATCCTCATCAATCTACCCCGAGTCGAATCATTAGTATCACAAGGGTCCACACCATGGCAGGACTCCACCATTATCCCCCATGGGTAGCCCTTTCCTCATGCCTTCCACCAACTTTCATACACTCGGATAGGCTCTGATACCATTTATAATGTTCTAAAGCTCACCTGCTGGTTCAATTAATTTTATTAGCGGGCCAAAATCACATGATCCAAAAACTCGAGTGAAAGTTAATGGATAGCAAGTGGACTTGAACTATAAGCATATAACATATTTCTTTTTCATCTAATATGGGACTAAATATGGGGTATCACAATCTTTCCGTCTTCTAATGCCAGTATCTATCTAACTCATTGGGTTATTGGTGCCACGTTGAGTTATTGGTGCCACAAAGGTGGTTCCACGCTATGACGGTCGGACTTCACTATCGTCCTTCATGGATAGTCATTTTCTCATATACACCAAGGATCCATCAATTTTCGCACACTCGGATTGACTCTGATACAATTTATAATGCTTCAAGCTCGCCCACTAGTCTAATTAATCTCGTTAGCATATCGAAATCACGTGGCCTAAAAACTTAAGTAGAAGTTAATGGATAGCAAGTGAACTTGAGTTACAAGCATATACATAACATATTCCTCTCCCATCCAATATAAGACTAAATATAAGGTATCACACCATATCACTTCCTTGAATTTGGTTTTTACGGCTTTTATTCACAATTTTCAAGTTTTGTCCTTGCTAAAGCTTATAAGCTACAGATTTTCCGTTCAAAGGACATTGGTTGGATGATTACTGGGGTAATTCTAAATCAAGGCCTTGCCAAAAACTTCGAGATCTATCCAAATACGGATCATTTTTGTTGGAGTTATGTGTCTTAGGGGAATTAGGTTATATGGTTGTCGCATTGACCTTGAATATGAGCTCACTAGAAGCTCATCAGACTCGGTTTTTGACAAAGGTAGCGTTGGAAGCTTTATTACTCCGCCAGCTGCTATTAGCATTTGAATCCCATGTAGTTGGGAAAAGACTTAAGATGAGTTGAGTTGGGTTAAGTTGAACTACTTAGCATTTGGACTTTTCTACTACTATGGAAATAAACTTGCAGGTAGTGCAAGCAAATTGTCGCATCAAAGTGCCAAGTAGCCTATCGGTAAAATCTCTTGACAGGTTGAAGTTGAACCAAAGAAATATGATCAAATCCCATCGTTTTCAGAAGTGGTGTTTAGGGCATCATCAAGTGATGGTTATCCTTCTTGTGCAGCCTAAAATTGTTTTATCGGCCTCGCCCACTGCAAGAGAGAGAGAGAGAGAGAGAGAGAGAGAGCATTACATGTAGATGCGTGTGTCTGAAGTTTTATTGTTTTAAACTATCGTAATTTGTGAGGAACGTCCCCGAGCCAGCTAAATGCCATAAAATCATAATTCTTTCCCTCGCTTGCATAAGCTTAAGTCCAACTTCTCGACCTAATTCACAGTTGAAGTAGGTGAACTTAGTACGGGCAACTTTATTTCAGTTTCCGAACTCTCTTGATGCCATTATCTTCTTTTTTTTTTTTCCAAAGAAAAAACCCTATTGGAAACTATTAAGCACCAGTTTAGTAAGAGAGAGAAAAATAAAAATAAAAAGTGCTACTTTTACTGTGAATAGCTGTTTCAGAAAAAGGAACCGTGTCCTCCGTGAACGATGGGATATGGAAGATCGAGGTGACGCAAAGAGTGGATCACTAACAATTCAGACTGCAGGAAAATCCAAACCTCACTACAACCTCACTCGTGAAACCTGTCTAATTTTTGCAGTTCTCCACACGCATCAGTCTCCAGCTGGAATTGCAAAGCTCGGGCTCGCCATGCCGGTTTGCACTGGATCTTCACCCAGTGATCTAAGCAAAGGTCATGAGAAAACGATGGGATAACATGCCAAGAATTAGGAAGGTGCGGTACAGCCGAGCCGAGGCACAGTAACGGGGTGTTTGGGGACTAAAGAGCATTCGCTCAGCCATGAGCCCAATCGCTCTCCAGTAGCCAACGTCCCTCACAAGTCATCCTATGGGGTCCCCTGCTCCCCAATTTTATAAATAGCCGCCCTCCCTCGTTCCCATCCTATCCGAGGCCTTGTAGTATTATAACTCAAACTTCCCTGCATGGGTACTACTAGACTTGTAAGTGTTGCACTCCTTGTCTTGCTAGGTGTGACCATTAGTTCTGCCACCAGAGCTCTTCTTACTCTAAAGACAGTGCCCTATGGCTCTGGTCACGGCATTGTTGGCGGCGGAGGTGGTGGTGCCGGTGGTGGTGGTGGTGCTGGAGGAAGCTCTGGTGACGGGAATGGAGTCATGGAGTGGCAGTTCACTCCCGGCTATGGCGCCGTAAGGGATCATGGCGGTGGCTATGGTAGTGGTGCTGGAGATGGTGCCGGCTATGGAGCTGGCGGGGAACATGGAGGTGGGTATGGTAGTGGTGGAGGAAGTGGGGGCGGTCGCGGCTTTGGGTCTGGAGGTGAACATGGCGGCGGTGGAGGCTATGGTGCTGGTGGAGAACATGGTGGTAGCACTGGCGGTGGTACTGGCTATGGAGCTGGCGGAGAACATGGTGGTGGATATGGAGCTGGTGGAGAACATGGCGGTGGCTATGGAGGCGGTGGTGGAACTGGTGGAGGTGCTGGCGGAGAACATGGCGGTGGCTATGGAGGTGGTGGTGGAACTGGTGGAGGTGCTGGCCATGGTGCTGGTGGAGAACATGGTGGTGGCTATGGAGGTGGTGGTGGCACTGGCGGTGGTACTGGCTATGGAGCTGGCGGAGAACATGGTGGTGGATATGGAGCTGGTGGAGGACATGGCGGTGGCTATGGAGGCGGTGGTGGAACCGGTGGAGGTGCTGGCGGAGAACATGGCGGTGGCTATGGAGGCGGTGGTGGAACTGGTGGAGGTGCTGGCGGAGAATATGGAGGCAGTGGTGGAACTGGTGGTGGCCATGGTGCTGGTGGAGAACATGGTGGTGGCTATGGAGGTGCTGGTGGCACTGGCAGTGGTACTGGCTATGGAGCTGGCGGAAAACATGGTGGTGGATATGGAGCTGGTGGAGGAAATGGCGGTGGCTATGGAGGTGGTGGTGGAACTGGTGGAGGTGCTGGCGGAGAACATGGCGGTGGCTATGGAGGCCGTGGTGGAACTGGTGGAGGTGCTGGCGGTACCGGTGGCGGTGCTGGCAACGGTGCCGGGGAGAACATGGTGGCGGTGGCGGTGCCAGCAACGGTGCTGGTGGAAAGCATTGTGGTGGTCGCGGTGATGGCGGCGGTGCGGGTGCTGGTGGTGGTTACGGTGGTGGGCGTGGTGTCGGCTATGGTGCTGGTGGAGAGCATGGTGGTGGCAGTGGTGCTGGCTATGGTACCAGCGGTAAGCATGGTGGTGGCTTTGGAGGAGGTGATGGGAGTGGTGGCGGCGGTGGCTATGGTACCGGTGGTGAGCACGGTGGCGGTTCTGGTGGTGGTGGTGCCGGGTATGGCGCTGGGGAAGAACATGGAGGGGGTTATTGGCGCGGCGGAGGTGGTGGAGCTGGCGGCGGAATCGGCTCTGGTGGCGGTGGAGAGCATGGAGGTGGATATGGTACTGGTGGCGGAGGAGTTGGTGGTGCCGGTGGCTATGGAGGAGGCACAGCTGGTGGCGATGCAGCCGGAGGTGGGCATGGGGGAGGCTACGCTCCTTGAGATGGTCTTTAATTAAATGGAGAGTGAGTATACCCACTTCTGATGACTAGCTATAGTAGCTAGATACTAATAAGTTTGGATTAAAAAAGTATGTGGAATTAATGTCATGGATCACTTCTGCTTAGATTGGAATGGCATCCAATGAACTGAAGAACATCCCATGTAACTGTTAAGCTCTTATTGGTAGCAATGAGAGCTGTTATCAAAATAGTAGTAAGAATGCGTACGTCGACGGTTTGCTCCAGTGCAAAGAAACTGCACTATATATCTGCTACTAAAACGTTAATTCTATTGAAGCAATCGGGCGATGGATGAGCTTCAAAACTAATCTGTATAAAATTAAAGTATTGTTTCACTCTAATTTTTTTTTAAACCAGTCTTAAGAGCTAGAACCAGTAAAAATTTGCCAGGTTTTCCAGCTGTAAAGTCTTGGTGCAACCAAAATGTTGCAAGAGGCCAGGTTCATATATTCAAGTAATTTAATTATACTTAATATTTTAAAGAAATTTTTATCTGGTCAACCTGAAATTTAGTTAGCTAGGTTTTCTGCTTAAGAAACAAAACTGACTGGAAAACGTTCGGTGAAACGGTAGTCGCCGGTGGCAACCAGAATTTTGCCGCACCGGAGTTGGCATGCATGCATTGATTTCGAGTTACTTCCAGCTTGTAATAATGTTGTGCATACCACGTACTCCGGCACGTACCTAGAGTTAATTTCTATATTCTATTAATTACATGACTTTTGTTTGGGCTCACAAATCAGCTCTCAGAGTCACCAATTCATCACTTTGGATCAATATTGGATATCAAAGTAAGCTAGTCGATATTATGATATATTAAACAATAGCTCAAGCGTGACAAGTGCAGATTATTAATCTTTGCTAGTACTGATATTCATAGTAATTATTTGTTTTTTAACTGAATAATAAAATAAAGGTTCCACACGGAAAATTAAAATTCCAAGTAAGTAGGATCTTTAATATTTTAAAGACAAGTTGAAATTTGGAAAATATAATATTATTCTTTTACTAATACAAAAATTATACTAATTATTGTTTTAAAATAAAGCCTTTTATTTCCTGTCATACTCGATAATAATATTCATAATATAGAGATTTGCTATTTCATTAGTCAATTTTCTTTTGTGAAAAACACTGGACAGCATTGCTCATTTATTACCTTCCATGCATTTTACCTGCTGCTTCATATACCAATTTACTTTGATGCGTATATATCAAGAATGTAGCTGAGGACCTCCATGCTTCAAACGATGCAACCAAAATTATTGCAATATCTGTATATAGTTGTTTCATTAAATCATAGTTATAGTTATAGTAAGAATTCTTTCTATCCGTAATCTTCATCTCAAGTTGATCCTTATCTTAATTAGGTGGAGATTGAGATGAACGATAACCGTCTATCTCGATCTTGAATAGGATTATAATTAGGTTCAACTATGGTGCTTTTATAATATTTTTTAAAAAAATTGAGCATCAATCTAGTTCGTTCAATGACACCATTCAATATTCCGAGGCCTTATATATATCCATTACCTTCATACCCTTATCTTCTCAAAATTTAAGGCATCAGTTTACATACAGTCAAAAGCATCGCAGTAGAAGTCTTGTAATTAAAATGTACACTTTTTCTAATAATATTGGACATGTGGTTTAAAGATTTTTAAGTAGATATCGAACATCTCCAAGCATCATATTCAAGGGATGCTAATAGGTAGCTAGCCTTATGCCAAACTTATATATTTCAAATCTTATTATTTGACTGTTATTTAAGTAATTTGCCTAATCCTTCACAAGAGAATTAATAGTCATCTTGCATGGACCCGAGGGATTCAAAAATAGAAATGTAAGTTGTTAGATTTGGACCAAAGAAAACAAAATTCTTTGTTATTGATGACGTACCATTTTTAATGACACAAATTTATTGGAAAAAATTTAGCTAAAAAATATTATTTAGATTTTTTGAATCTAAATAAATATTCAAAACATGGCCAGTCATGTGACACAAAATATACTCGGAGATAAATAAAGCGCATCCTTCAATCGACATTTGCTTCATAGAACTCGGCCCCAAACTAATGGAATAGTGTGTGAGATTCCCTTCAAGGTAGGAAGCTTAAACGACAATCGAGCATCGACACCATCGACAAAATAGAAGGATAGATGCTACCAGGCCAATCAGGGCCAACAGGTCTTCAACAACAAGCTCATCGATGCAATGGTTGAGCTAATGGACACAACGTAATGTGCCGAATTGCATTCTAAAAAAGATCCGAAATATTGACCCTTTTTAGGCTTGGATTTGATTGCATAAAAAAGGGCTTCTAAATTTTATACCAAATTTATTGTCAATTATGTCGGAATAGTTCTCCATGCCATAACAATTTTTTTTTGAGTGATTATTTTAAATGTTACTTATTGTTGTGCAAATTGAAAACTAAAAATTGATTTTGTTGGCCCAATTTTTGACCCAATAAAATTGCTATGGGTTGATCCAATTGGGTTTCAAGTCGAGCCTAGGCCTAAGCTTTGTTAGGCTTAAGCTTGGTTTCCAAAAAAAAATTCAAGCATAAGTTCAACTCAAAGCTTTTAAAAAAAATTGGGCTAAGCTCGAAATAGGGCATGACTAGGGATAACAATTTCAACCAGTGAAATTAGAGCTTATTTTGATCCTTGCTAGCAGGAATGGGCTAATATCTCTAACCCATCCCACTTCACCTTATCTCTGCTTCACTGGCCTAATATTTAAGTAAGTATTGTTATATATTGGATAAAATTTAATTTTAGTTCAATTTAAATTTTAATTATTTTAGTGATAAATATAAATTTAAGAGATAAATATTAAATTTATTAATATATTTAGTAAAAAAATTTAATTATATTCTAAATTTCATATATATATATATATATATATATATATATATATATATATATATATATATATATATATTCATGTTATTAGAAACGGGTCATTTATAGGGACAGAACAGAGATAAGGATTCGGTTGCTGACCCTGCCTTAATCTATTGCCATCCTTAGGTACTTCCCAACCCAATGTGGCCTACTTCCAATCATAAGGAGGAAGCCGTTAATATTATATTCTCTCTTTAGCCTAAAGAAAAGAGAAATTGGCTTTAACCGAATAAGATATACTTAGACAAGTAAAATTTAAATTTCTAATTTGAGAAGAACCCTAAGTCGAAATAGTTGGTATTTCAATTGGAAAAATAATTAATGTAGTCGATCGGTAGTTGGGAATGAAGCATTATCTTGGTGACTAGGTAATATATTCGGTCAAAGGAAGACCTAAAGGAGAAGTATTAGAAGCTTTTTGACCAAGAAGCTGGTTAATATAATTCGAGCCAAAAGTCTGAGCAAAACATTTAATCTCGATTACTAAGTGATTTATTCGATTAACAATGGTGACTGTTACATGTTCCAAAACATGCTCTTAAAAATCAAGGGCATGGAAGCAGTTATCATCAAGTGTCAACAAAGCAACTTGTGATGGCCACATGTGGAAGTACCAAGGCAGTTATAAGACAACTCAAATGTGGTTGGAAGTTTTCAAATGTGGTTGGAAGTTTTTAACTTTCATTCTTCTCAACAGAAGCAAGGCGGTTGCAAGATAACTCAGGAAGTGAAGAACATGGCTGGAAGTTATTTAGAAGTTCTTTAACAGATACTCTCTTCAACAAATTTAGTATAGATAGGAGAAAGCAATGCAGAGGAGGCTTCCACACGCATTAGAACCAGTCCAACCCTAGGAAGAATGGTAGCTTAGCTTAACCTAGGAGTAGGAGCAGTTGTAGTTTAGATTTGTTCTCCAGAAACTTTGTTCTCGGTGACTTTGTATCCCGTTCTTGTTCGTGTAATCGAGAGTTAGAACCGAATCACTCCATCACCTAAAGCCAATCGAAGTCTCCCATTCTAATCCCCTAGTTGTAACAGAAACTTAACCACCGGCTACGATCAACATAACATGTTCTCCAAGCGTTACAGCAAATGATGCCTCGGGGCTCTGGCTACTGCTCATGTGCTGTACCGTGACAGTGTACAAATTGGGGACTACCTTCGTCGGTGATAACAAGGGCTGTTGGAGTTGGAATAAATCAAACGATGTGGACCTTTTTATCAAAACAAACCGTGGGCCACCCCACCCATCTGATGCAATTGTCTAAGAGGCATGAAAAGTTCGATCCAAGAGTCCGCACCCAGGACTGCTTCACAATCCTTGGGTCATTCAGCATAACGATCCTGGACGGTGGTACCCAGAATCTGGACAAAACATCAAAGCCGAGTTCCATTTCCTACGAGACAAGGAACATTTTGGTCAGGAGCAGAGGGGCACCGGTCTTATCTTGTCTTGCAGTAAATAATAACATTATCAATTGTGCACACGGAGGAGCTGCATACATTATGAATTCCCGCCACTACTGCTTATATGATAGTTTGCAATGGAAAAAATTGTGCCAACCCTACCGCGGAGTAGTACAGAAACAAATAAAATAAATGACAATATCTGCAACCTTTCAGGAATGGATGCTGGAATTGAGCAATTTGCAAGTCCAGAAGTATTAACCGTAAACTTTTTAGAGCTTTAACAAATATACAGTCCAAAAAAGACAACATTCGGCTATAGGTTCTGCATACCCAAATTTTTGCACTATTACAAAAGGTCATGCACGGTAACTAGGATAGGTGAACAATGCATCTCTGAAGAAAAATTATGAGATAAATTTAAGACAGCAGACTGGCAGGCAACCACCTCCCACAATTTTCAGATAGATCCAGTATTGGAACTAAACATGTATATGAATGTGACCTAAGGAAGGACACTCAGAGGATTCTATCCTGAAGATCGTTGATAAGACTGGAAGCTAAAGATGTCAACTTTTTCCCAGTCTCCCCAGCCATGTTCTTTATGGAGGATATATCCTGCGATGCCTGAGAAAAGCAAGATATTCAAGCAATCATATGGGAAAAAACACAAGCACAAACACTTAGCATTTATAAATAAATTTTGATCCCACACTCAAGCCATCAAATTTGATGGCTTGCTTCTCAAGAACTAATTATGGCTGTAACGGCAGTAATTGCAGCAGCAAATTCCAAGCAGGGGTGATGAACTAAAAATAAGGATCACTCATCACCACCCCTGTACAACCATTCTCTGTATGCATTTCTGATGTTGACCTAGCAAGTAGAATCTTATGGAACCCACCAATCTGCATATAATAACTAATGTTCAAGAAAGTACCTGGAAAGAGATTCGATTTATAAGGTCTGCTGCAGTGAGGTCAAGTCGAGAGTCATCATTGTTATGACCAAAAAGATCAGCACTCGAAATGGAAGTTGAGCCCTACATATAATAGAACTTTATTAGCTAACAAGGCAAATTAAACTTTAATATTCAGAATCTGATGGTAGAACAAATAACATCTAAATCACAGTTGATTCTGCCCAACCATTCACAACAGAATGCAATAAAATTGTCAACATGTCAAACTCCAGAGATAAGAAACAGGATGTAACACAAATCACGATAAAGAACAATTATATGCATTTAAGTGCAACTCAACAGAATACAAATGAGCATACAAATTTTAGAAAATGCTTTCAGACTTCACAACGATGCAAATACACTCTTCATTGATGTGGTGCTTCTCATCTTGTTGGGTACAGGTCTGGTGGCCCATACTTGTCAGGCCCTGACAAGTGAGTGAACCAGCACCATGCTCACATGGTTACAAGTGGAGTTGCAGATGCTTTTGAACTAGCATTAATCATCTACTAGAGTAAGAGACGTGCAATGCAAGTGAGAGACAGCATGGATGGCTGAGTTCCTAGGAGCCTTGCAACCATCACGGCCAACAGCTAAGAAACAAAGGGTCCCTGTCAATGTATTGGGGCCCATGAATGGCCGTGCTCAAACAAAACAGGGACTTCTTTTAGGCGAAATTCTGATTATTAAGGGATGGTTTGAAAGCAAGGAAAAAAAAGGAATTGTGAAACCCCTTCTCCAAGGGTACAAACATCACATCTACATATCAAATTTTAGCAAAGGTTTATGACAACAGAAAGAGTGCATACCGAGAATTTTTGTAGGGACATTTGAGCCTCGTTATCAGCATTTTTGTTTTGATCACCAAAGAATTGGGCTGATGAAATTGACTTCGCATTTGAGAATTTCTGCCTTGCTTCACTACCTTCCTCAATCTGATGTCAGTAAAAACAAATAAAAAACTCAGAGCATAACTTGGACATTCAAAAATAGTATCAAGTGCTACATGATTCGGCATGCCAATTATATTGTCATCTGCCAAATAAAACCAACAGATCCTGGATCTACAATTAACGGAGGCTTCTCCTTGGATCTATTGCAGTGCTAGTTTTATGAAGACTTTTCATACATAAAAAAGGAGGTAGACTTGACTACATTTGAATGTCTCCAGGTTTATATCGATCACCTTCCCCAACCTTAGGTGCACTTAGTTTACAAATTCCAAAGATAAAAAAGGTGAAAAAGGTGGAATGGATTTAAAATCCGTATAGATCTAAGGGAGGTAACCGGATCGTAGATTTGGCTACATTCGGATGTAGCCAATTTGAGTTCCATAAAAAGAACAAAGTCCTCTAACATAGCTTTTACCTCAGACCTACCACCATAATTATCCTACTTTAAAAATGTCAAGGTGGAAAGGAAAAGCCAATGATGACAACGATAAACTTGTAAAATAATAATTCATCTAAAATAGGATAAGAACACTAAACCGATTAAGCAGGTAAAATGGCTTTTCTTGGCATTCTTTATATGTATGCTAACCGGTGAATGAGCTATGCAAAAATGCTTTAGTAACTCAGAAATGCAATTCAAATGATTAATCAGCTCGTGTGTCGAAATCTCATGCTCACTTTGTATTTGCATTCTGAATTGTGCCACATAATGAAGTATGGTGACTGAGGGGAAGAAAGGTTGACCTTTTTGAGCGATTTTTCTGAGTTACTACAGGATTGTTCTAAATTATATAACATTGACTTCAAGTATCTGACATGAGAACAAGGGATACAGAAAGAAATACAAACATAATGTTTATAATTTCACAAATATCATCAAACATAATGCACCAAAATGCCATAACTCATCCACCCTAATATCAACCTTGGTAAAAATTCTGACAGGCATGCATACAATATGACCATGCTTCAACAGCATCAAATGTAAAACTGTAGTCTTTGGTCCATCAAAAATGAACTTCACGCAAGATGGGAAACAAATTCATGCTATAGCCAATGCAGCAAATAGTTGATCAAGGACCAAAATGATAAAGGGTGAAGGGATCCAAAGATACAGTAAGTGGCAAACATTAACATAATGAGCTTGTTGAGAGCAGTGCTTTCTTGATGTAAAACATGGATAAACAATACAAGGCAAAGCTACAGTAACTCCTATTTTCATCCATGCAAGCTTGACAGCACAGGATTAGTTATGTCTGCAAATTTAATATCTAAAATTAAGTAACTAGAAACAAATAATCAATACAATTCATCATTGGTCAGTATGGCTAACTTACATTTTAACATACATCATTTGTCCGTTCTTCTTTTTTCCAAGCAAACTTATATAAGAAATTAGCTGATGTTTTGTTAAACTGAATTAGTTTGTCAAGATATGCTAGCTAAAAATAGTCATAGGTTTCATACTCATGCAATTAGGGCCCACTTATTTGCGTTCAATATAAATTCGATACCAAGTGTCATTAAATCAAACATAACTTTGCTGTCTTTGTCACAGTTATATGCAACCAATAATGTAAACACAGATTTCTTTTTGTTGCAAAAAGTTCATCAGTTTTCGAGCAGCATGTGGTAATATCTCCTAGGAATTACACATTAGAATAAAAAGGCTAATTGGTAACTCCAATCACAAACTGAAATGGTAAAAGAAAACTTTTGATAGTTAAAGTAATAACACATATATAAACTACAAGAATAACCACAAGTTCAGGGAGTACAAATCATGGAAGCCAACAAAGATATCACATATAACTGGCTGAGAATATGGGACATCAACCTGACTTCATCCTATAAAGTGTGAGAAGTCACATGTTGAAGTATAAATTAGACATAAAGCTCGCCATGGTTAAAATGGTCAAACAGATGACCATGGAAGAAATGAATTGATGTAAGAGGCAACTAATAAAGACTACAGCTTCTGCAACAATTTAGTTTCTAGGGGAAGCTAAACCATTTCATTAAGTTACAGAAGACATGTTGACATAACATTTGACTGTTCTACCCATGCTAATGGAAATAGTATCTCACTATCAATCAATTGAGAACAGCTTAATTTACAACTAGATTAGATAGGCACAAGTCCATCACAGAGATAAATGGCCCTCACATGCCAAATTTAATAACACTGAAGCAATAGGCAATAAGTTAGAACCCCAGTTCTGCCACAAAGTACTTTCTTGTTCAAAATTCCATGGGCATCTGCAGGTATTAAACAAGGACTATCATTACAAGCTTCAAGAGGGACAGTCCAGCAGACAAGGCCGAAGAGTTGGGATGGGTTGGCATGGCACAGCACAACTCAGACATGGTTCAGGATTATTTGTTGGGGTGGGCTACCCCATGTGAGACAGCTCAACTCAACCCAACTCAACTCATCTAAGCTTTTTCCCAACTACATGGGATCCGCTACATGAATCTGCTTCCTTCACTCTGCTTTATTCAGGACCAAGTTAATTTTTTAATTACAAATAGTTATATATTTTTTAATTATTTTCATCCATGTTAATTTAGGCCTACCTCTATCCCTATCCTTACTATAAATTGTTAAAAGATCACTCTTTTTAACCAGAGCATCTAAAGGCCTTCATTGTATATGTCCAAGCCACCATAATCGATTTTCTCTCATTTTATCTTCAATTGGGGCTACTCCTATCATTTCTCGTATATGTTTATTTCTAATTCTATCTTTTAAAGTTTTACCACATATCCATATTAACATGCGCATTTCTGTTACACTTAATTTATTCACATGTTTCAGTATTGTCTAACACTCCGTTCTATATAGCATAGCTGGCCTAATAGCGGTTTTATAGAATTTTTCTTTCAATTTTAATGGATGCATCAATCATACAATACTCCCAAAGCACTCCTCCACTTAATCTATCATGCTTTAACTCTATGTTCATAGCTACTAAGTTAAATCCAAAAGAAAGAAAAAAGCATGATAATTTTATTGAGAAAATTTTGTTCAATATAACTTTACCTGTAGTTTTGATGAAGTGGAGCTTGATTTTTTCTGAAATCCACTATCCATTCCAAACTCTGCAAAGAAATTTGAAGATTTTGGTGGTGCAACATGACTAATCGCTTGGGCACCTCCTAGACTGGTCTCATCAGATGGTATGTTTTCCACGTAGTCGAATCGAGAAGGAAAAGATGGACCACATGTTGTGTTGGACTTAGCCAAGGATGTTACAGCAGGTGCCGGTTCTTCAGGCTTCTGGTCATAAAGACTATCGTTTGGCTGAAATTTAAATGCTTGGCAAAGTTAAAATAGCCACTAGTTGCTTCTTTGTCATGCATAGTAAATATTAGACAAACAATATAAATTTTGAGAGAAAGCTAAAAGGCACACATGGAGTCTCCACGACAGCATGACAACATAAGGTCCAATAAGAAGGGGGAAAAAAACAAAGGGAGGCCAGCTACAGTCATTTTGATGGCCTCCCTCAGGAATTAACCAAAACACCACAATCAAACCATAAGTCAGACTTTGTAGAGTTCCCCAGACTTCAATCCCTTCTAATTTATAATTGCCAGAATGAGACAGCACAAATTTACCTTTGAAGTAAGCCTTCGGACACCAAGCCCCCCAGTCTTGCTTCCAGTCTTCTTTGCAACAATGGGTTTTTTAACAGCATTTTTGAGAGTAGAATAAGTAGGAGCCTTGGGTGAAAGAGTAATCTCCGATTCATGCTTCTCATTTGAATTTTCCTTCGACATATCCACAATATTAATCTCAGGAAGACCATTAGCTGCATCTGGTGATTGGGATGCTGCAATTGGTGAGGAAGGCAAGCCACCATCTTCTACATTGCTTTAGCAACCTCTTTGGAAAGTATCTGCCTGTACAATTCAGCAGCTCTTGATGTATATTTTGCCTCAATTTTGCCATCACCTGTCCATCCATGCTGCTTAAAGAAAACCTGTGCACGGTTATTGCCCCCGAAAGCCATCATCTTCAACTGCTCTGGAGTCCATGAGTCTAAATTTGTAGACCTAAAAAACAAGAAAAACTCTTAATGCTGTAACACGCGCGCGCGTGCGCGCACGCGCGCATAAGAATTTCTGAAAGGCCCATTAAAGTCAAGGTTATAAATTAGAAAATCAATTTAATTTATCATAAAATTGTAGTATCCAAAATGTAACATAAATATATCAAAATGGAAATGGGAGAAGAAAAAAATAAAGAACAAAACAGAAGCAACAAGGTACTTCTTTTATGACAACTACAATAGTCTTTATAGGTCAAATTCAACCAAATCTGATCAGTATGTTACAGTAAAAACAGCAATAGATAGTTTTAGCTCATTGCAGAGGCCCTCGCCAATTAAAGATGGAAGTGTATGAACATAATGAAATGTCAAGCATGTTTACCTTCCCTGCTAATAGAAGATTCTTGTCCAGTGAAGTGGTTATTAACCAATCCATCTGACTAATATTTGTTTTCCAGCAATGCGTGTAAGATCAATCTCATATTTGTGACAACCTCATAAAACTCTCATATAAGTGTACTTTAGAAAGCAAAACAGTTCCAAATTTATAACTCAATGAAGTCACGCTTCATAATTAACTGGTCTATTATTCAACACAAAATCTTAGCAATTGGGAACATTTTGCTTTCACTTCCAAAGAATTTTTTTTTTTCCCCCTCCAGTGCCTCTGATATAAATAAGCTATAACTATAAACATCAGGTCATGCAAAAGGTATATCAATAAAACTGAAAGCTCTCAAATCATTATTGTCAAAAGTGACAACCCACTTGATATTCTTTGCCACACAATTATCATTAATAAGAAGACATTTCAAGTCTAGTTACCTATGTCAAAACTCATTGGCAAGGTCTTTTATTCTGAATAAGCACATGAAAGAATTCTTCATTTTGAAGGACAAAAGCATGCCTTTGCCATCACATACAAAAAAATAAGTAATGAAATTTCAAGAGTCAAAAACCTATTAAAGAAAATCATATAACCTCAAATCGAAATGCACAAAAATTCCCTCATTGCTGCAGTAAAATAACTATTAACAATCCATTGAAGCCTAATTATTTACTCTATCCCTGCCAGTTAGAGTTTTGTAACTGACAGCCAATAAAAGGAAGTAGTATCTCACGCACAGCCAAGTGACTCTCTTTGCATTGAGCTTGGAAGATTGTAACTCATGAAATAAGGAATAACAGGCCTTCTGTTGCAATTGTGTACTAAGGTTGATGTTCTGATGTTTTGTTTTATTGTTTCCTCACAAGGAACAACTTGATTTGTTTGCACCATTCTGGAAATGAAGAGTGGATTGACAATGGATATAGAGAGAAGCAGAAATGAGCATTATACTGCATGCAATATGAGGTTCTAGTGAAAGAATCATACAGAAGAGCTTTTAAGAGGTTCCCCATATTAAAATGTACTTCTTTTGGCAGACTAACTTTATAGTTGGTGATGTAATTTACAAACAAATCCAGAACCTGCCAACTAATCTTTCATCACCTCACCACTTTGTTGTTAGCTGTGCTCATTTGGTTGTGTTAAATTTGTGACATGCAAATTTCTTAATCTTGATGTATTGCACTCTTTTTCTTTTCTATGACAGAGTCTTCATTCACCGTTGCATATAAGATTTTAGAGAGAATGTGTTGTTTGCCAAGCCATCCTCTTGTTAGGTTTACTATCTTTGATCTTAGAAGAAAATGGTTTGTGGTGCCTGAAGAACTTCCTCCTCGATTTTGTCAGAATAAAAGTAAATATACAAGGGTCCACAGCAGACAAAATTTCAAGGCAAAACAACCAACAAAACACTGTAAAGTAGGAGGTGAACACTAGCTTGAAGGTAGATAGATACCATAAAAGCATGACTTCTAAGTCTTAGACCTGATGACTCATTTATATTTTAAAAATTAACATTTCCTGAACAAAGTTATGTAGACCTCATTTACATATTATCAGCAAGCAATCCACCAATAGTAATTTAGTCAGCAGAAAAAATTCTCTTCCTTGTTTAGAAAATAAATTGTTCTATCCCATTTCACTGATCCACATGAAAGAAAATTTGTCTTCATATTATTTGTAATAGCATGTTGACTGATAAGATAAGAAACATAAAATTCCACCTCTCTCTCTCCACTTGCGATAATATTTCAACGACAACAGTGCTACAAATAATAAAATAATTTCACATATATCAGGCTAGATACAGTTTATATATTCAGTCCCCATTAAGAGGCAAACATTCCCCTTCAAGGATTATAACACTATGTAACATATAGTGAGACATGGAAGATATCATGTCGAGAATCTACTTGAGAAATACATGAGCGTGTCTTGGGTGCCAGATAATATACTGTTATTGCCCCATTTTTCCCATACATCAACCCCATATTATAGGTTTAAAGTAATGCTGAATCAGCAAATCTTGGTACAGATCTACACTCAAAACAGCACCTCTTTTTTTTTTCCTTTTTGTTTCTTATTTGCAAATTACAATATCGTTAACCTAATCTATCATCCTCATGCCCCCAATATGTCACAATAGCGACACCAGTTGGATTAATCACAATGCTTTAAAGCACTTGGAGCACATGACATGATAATATGAATGAATCTTTCACAATGTAGCCTTCTCATGGTATTAGTAGCATGTCTTAACCATGCACCATGCTAAATTAATTCAAATTTTCTACAATGGTGTAAATATATGCACTTGTTCTCAGATTTTATTGTCTTTTTATAGTATTTTTATTCATTGCACGGTTACCTATAGGTTCAATCCTAAAATTAGAGCTTATTAACTTGGTTAGAATTTGTGTCATGTAAATGATAGATCAGCACATCCATCCCTAGCCAATGCTTCGTATCATACAAAAACGCAATCTAGATATATAGCTATAAAGGCAGAACCCACTTTGTTGCACTACATTATCCGTACCCAAAAGAATATAATCCCCAACTTTAAAATTTGCCAAAGCAAAAGCACCCCCTTAAAACCCTATTATGCCAAAAATAGACTTCTAGCAACCAAATACTCCCTTTTCTACTTCCATTTATTATAAGCGCTAGATCTTTGACTTTGATCATGTTACCACAAGCTTGTACCCATCCTACAACCTCAAAAGTCCAGACCAAGGAATTTTTTTTTTTTTTCATTTGCAAAATAGCAAACTGATTTTGATCACTTAGCTTTTCTAATGGTCAAAGCAAATTTTCACCACATGTGAAACTGCCTCTTCTGTATTCTATCAACTATAGCTAGATCTGTAAGAACGGTTGTATGCATAATATACTTTGTTTAATTAAAGAACCAAAATATGCCTTGATCATGTATCTTACCCCTTAACCAAGTATATTAAGCCAAAAGTGATATTCCAAACTTCCCAAAAATTGAATTCTGTACCATGATTTTCTATAGAGCCCAAGCATTTCAACATCTGCATACAGCTCAGTGCACACTGATTACCACCCAGGGGCATCCAAAATGCAGCTGGCTAGCAAGAATTCTATTAACATCTGATTGGCTTGATTTCAATTTTCATTGAAGGGATGTGTTAATCACATCACTACCATCTCCTCATTCTTAATGCGTTTGGGATCACCTACCGTCATCTCCTTCTTCTCACGTATAAAATTTCAAAGTTATTTTGTTTAAGGCTTTGAACCTTCTCAAACAGACCCCAAAAAAGAAAAATGGCATAAAGATTCCCAATAACAAGAATACCATCGGACACAGGGTTTTGAAAGGGAAATACGTGAAATACAAAATTTGCCTACAAATTAATCAGAGAGAAACCAGATCGAACCGCAAAGACAGGAATGGAAACAAATCAACAAAAAAACAACAATCCCATACCTCACGAAGCTAACGTGCACGCCGAGGCTACGGTGGACGGCCGAGCAGTCGATGCAGAGGAAGATCCCGTACGTCACCGACGCCCACGTAGGGTTCTTGGCGTTGCAATCAAAGCATACCTGAGACCGAAAGATCCACAGTCAGGAGTGATCAGATCTGGAGGATACCGTCGGGATCTAGGGCTCCCGCACCAGATCCTCAAAACCTAATCGATTTCCAGAAGACGCGATCGAAATTGAGGTGAAACAAAGCAAATCTATAGGAGTAAACCAGAGACTTGCTCCCATAATATTATTAAAAAGAAAAAAAAAAAAAAAAGAAGAAGAAGAAGACGAAGAACAGAGAAAAGATTAGAAAACATTGCCTTGTTCTCGGACTTAGATTTGAGCTTTTTGAAAACAGCGTTCTTGTCGGTGAAGCTTTCGGAAGCCATAGCGTTCTTTTCCCTGGAGCAGAAGGGGAGGTTTGGAGTGCGAACCTCCCCTGGGGCTGGGGAAAAAAGAACGCAAGAAGGGAGAAGAACGGAGAGAGCAAAAGAAAAGAGAGGAAATTTCGGTTGGATTTAAATAACGATGAATTTATGGATTATTAAACGTTCCTCTTAAATTTCCACCACAGCAGCCCAAGAACTGGGTGCCGCCTTCTTTCCCTTCTGAAATTGCGAGGCGAGGCGACGAGCCGAGCCGTGGGTTCGAACTGACGACGGCGGTCGCTTGCATAAAAAGTGGTTTGGCCTTCAGTAGGTTTGAAGTTAGATGGCGCTTCGCTTTTCCTCCCCGTAGCAGGCGTTCGGAACAAATGTTTATTAAATTTAGAATCTTAACTACTAAATTATAGGACCATTCCTTCTTATCGCAATGCTGCCTAAAATTTATAAATTTTTAAACAAAATTGTCCTTCTCATAATTTTTAACCAAAAATAATATTATTTATGATTATTATTATTATTATTAGATTAATTATTATAATAATATATAATTTATACTACATTAATTATAATAATTTATAAAATTATATGATGTAACAATTAATATATATTATATATAATATTAGTATTGTTGAATATCATATTAAACATTAAATATATTATATTAATAGTATTATATTATAATATAATATATTCCAATACATACTACGATGACTAATATAACAAATATAGAATATAATATTATGATTATATTATATTATATTGTAATAATAATAATATATATTATTATTATTATTATTGTTGTTGCCGTCGGGATCCATCCTCCGCCTCGGGCGCGGTCGATCTCCAGGGAAGAGGGGCGGACCTGCACAAGAAGTCCTCACGCGAAAGGCGTTGGGGGTGGCCCTCTGCGGAAGACCCTCCGATGCTCAAGTCACTGGAGAAGAAATCGGCGATAACCAGATAATGGGGAGGTGGATCTCTCCGGGAGACCTCTCCGGGGATGGCCAATCGAGAGCTATAGAGGGCAAGAGCACCAACGAGCCACCGGAGAGAGCAGCGAGAGTGAGAGCGCACGTATGGGTGTGCCAAAAAAAGATGCGTGTATGCGCAAGGAGATGCATACCTAAGGGAATCTGGGAGTGTCCAATTTATAGACTGTCACCTGGACCTTGAGCGTCTTCTGGAAGGTTCAGAGGTTGTTAGGATACGGAGGTGGATAGAATCAGGCCGCTGTGGGGCCGTAGAATCCGTATCCTGTTTGTTAGGAGATTGACGGCTGGGAGAGCACCTTGATGTCTCGAGATCTGGTCAAGTAGACCTGGGGCAGTTACGATAGGTTCTAGGCCACATTTCGACATGATTCCTTGTCTAGGATGCCGTTATGGTGAACCTGGGCTCTCCCGCATCAGGTTCCGTGGAGGTGGGTATTGGATTGTGGATCATTTGACGTAGCCGGGCCATGGTGACTCAGGGGGAGACGAGCTACGGGAGCCCGGAAGGGCCGAGCCACGGAAGCCCGGAAGGGCCGAGCTAGGGAAGCCCGGAAGGAGCCGAGCTACGGAAGCCCGGAAGGAGCCGAGCTAGGGAAGCCCGGAAGGGCCGAGCTACGGAAGCCCGGAAGGGCCGAGCTAGGGAAGCCCGGAAGGAGCCGAGCTACGGAAGCTCGGAAGGGCCGAGCTACGGAAGCCCGGAAGGGCCGAGCTAGGGAAGCCCGGAAGGAGCCGAGCCACGGAAGCCCGGAAGGAGCCGAGCCACGAAAGCCCGGAAGGGCCGAGCTACGGAAGCCCGGAAGGAGCCGAGCTACGGAAGCCCGGAAGGGCCGAGCTAGGGAAGCCCGAAAGGAGCCGAGCTAGGGAAGCCCGGAAGGGCCGAGCTAGGGAAGCCCGGAAAGGCGAAGGGAGGAGGTCGGCCTCAGCCGCCTCGCACGGATATTAATGCAATATCAATTTTACCCCCCAACATATGCCCTCCACTTCCTAGTTCGAAGCGTAGGTTCGGGCATAGGGAGTACAAGTTCAAATGGCGCGTCCCGGATGGGACGTCTTGGTTTAGACAGCTCGTGCAATGATGCCCTAATTAATGCGACAGGGCCATACTGCCTTCGGGGCTAAGGCTTCTCGAGAGTGACGGTTGGGATTACACCACGTCGTGAATCCCGATCGATCGGGCATTTGTCGAGGCGATTCTGGACGCCTCGGGCGAGACGCCCTATCTCCTCAAGGCGGCTTCCTTAGCGGGGAAGCAAAGCGACAGCCGCACTATATATATACATGCATGTTCGCATCATCCTCTCATCTTGTTTTTCGAAGAGTTTGGCCTCTCACCTTCTCTACGCTCGTCGTTTTGCCTGGTGTTCTTCTCAATCGAGATGGCGATGAGCCCCGACGATGTGGTTTCGGAGATTGCAGCTGAGGATTTGGGGAGGATCCACCAATGGTACGGCATGCCCTCAGATGTCGTTCTGTGGGTGCCAGAGCCCGAGGATAGGGTCTCGCGAGATTTGGAGTCCGGGGTCTTCATTTATGAGGATAGTTTGAAGGCAGGCTTTCGCTTCCCTCTTCATCCTTTGGTGAAGGAGATAATGACCCACTACAACATCTGCCCGGCGATGGTGGCCCCAAACAGTTGGCGGAGCATCATCGGATTTATTTCAATGTGCCACCAGATCCGAATCGTCGCCACTCTCCCCCTTTTCCGCGCCTGCTACCATTTGATTCCTGGGAGGAAATCAGAGTGGCCCTACATCAGACCCCGGAGATCTTTCAACGTCATTGTGGATAAGCCATCCTCCATCAAGGGGTAGAAGAGTCGGTTTGTTATCGCAGAGGGGAATATCGGTTCTGGTTTCCCTCGAAAATGGGGGAATTTTGCGAGGGATGCGGAGACGCATCCAGCTTTGTCGGCGCAGGAGGAGAGGGACTTGGATGTCCTTCGCAATGGCCAGGTGTTTTCTGCCAACGATCTGCTATCGGAGGGGGCCCTCTTCGCAGCCGGGCTCAGTCCTTTGGACCCGCAAGGTGAATCCCTTCTTTTTTCCCTTTCTTGCTGTATGTTTTTCTCGATGAATGTGTTTGGATCTGAGTATGCGTGTTCCATTCTGACGGCCAAAAGGTCGGCGTTGTCGAACCTCTCCAAGAGGAAGAGAGGAAAACGCCCAGGGGAGGGTGGCGGCGCGGACAGTGGCCGGCCCGAAAAAAGGGCTCACATCTCCGCAAGAAGTCCGCCGGGCACCGGAGCAGTCACGGCAGGAGCGCCGGGGGCGAAGGAGGATCCGGGGAGAACGGTTACGGCCCCCGGCCCTCTCGTGTTGGAGATATCGGATAGCTTGGACGAGGCTCCGTTGGCTCGTCCGTCCGCGTCCCCCCTGAAAGAGGAACCAGCGATGGATTTGGGAGAGGCGGTTGTTGCTGAGGAGCCTACTGTCCCCGCGGGATCGCCATCGGCTCCAGCAGGAGAGGGAGAGGCGGCAGCCGCAGCCGGGGAGGTTCAGGGAGAGCTCTCTCTTGGTCTCTCTGCAGGGGAGTCCGGTAGTAGTGAGGTTGGACCGCCCTCGATGGGTCAAGAGGCGGGTCAGACCGAGGCTTCGGGGGAGCCTGTGGAGGAGATGCAAGTGGTAGGACGGGCCGAGACCCCGGGGGGCCCTGTGGCGGAGACACAGATGGTGGTAACCGGGAAAGGTGCGTCGAAGGAGGGGATGCAGCAAGGTGGGAGTCCCGCATTGGGAGCTCCTTCGAAAAAGGTTTTGGGGAGGCTGGCGCTTGGGCTAGCTGAATTATCCGAAGAAGTCCAAGCTAGGGCCTTGATAGAGGAGGCTGGGAAATTGGGGGCCTCTCAGGCGGAGGTTGCCCAGGTCGGTCCCTCAGGCGGGGACGGTCAGCCCAGCAGCTCGAGCGCCGGTGTTGAGGAGGCGTTTTCCGCCTTAATGAGGTCGGCCTTGTATCCAGGTGCAGATCCTTCGGCGGACAAGTTTGCAGACTTGGAGCTGGTTGATGTCGCGTTCGGTCAGCAAGGCATGGCTGAAAGTGTTCATCTCCTTCCCGACATCGATAATACGACCCTGATGAGGATGACTCGGGCCTATGCCTCGCGGGTAAGTTATTTCTCTTGCGCGGTAGATGTTTCCCGATTGACCCCATCGTGGGTTTTTATTCATCTTTTGTCTCGCAGAGCGTTTTGCTTTCTCGGGCGATGTGCTGGCGTTTGAGTTTGGCGACGGGGGCCAGCATTCAGGCCAGGAGGGACAATGCCGAGCTCCAATCACGACTGAAAGTGTCCAAGAAGTTCGAAGAGCTTATGGACATGAGTGATAGGAGCTTGAAGGGAATAAGGGCGGCACACCAGGTCGCCCTGGCCGAGGTGTCCAAGCAAAAGCGTAGGGTGGAGGAGTTGCAGGAACTCCTGGCGAAGAACGATAACGCGTGCTTGGAGCTGGCGAGAATCGAGTCGAAACATTCCGCGGAGATGAAGGCGATGCGGAGAGAACATAGTGAGAGTATGGGTCGGCTGGGGAGGGAAGCCGCCGATGAGAGGAAGCGTTTGACTAGGATGCTCGACGAGGTGGAAGAGCGACTGAAGCGCCGTGACAGCGAAATTGCCCACTTGAGGGAGGGCGCTAAATGGCAACAAGGGGTGATAGCTCGGGTAAACAACGAGCTATCCCAAGCCCGGGAGGATGCTGAAGCCAAACAATCGAGGATCAACAATCTGCAGGAGAGAGTCGAGCTGGTCGGGGCCGACAGAACATGAGCCAGGAGTGAGGCTGAGGAGTCGGCCAAGAGGTTGGCCAGACGAGAGGAGGAGGTATGATCTCATTCCCCCCCCCCCTTTTTAGCTTTTTCTACTGGTTTCTTGTGATGCCGACTTACTTTGGCTTTTTCAGATGGCGAAGTTGGAGTTGGAGGTTCGGGCTCTTCAAGGCGAGCTTGTGTCTAGCCGCAACAAGAGCTCAGAATTCGAGACGCGGGCCGGCGAGTTCGAGGAGCAAAATATCATTCTGCGGGCCCAAGTCGCAGAGGCTGAGAAACAGGCTGCTGAGGCCAACATGCAGCTCGCCATACTCAAGGGGAGGCAGGATGCTATCGGCGTTGACGCCTTCCAACTTGGGCTGCAGGAATGCAAAGAGAAGATATCCAGCGAGCATCCAGAATGGGATCTCTCTTTTCTGGACACTGAAACTCCTGATGACGGTGAGTCCAACGGAGAAGAAGAGGACGAATATGTCGACGTTTCCGACACTGATCCTGGTGCTGTCCCGGGTCCCAGCGAAGCCGCAGTTTCTGAGGGGCGGTCTCAAACTGCCATTGAAGGGGCGAAGGTGTTAGAGAGGGGCGAGCCTAGTCACACTTCTGTGGATGTAACCAAGAGCTCGGCCAGAACCGATGTGGTTCCTGACCCTTAGGGGCCACTCCTGTATTCCGTTTTTTAAGAGTCTGTTTGGTGTCTCTTAATAAAAGAATCTTCTATTTCTACTTAAGTGCCTTTCTTGCGTGGCCTCGTTGTCGTCTAGTCTCGCCTCAATCGTGAGCGACTTATGGCTCGCTGATACTCTTAGGTTATCTTTATTTCGGGATTGAAGGAATGCATTGGCTTGGCCCAAAGTAGTGCGACAGCCTTGACCAGCGGACTGGGAAATGATCTGGTCCGGTTGGTGTCTTAGTTAAGACCCGAGACATGAAGCCAATCAGTTGAGATCAATGGACAGGGCAGGTCGGTGTGGATCGACCAACAAAACAGATCTGTTGAGGCCGACAGGCGAGATAGGTCGGCCGGGGCCGATGAGCAAAAATAGGTCGGCTGGGGTCGACAAGCAAGATAGGTCGGCTGGGGCCGACAAGCAAAAATAGGTTGGCTGGGACCGACGAGCAAAGATAGGTCGGCTGGGGCCGACGAGCAAAAATAGGTCGGCTGGGGCCGACGAGCAAAAATAGGTCGGCCGGGGCCGACGAGGAAAATAGGCCTTCGCGCTTTCTGCTATTCTGCCAACGCCCTGTTGTTCCGTAGGTGATTCGGTTTTTATTTCACCAGAAGTGATGATACGGCGTTGCGGGGAACATAAGGCTGCACTAGAGCTTCCCGGAAGGTGCTCTTTTTCCACGCAGGTCATTTTGACGTACTGCGCACGCAACCGTTAACCATTGGAGGACATTATTTTTGAAGGACGATCTCCTGAACCTGCCAGTTTTCGAAGTGCTGGTGGACGATCTCCTGCATTTAATGACCATGATTCGGGATCAGGAGGAGATCTCCGTGTACGTCACAACTCAGGTGGTGGGCTTGGCGCGCAGTAGGGCACCGCGTTTATCTTGAGGGGCCACGTGGTGGCATGGGCCAGATGTTTGAATCTCGTGACTTTCAGCTTGGGTAGCTTTTCCCGGCTCATTTCTGCCTATAAAAAGGGGAGAAAGGGGTCATGTTTGGTTATCCCCAAAGTTCCTTTTCCATTAGAACTTCCATCATGCTTATTTTCTGCCGTTGCGAGTGGGAGGACCGAGCTTTCCTCTTATAAGCTCTCTGCCTCCGGATAGTTGGGGAGACAAGGGAGCTGCCGGAGAATGGCTCACCCTTAGGGGATGAGTCCCGAAGATCATATGGAGAGCGCACAAAGAGGGCACATAGATCACACGGAGAGCGCATAATAACTCTTCCAGTGTGACCTTTGCGGTTCCCCTTCGGAGACGCATGGTAGGAAGTGCACGCGGGCCTCTCATGACTCACTTGAACTTCTCCTCCTTCCTCGATTCGGATTCCTGGGCTCAGCCGCCTAGGGAATCTTTTACCACATGGGAAGGGGGTGAAAGTGCGTCGCCCGCCGACTCCTTGTCCTTGAGACTTGACAAGGCGTGGCAGTACACACTCGGTTTGGGAGAGCGTTCCGATGCCAGGGTTCGCTGGCCTCCTGCCTACTCGCCGAGGGGTCCCTCGGTTGGGTGGTCTGGGATGGCCATCCAGATATCTCAGTTGGGTCACCGAGATATCATTATTGACTGAAGCTGGTCGCAACTATTGGTCCATGTCGCCCGGCTATTATCAGCTCGAGCTGACTGGATGCGACTCATCTGGCTCGGCGGTCGGACGCCGGAGCATTGCGATTGCCTACGTCTGCTTTGGAGCAGTTGCCCGAGTTTTGTACTCGTCTTTATTTTATGCATTTCAATGCTCTTGTAACGCCTCTGAGGCATTTGTAACCGATCTCGACTGGCAATAAAGAGAGTTATGTTTTGTTTTTCAACCTCTATCTTTTCTGTGCCGAGTTTGCTATCATTGTTGTTTGTGGGGTACAAAGGCATCCCGCTTGTCCTTAGATGAGGATCCCACGCTGTCCGAACTAATCGAGGTTCGCGAGCGACAGTTTTGGGACCGTTCGGAGAAATGTGCTCCCTACTTCGGTCCGAAGCTTGGGATTTTTGTGCCTTGCTCTTATCGGAGCTCGAATTGTCGTGGGTCGGTTTGGCCGAAGTTCAGGGAATCTGTGCTTTTTCCCGTAGTGGTTCAGGGAACTTGTTGCCCGGCCCAACCGGGGGTTCGGAGATTTTGGCTTGGCCCTGCCAAGGTTCGGAGATTTTGTCACTTGGCCCTGCCAAGGTTCGGGGAAATTATCGCTCGGCCCAACCGAGATTCGGAGAACTTGTAGCTCGGCCCAGCCGAGGTTCGGAGAATTTTTAGCTCGGCCCAGCGAGGTTCGGAGATATTCGGCTTGGCCCTGCCAAGGTTCGGAGATTCGGGCTCAAGGGAGCAATTCAGTTGTCATTGTGGGCCATGGTGCTATGTCTATGCGGCGCTTGGTGATGGGCGCCAGGTCGGTACGAGCAGTATATTATCACGCTTTTTGCTTGGTGACGCTACTCTTCCCGAGGGGACAGGTTATTGGCCAGATGCCGAACTTCTTTCCTCTGTTCTTCCCGAAAAGGGAGCTTGGGGAAATGCAGTGTGCATTTATTACTGGGGGCGGCAGATCGGAAGGTAGTCTATTCGGGGGAATTCCCGATCAGTCAGTCCACACTTACCGATCTTACTCGGGATGGGGTGTGGTACCTCGGATTTTGCAGCCTTTGAAATGACGACACGTGGCAAGCTCTTACGGGTCGGCGGCTATGGCGCGACCGACTGAGATACCTGTCCAGGGAGTATGAATATGACCGAGGGGTATCGGTCACAGCCATCCCTCGGTTTAAGTTCTGAAATAATGGCCTTTCCAGGACGATCATCTAGTGAGCTACGCACCTCACTCAACGGCCTGCTTCACTCGGAGGGGAGGCGTACCTCCGTTACCGTCGACGGACTGGGCCTGGCGTCGGCCCTCGCGAGTAATCAGCAGCTTGTGAGGGTCGTAGAGGAATATATGGACGTCACGACCAAGGAGGCGGAGGCCCTGCGCCGGGTGATAGACCGGCAGAGGGAGGAGGTCGAATCGCTACGCCAGCAGGTGGCTGATCTCACCGAGCGCTTGGAGGGCCTGCTGGCGTCTGGAAGCGACTCCGACCCTTGACTTAGGGCCTCGGCTATTTTCATTTTGTGCTTCCGCTTTTCTTGCCTCTTTTTTCGTGTGATCCCCTCCTTTTGGATTAATACAAAGAGGCTATGTTCAGATAATCTTTCTTTTTCAAGAGTCTTCTGCTTTTAATCATGTCATTCGCGTAATAGTTAGGGAGTCGGCGTGGTTCCACTAGTTCACGCGTCGAAGTAGATGCTTTGATCGATGGGTTATAGGGGCATTACCCAAAGATTTTAGTAGCAGAGGGGGCATTCCTTGGCTCTGCTTGGGGCTTTTGGCCGATTACGCGGGGCTTGATGGGCCCTTCTTTTTGTGTGTCAACGGTTTTTTGCTTAGCGTGCTTCGTTTTAAACCAGCGGAAATTGCGGGGGCTATTTGGAAGTCCCTCGGCCTTAATCGGGGCCTATGCACTTCGGCTTTCAGCCGGCGCCTTAACCCGAAGAAATTTTTACTCAGTCTTGCTGAGGTTCGGTTCGGAGAATTTGTTGCTCGGTCCAGCCGAGGTTCGGAGAATATTTTACTTGGCCCTGCCAAGGTTCAGAGAATTTGTTGCTCGGCCCAGTCGAGGTTCGGAGAATATTTTACTTGGCCCTGCCAAGGTTCGGAGAATTTGTTGCTCGGCCCAGCCGAGGTTCGGAGAATATTTTACTTGGCCCTGCCAAGGTTCGGAGAATTTGTTGCTTGGCCCAGCCGAGGTTCGGAGAATATTTTACTTGGCCCTGCCAAGGTTCGGAGAATTTGTTGCTCGGCCCAGCCGAGGTTCAGAGAATATTTTACTTGGCCCTGCCAAGGTTCGGAGAATTTGTTGCTCGGCCCAGCCGAGGTTCGGAGAATATTTTACTTGGCCCTGCCAAGGTTCGGAGAATTTGTTGCTCGGCCCAGCCGAGGTTCGGAGAATATTTTACTTGGCCCTGCCAAGGTTCGGAGAATTTGTTGCTCGACCCAGCCGAGGTTCGGAGAATATTTTACTTGGCCCTGCCAAGGTTCGGAGAATTTGTTGCTCGGCCCAGCCGAGGTTCGAGAATATTTTATTTGGCCCTGCCAAGGTTCGGAGAATTCCTGTCCAAATAAGGAGCTCGGTTGTGCCAAGGATTGGTAAGCAGCATCTATTTCTTTTTGCAATTTTTGGTGATGTAGTGCATAATGATTTGCATTGAGAAAAATGTGCCGACAGGAAGATATAATGAGGCATATAAAAATAAATTTGGAGAGGACGTACCCTATTGATAATATTTTCGGAGATTGTCCGAATTCCACGTCCGGGGAATGGATTTCCCATCCAGATCCTGTAGCTTGTAGGTTCCCGGTCCGATGATCTCCATTACTTGGTACGGGCCCTTCCAGTTTGGCGCCAGCTTTCCTTGTTCCAGCGGTTTGGAAACAGAGGCCTTTCGGAGGACAAGGTCGCCGGGTAGGAAGGTCTTCCCTTTGACTCTGGAAGCGTGGTAATGGGCCACCCTTTGTTGATAGGCAGTCGTTCTGATCCGGGCCTTCTCTCTGATTTCCTCTATTAGGTCGAGGTTGGTGCGGAGTTGTTCGTTGCTAGCTTCCTCTGAGTAGCTTTCCACCCGCAATGATGGGAGGCCGACTTCCACAGGGATAACGGCCTCTGTACCAAAAGCCATTCGGAATGGGGTTTTGCCTGTCGAGATTCTTGGGGTTGTGCGGTAGGCCCATAAGACATGGTGTAGCTCATCCGCCCACCTGCCTTGGGCTCTGGAGAGGCGAGCTTTGATTCCCTGGAGGAGGGTTCTGTTGGTTACTTCGGCCGCTCCGTTGGCTTGTGGGTGCCCGACCGAAGTAAGGTGGTGACGGATTTCGTGCTTCTCACAGAACTGGCGAAATTTGGAGTTGTCAAACTGCTTGCCGTTATCGGTGATTATGGTGTGCGGGAGGCCAAATCGGCAGATGATGGACCTCCAAACAAAATCTCTGGCCCGTGCTTCAGTAATTTGTGAAACTGCTTCCGCTTCGACCCATTTGGTGAAGTAGTCGATGGCGACAAATAGGAATTTTCGCTGCCCCGTGGCAAGCGGGAATGGGCCGAGGATGTCCATCCCCCACTTGGCAAAGGGCCAAGCAGAGGATACGGAAACTAGTTTGGCGGAAGGGAGCCTTTGGATGCTTGAATGCCTCTGGCAGGGGTCGCAGGCTTGGACTAGATCGTCTGCGTCTTTCTGCATGGTCGGCCAATAGTAGTTTTGTCGCAGCACTTTGCAGCATAGGGACCGGCTTCCCAGATGGTTGCCGCAAATCCCTTCATGTACCTCGCGTAGAGCATAGTCTGCTTCGGATGGGCAAAGGCATCTAAGCAGCGGCATGGAAAAAGATGTTTGTAAAGCTGGTGGTCAATCAACACGTGATGAACGGCTTGTAGCTTCAGCTTTCTAGCCTCTCTTCGGTCGGACGGAAGCGATCCTTCTTTGAGGTATTTGAGGATAGGGTCGAACCAAGATGGTTCGGCCTCAACTTGCATTATTCGGTCGGCTTCCGCGATGCTGGGCCTTTCCAGGGTCTCCAAGTGGAACTTTTGCTCGGCATCCATTGTTTCCGCGGTCGCCAATCGGGAGAGTAGGTCGGCGCGGGCGTTCTCGGATCTAGGAATCTGAATAATTTCAAACTCGGCAAAATGCAGGAGCAGGTTTCGTACCTCCTGAAGATATCGAACCATGTTCGGTTCCCGGGCCTCAAACTCTCCCCGAACGTGGACGGCTACCAGCTGAGAGTCGGTGAAGGCGCTGAGCTTCTCCGCCTTCAAGTTGCGGGCGATTCGGAGGCCAGCTAACAGGGCTTCGTACTCGGCTTCATTATTGGAGGCCGGGAAGGAGAATCGGATGCCATATTCAAAGGTTATCCCCTCCGGACTGGTAAAACTAGACCCGCACCGGAGTGATGGGCATTGGATGACCCATCAACATGGAGGAGCCATCGGGCTCCAGATTTTGGCTCTTCAAGGGAGTCTGAGGTAGAGCCATCCTCCGGGATGGTACATTCGAGGAGGAAGTCGGCCAGGTCTTGGGCTTTGATGGACGGACGAGGCTGAAAATGTATGTCAAGCTCACTTAGCTCGACGGCCCATTTGGTCATTCTTTCCGATGTCTCGGGACGGTGTACTACCGCCTTGATGGGTTGGTCAGTCAGGACCGTCACGGAATGTGCTTGGAAGTACGGCCGCAGCTTTCGAACTGAGGTGATTAAGGCCAGCACCATCTTTTCGATTCTGCTGTACCTGTCTCCGCATCGCGGAGCAGCCTGCTGACATAGTAGATCGGCTTTTGGACTCTGCCTTCTTCCTTGATCAGCACCGAGCAGACTGCACCTTCCGAAACAGCCAGGTACAAGAATAGGGTCTCTCCTGGGGCCGGACTACTGAGGAGTGGGGGTGAGCCGAGGTACTTCTTGAGATCTTGAAATGACCTTTGACATTCGGGAGTCCACTGGAAGTTTTTGACCGATCGGAGAGTTTTGAAGAAGGGGAGGCATCTCTCGGCCGACCGCGCCACGAAGCGGTTTAGGGCCGCTATTCTCCCGGTTAGGCGCTGGACCTCTTTGACAGATGCCGGGGGCGCCATTTGTTGGAGAGCTTGAATCTTTTGGGGGTTGGCTTCGATACCTCGCTGGGAGACCATGAAGCCGAGGAACTTCCCCAAGTTGACACCGAAGGCACATTTGGTCGGGTTGAGTCTCATCCCGTACTTGCGCAGCGTGGCGAAGCTCTCTGTGAGGTCGTCGACATGCTGTGACACCTCCTTGCTTTTAACCAGCATGTCGTCTACGTACACCTCTATATTCCGGCCGATCTGCTCCTTGAACACTTTGTTGACCAGCCTCTGGTAGGTGGCACCTGCATTTTTAAGACCAAAAGGCATAACACGGTAACAGTAAGTACCTCGGTCAGTTATGAAGGCGGTCTTTTCTTCATCTTCAGGGGCCATTCGGATCTAATTGTAGCCGGAATAGGCATCCATGAATGACAGCATCTGGTGGCCTGAGGTGGCGTCCACGAGCTGGTCAATCCGAGGGAGGGGGAAGCTGTCCTTCGGGCAGGCTTTGTTGAGGTCGGTGAAGTCGATGCAGATTCTCCACTTGCCGTTCGACTTTTTCACCATGACGATATTTGACAGCCAGCTCGGGTAATTTACCTCTTGGACAAAATTGGCCTTAATGAGTTTGTTTACCTCTTTCTCGATGGCCTTTTGTCACTCTGGGGTGAAGCTTCTCTTCTTCTGCTTAACTGGCCGGTGCATCGCGTCCACATTGAGATGATGGACGAGAACCTCGGGGCTGATCCCTGGCATGTCGGAGGCGGACCAGGCGAAGATGTCAGCGTTGCTTCGGAGGAACCCGATCAACCTGTGCCGAGGCTCTCCTTTGAGCAGCGACCCGATTTTGATGGTTCGGTCGGGTTGAGCTTCGTCCAATGGTACCTTCTCCAATTCCTCTGCTGGTTCTCCTCTTTGTTCGGCGAAGTCCTCGCGAGCATCTAGCCCATCAACCTCTGGCATTCTAGATTGCAGGCTTGTAACAAAGCACTGCCGAGCCATGGCCTGACTTCCCCGAACGACTCCAACTCCTCGCTCGGTGGGAAACTTCATGGATAGGTGCGGGATGGAGACAACTACCTTAAGGGACATCAGACCGGGCCTGCCGAATATTGCATTGTAGGGGGATCTGAGGTCGGTCACTAGGAAGTCTGCCTGAACAATGGTCACAAGGGGCCATGTTTCCACGCGGACCGTCAAGGTGACGACCCCTTCCGGGATGATGACGTCGCCTGTGAATCCCATTAAGGTGGAATCCATGGCTCGAAGATTTTCTATGAGTAATTTCATCCTGGCAAACATACCGAGGTACAAAACATTCACCGAACTTCCACTATCAACGAGGATTCGGTTTACATCATAGTTGTTCAAATTAAGGGATGCAACTAGTGCGTCATCGTGGGGAGCTGTATCCCAAGAAGATCATCATCGAAGAAGGAGAGTTCGCCCGTCCGTGCCTTCTTTGGCACTGATCCATCACTGTCGCCTCTGGGGCTCGATCCGCTGGCCTCTTCAATCATGTTAATACGACCGATCACGGGCGGATTTGGTGGAGGAGGAGGTTGTTGAAGCTCGGGCTGGCGGTCACCTCCTTGCGGTGGCTCGGGCGCTCTCCTAAACTGATCTAGTCGTCCCCGCCGAATCAGCCTCTCGATCTCATTCTTTAGCTGCCAGCATTCTTCAGTGTCGTGACAGTGCTCCCTGTGGTAGCGGTAGTACTTGGCGGGATCTCTTCGGGTCGGGTTCCCTCAGAGAGGCACTGGCCGGGGAAGCTGGCGCTCTATCTCCATAAGGATTTGCGCCCGGGGCACAGTCAGCGGAGTATAGCGATCAAATCGCCTAGGAGGACTCCGGGAGCGATTCCTTGGCGGCAGCGGAGGGACTCTCTGGCGGCGAGGCGGACTTGGTCGCCGAGCGGGACGGTGCCTGTCGGGGACTTTGGGCTCCTTTTGCCTGCTCAGCGCGGGCGACCCTTCATGATTCTTCGACCCTAGCGTACTTGTCCGCCAGGGCCATCATATCAGAGAGGCCGGGGGGGTAGCTGACCTCCATAGTTAGGTAGAAGTCGCTTTCCTTCGAAACTCCCCCCGCCAAAGCAGACATGGCCACCTCATGATTAAGGTGGTCCACTTCCAACATGGCCTTATTGAAACGGCCAAGGTAATTCCTCAAGGACTCCCCCTCTCTCTGCTTGACTTCGGAGAGGGAGTCAGATCTTCATCAGTGGCAGCGGCTGCTGACGAACTGGCCAATAAAAAGGTGGCTCAGCTCATCGAATGAATCGATGGAACCTGGCTTCAAAGCGTTGAACCAGGTTCGGACGGGTCCTCTGAGGGTAGAGGGGAAGGCGCGACAGAGGACCACATCAGATGCTCCATGGAACATCATAATCGACCGAAAGCTGCTGAGATGGTCATCCGGGTCAGAAGAGCCGTGATAGGGTTCGACGGCTGGTAACTTGACATGGGAGGGAATCACTTCCTCCATGATCCCCTTAGAGAAAGGGATGCCCTGCTCCGCTTTGGGCTGGGGCGGATGGGCCTGCTTGGCGGCATCCAGTTCTTGTCGCATCTCCTGGATCTGTCGATGGATCTCCTCTTCGCCAGCCAGGGGAGGAGCTGGGCGAGAAGACCGTAGAGACGGCGTCGAATCATAGTGGGAGGTCACCGATGAGAGAAATCGAGCTCGCCGAGATCTGGGAGGATCTCTATCATAACCGCCCCATGGGACTGGTTTGTCTCCTCTGGGCCGGTGCAGGGGATCCGCGGATTCAGGCGGATCAGAGGAGGAGGCTGCCGGCGAAGAAGGAATCACCGCCTCCTTCTGAAGGTGCGAAGCAGGAGGAGCTGCAAGGCACTCTTGAACCAGGTGGGTAAGGGCCTGGACTTGTTGGACCAGTGTAGCGAACTGGTCCTGGGTCACCGGGATGGCAGGCGGTGACGGGGTTTCGACTGGTGGTGGTTGTGGTGCTACACTGCTCGTCGGATCTGGCCTCTGGGAAGCGGCCTGATCTTGAGCTTCCGAGGTTGCTCTTCTCTGGTTGGCCATTAAAGAGGTTCTGCTCCGGATTTAGATCCTTATCTCCTCTTTCCAAGTTTTAATGGGACTTGAGGCCCTTCCTCTAGCGCCAATCTGTTGCCGCCGGGATCCGTCCTCCGACTCAGGCGCAGTCGATCTCCAGGGAAGAGGGGGCGGACCTGCACAAGAAGTCCTCATGCGAGAGGCATTGGGGGTGGCCCTCCGCGGAAGACCCTCCGATGCTCAAGTCAGTGGAGAAGAAATCAGCGATAACCAGATAATGGGGAGGTGGATCTCTCCGGGAGACCTCTCCGGGGACGGCCAATCGAGAGCTCTAGAGGGCAAGAGCACCAACGAGCCATCGGAGAGAGCAGCGAGAGTGAGAGTGCACGTATGGGTGTGCCAAAAAAGATGCGTGCGTATACGCAAGGAGATGCATACCTGAGGGAATCTGGGAGTGTCCAATTTATAAACTGTCACCTGGACCTTGAGCGTCTTCTGGAAGGTTCAGAGGTTGTTAGGATACGGAGGTGGATAGAATCAGGCCGCTGTGGGGCCGTGGAATTCGTATCCTGTTTGTTAGGGGATTGACGGCTGGGAGAGCACCTTGATGTCTCGAGATCTGGTCAAGTAGACCTGGGGTAGTTACGATAGGTTCTAGGCCACGTTTCGACATGATTCCTTGTCTAGGATGCCGTTATGGTGAACCTGGGCTCTCCCGCATCAGGTTCCGCGGAGGTGGGTATTGAATTGTGGATCATTTGACGTAGCCGGGCCATGGTGACTCAGGGGGAGACGAGCTACGGGAGCCCGGAAGGGCCGAGCCACGGAAGCCCGGAAGGGCCGAGCTACGGAAGCCCGGAAGGATCCTAGCTACAGAAGCCCGGAAGGGCCGAGCTAGGGAAGCCCGGAGGGCCGAGCTACGGAAGCCCGGAAGGGCCGAGCTAGGGAAGCCCGAAAGGAGCCGAGCTAGGGAAGCCCGGAAGGGCCGAGCTAGGGAAGCCCGGAAGGGCTGAGCTACGGAAGCCCGGAAGGAGCCAAGCTACGGAAGCCCGGAAGGAGCCGAGCCACGGAAGCCCGGAAAGGCCGAGCTACGAAAGCCCGGAAGGAGCCGAGCTACGGAAGCCCGAAAGGGCCGAGCTAGGGAAGCCCGGAAGGGCCGAGCTAGGGAAGCCTGGAAAGGCGAAGGGAGGAGGTTCTGCTCCGGATTTAGATCCTCCGGATTTAGATCCTTATCTCCTCTTTCCAAGTTTTAATGGGACTTGAGGCCCTTCCTCTAGCGCCAATCTGTTGCCGCCGGGATCCATCCTCCGACTCGAGCGCGGTCGATCTCCAGGGAAGAGGGGGCGGACCTGCACAAGAAGTCCTCACGCGAGAGGCGTTGGGGGTGGCCCTCCGCGGAAGACCCTCCGACGCTCAAGTCAGTGGAGAAGAAATCAGCGATAACCAGATAATGGGGAGGTGGATCTCTCCGGGAGACCTCTCCGGGGATGGCCAATCGAGAGCTCTAGAGGGCAAGAGCACCAACGAGCCACCGGAGAGAGCAGCGAGAGTGAGAGTGCACGTATGGGTGTGCCAAAAAAAGATGCGTGCGTATGCGCAAGGAGATGCATACTTGAGGGAATCTGGGAGTGTCCAATTTATAGACTGTCACCTGGACCTTGAGCGTCTTCTGGAAGGTTCAGAGGTTGTTAGGATACGAAGGTGGATAGAATCAGGCCGCTGTGGGGCCGTGGAATCGGTATCCTATTTGTTAGGGGATTGACGGCTGGGAGAGCACCTTGATGTCTCGAGATCTGGTCAAGTAGACCTGGGGCAGTTACGATAGGTTCTAGGCCACGTTTCGACATGATTCCTTGTCTAGGATGCCGTTATGGTGAACCTGGGCTCTCCCGCATCAGGTTCCGTGGATGTGGGTATTGGATTGTGGATCATTTGACGTAGCCGGGCCATGGTGACTCGGGGGGAGACGAGCTACGGGAGCCCGGAAGGGCCGAGCCACGGAAGCCCGGAAGGAGCCGAGCTACGGAAGCCCGGAAGGAGCCGAGCTACGGAAGCTCGGAAGGGCCGAGCTAGGGAAGCCCGAAAGGGCCGAGCTATGGAAGCCCGGAAGGGCCGAGCTACGGAAGCCCGGAAGGAGCCGAGCTACGGAAGCCCGGAAGGAGCCGAGCCACGGAAGCCCGGAAGGGCCGAGCTACGGAAGCTCGGAAGGAGCCGAGCTACGGAAGCCCGGAAGGAGCCGAGCTAGGGAAGCCCGAAAGGGCCGAGCTACGGAAGCTCGGAAGGGCCGAGCTAGGGAAGCCTGGAAAGGCGAAGGGAGGAGGTCGGCCTCAGCCGCCTCGCACGGATATTAATGTAATATCGATTTTACCCCCCAACAATTATTATTAGCTATAATTATATAATATCATTTAATATTAATATAATGTTTAAATGAGTAGAACATTAATTTAAATTAATTATATTATTACTATGTATAATAATATAATTATTTATATTATAATTAATAATGCATTATCTATTTAATAATATAATTAACTATAATTATAATATTGTGGACTAATTTTTTTATTATATTATAATAATTACCATTATAATCATAATTATATCTAATCATGCATTAATTAAATATTTAGTAAATTATATTTAATATAATTAAATGTGAAATAAAGATAATAAGAAAAATAAAATATTGAAATTCATTTTATTTATTCCAAAGATTTTATTCCAATTCTATAGTTTTATGGGTAGTGAACAAATATGGGAATGCATCATCTATAAATTAATAATTAAATTCTACCTTAAAAACCGTTCCATTTGCAGAAGAACTCCACCAAAATGACTTGCGTTGCAAATGAAGCAGATCAGAAAGACAACTACTTCCACGAGTCGCAATTAACACTGAAACTGCTCCACGTTAAATTTAAGGCTAATCGCATATAAATAATGGCACGGCTTCAGTTCATGAAGACAGACCAAATATCAGGCAAGCGCTGACTTGGGCCACATTCCGAGATGGAACGGAATAAGTCGGTCCCCGCAAACTCGTCCCAATCGTAGTACACTCGACGCTGGCAATGGTTGTAAACTTATTTCCTAACCAATTGCAAGCTCCCAGATCTCACCCCAAAGTCCATGCAGAGCCAAGTAAGTAGGTCAGATGCGGGCAGTCCACAATGAGAAAAAACTGCAACCAGAATTCCATCATGCTACAAACCACCTGTACGTCTGTCTTGATTCCTGATTTATATAAAAAAGCAAAGCGGCTTGAATTCCCACATGACGTTAACAATAAGAAATAGAGAAGGATCAAGTGATCATACATAGCTTCAAACTTTAACCGTCATCAGAACTCATGGCTCAACCATTGTTCCAGGGTGTCTGGAGCGCTCGTGAACCCCAGACATTGCAACGAGAGGTGCACATCCTTTTGTAAGATCCGGGCCCCGGGCCCATAGCATCTACGAACCCTTTCATTACAAGAAAGTAAAATGGACAAGGTCCATACTAACTTAGGCCACCACAGCCCAAAAGGGATCCAATTGATACATTGTCCTTCTTGCTTTACTACATATAAATCACTCATCCTTTTCTCCTCTACCCGATGTGGGATTTTTAAGGATGGCCTCACAATCTACACGACGTCCTCGTCGCCAGAGGCAATCATCAAGCAGGCAGGAATCTAGAGATGGCCCCCACAGATCAAGAGGTGGCTTTCATCCTTCATGGATGTAGCACTTTGCCCTGTGTGACACTTAGATCATGTACTTCCGGCTGGTGCATAGCTTTGATACCATATTGTAAGGATTCGGTCTCCGGGTCCATAGCACCCACAAACCTATTTCATTACAAGAAAGTAAGACGGACAAGGTTCATACCAACTTGGACCATCATAGCCCAAAAGGGATCCAATTAGTACTTTGTTCTTCTTGCTTTACTACATATAAATTGTTGGCTGTATTGTGTGGCAGATGGTGGCTACCTACTTGAATCAGACTGAGGCTAGAGTTATACTCTATGTCCTTAAGACAATTTCGTCCCGCAATGGTGCTCACGGTCAGTATGACGATTGTCTCCCAGGATACAACAGTCTCCTTTTGATGAAAGCAGCACTACAATTCACCAAAATAATCAAACCAAGAATGCAACTCTCTTTTTGATGCACTATTGTTATACTATCCTTAGGAAAGTATGCAAATGCCTAAGAGAGTGGAAGAACTGAATTGAATTTGATTCAATTCGGAATGGATAATTGGATGATTGAATGAGAGGGTCTTTAGTCCTATTTATAGTTTTTTAGATGCCCTTTGGAAGCAACCTTATGCCCCTTGGAAGCAACCTTATGCCCCTTGGAAGCAACCTTACGAATTAAATTAATTCGAATTCTTTTGATCATAGGATGTTTGATAAGCCCATTCACTTCGTGATCTTCAGATCATGTGATCAGATAAGCCTTTTCATGGCTGTGATCTGAAGATCTGAAGATCAGATAAGCCCTTTCATAATTGTGATCTGATGATCACGTTATCAGATAAGTCTTTTCACATGACTTATCTACAACCGTTTGATTGAAGGGACGCCTTTCATCAACGGTTCGATTGACTTATCATTTGATCGAAGGGACGCCTTATCAACGGTCCTGATGGTCAACCGTTGACCAGTCAACCGTTGACTGGTCAACCTTCCAACGGTCAAATCATCAACGGTCATGATCAATCCTGATCAGCGATCACCAATCGTTGTGATCAATCCAAGTCATCGTTTGATCTCAGCCCCTCATCTCAATCCTGATCAGTTTCTACCGTCTGATCTTCATCATCAAAAAGATTAAAGCCCCTCAAGCTCCTCGCGACGATGCGTAAGTGCAAAGTGCGCCCATTGCGCCCTTCGCACACGCGCGTGCGAGTGCGCGAGGGTGATGCTTCGCCCTCAAGCTCTCCTTCTATGGTGAGCCGAAGGAACACAAGCTTAAGGAGGAGGTTTCCATATAAGTGAACCTTCCTTCCTTGTTCTTTCCGATGTGGGACTAAATGTCCCCACAATTTCTCATTCACATACATAAGGGGTTAATGGGCTTTCAAGGCCCATTAGGATTTTCATGACCTATTTTGGCCCATTACCCAACATAAATTACTCATCCTTTTCTTTTCTATCCAATGTAAGATCTTTAAGAAGGACCTCACACCTTTGGATTTTGACAATGGAAGCAAGGATCTAGCATCTGGTCTAGGAATCATCTTGAATGAGAATATAGTGGTTTCTTGTCGTGAGGATCGAAGAGATGAGGCTCCCGTACCTACATGCTTAAAGCTGTCGTCCAAGGCAGTTGATATAATGACTCTCTGAACAGTGAGGAAAACCAGAATTATCGTTTGGAAAATGTGGTAGAAGGATATAGAGATTGTGTCTACCAATTGCTTTACTTTGTCCTAAAGCATTAACCAGTCTACAGCTAAACTTTTGACCTCACTCATCATAGAGAAAGATCGGTAAAAGATTCAAGAAATAATGATCATATTGTTCTGTTAAACGTAGCTCCAACGGGAATAAATGAAGATATTAGCAAAGAGCATAACAACAGAACAGAAAGGTAAAAAGCTTTTATTAAAAAAAATAATCAGTACCCCAATGAAGATAGTAATCATTCTATTATTGCTTGATTTGAGGGTGATTGAGATTTAATTTTACAATCTTTCCTTTTTTTCCTGAGGGAACAAGAGGGAGACCCACCCTCCAACCTTTATTATAATTATCCAAGTTTAGACGTATAGGGACGCACCTAGAACCTCTATTTTCTGAGCAGAGAAATGTCAACATTTGGAGAAGACCAAGTTCACAAGTTCACTCTTACAATGTTATTTCGCATGCTTGGCTGCCTGGGGTTTTAGTAATGCAAATAAAAGTCAATAGAAGATAATTTTTATGAATAGAGCTTAATTTCATCAAGGGGAAGTTTGAATTCGAATTTTGAATTCGATTTGGCCAACTAAGGAAGCTGATTTTGGGGAGGATTTGTTGCAACTTCCAAATCTCATCTTGGGAAAGATTTGTTGGAGATTTTCAAGACAACAAATCAGTCCATGGTTGCCAAAAGTGTGGAGCCAGTTTTGGAAATCAGTCCATGATTAACAAAAGTGTGGAGCCAGTTTTGGAATGAGATTAGATTGGAAGAGAGTCTTCGATCCTTGTGTGTCTTCTTCAACCAATAAAGTTAAGCGAAAAAAAAAAAAGAGAGAATAGAAGGCTCTGTGAGGACATCCTCCGTATGCTATATATTCTGATTCAACTCTCTGAATCATAAGAGTTTCTGAGAGTGTATGTTTTGAAGGCTTGTACCTGATTCAACTCTTAGTGAAGCCTTGCAGATCCTGTGCCGCCGTGAACGTAGCCCAGTTTGGGTGAACCATGTAAAATCCTCGTCTCTCGCTGTTTTCTTTTGGATTTTGGTTCCTATTATTATTCTGTGTTTTTTTGTTGATTTTATCGCAACTACGTGCTTGGTCGTACTAATAGCGATCTTATTAGAGGAATATTTGTTGTATTCCCTATCAAATTGGTATCACAGCTTGGTTTTCTTCATATTATTACGGTCGGACAAATCAACAAAGAGATGACAGAAGACAAGATCAAAATCAAGAAATTCAATGATCATAATTTCGGATGGTGAAGGATGCAAATTGAGGACTACCTATATTAGAAGAATCTTTACCTTCCATTAGAGGGAAAGAAGTCGGATTCAATGAGCGACTCAGATTGGATGATTCTGGATAGGAAAGCCCTGTCCACGATTAGATTATCGTTGACACCTCAAGTGACGTATAATATTGCAAAGGAAAAGACCACCGTGAATATGATGATCGCTTTAACAAAGCTGTATGAAAAACCTTCCACCTCAAACAAGATATTTCTCATGAAAAAGCTCTTCAATTTGAAGATGGCTGAGAATAGTTCAGTGACGAAGCATCTGAACGGGTTCAACATGATGATTAATCAATTGGAGTCGGTCTCTGTTGCTTTTAATGATTCATTTAGGGCTCTTCTTTTCTTATGTTCCTTGCGAGAGAGTTGGGACAATCTTGTGATGACAATCAGCAACTCGGTATCAAGTAACCTTACATTCAATGATGCAGTTAGTTGTACATTGAATGATGAAATGAGAAGAAAGGTTATGGGTGGGACTTCTACAAGTGCTGCACTCATGGTGGATACCAGAGGAAGATCACAAGAGAGGAAGAAGTCAGAGAAAGGCCGGTCCAAGAGCAGAGGAAAGTCCAAAGGGAGATTTCCCATGAAGTGTTGGAACTGTGGGAAGAAAGGTCACATAAGCAAGGATTGTTGGGGTAAAAAGAAGGAAAAAGGTGCAGAGAGCAAGATAGAAGGTCAGGAAGCAAATGTTGTGAGTACTATTGAGCGTAATTTTGAGGATGTGTGCCTATCAGCCGACGATGGGGCAAACTCAGATCTGTGGTTTGTAGACTCAGGGGCTTCTTATCATTGCAGCTCAAAGAGACACCTATTTTCAAATTTTGTCCAAGGAGATTTTGGTCATGTCACAGTTGGCAATGGACAGCAGTGCAAAATTATGGGTAAAGGAACAATTGTACTGAAGCCAGTAATAGGTGGAGAGTTGAGACTTGCACAAGCCAGGTACATCCCAGAGTTAAAGAAAAACTTAATTTCTACCAGCTAGCTTAATGTTGAGGGTTATGTATCCGTTTTGGTAATTCTCAGTGGAAGATTACTAAAGGATCTATGGTTGTTGTCAAAGGGAAGCGGACATGCACTCTCTACTTCTTGGCAGACAGTGAGAGTTCAGTTTCAGTGGCAGCAGGAGACACGGGTACAGTGACTATATTATGGCACAGGAGGCTCGGTCATCTTAGTGAGAAGAACTTGAATATTTTACATAGGAGAGAGCTTCTACCTGGGTTAAAGAAGGTGACTCTAGAGTTTCGTGAAGAGTGTATCTATGGTAAGCAGAAAGCAGTGAGTTTTCAGTTAGCAAGAACTTAAAAGAAGACTGAAAGGCTGGAGTTGGTTCATTCAGATGTCTGGGGTCCAGCACCAGTGGCATCATATGCGGGCAATAAGTACTTTGTCACGTTTATAGATGATTTCAGCAGGAAAGTATGGGTGTTTACTATGAAGGAAAAGTCTGAGGTCTTTGGCATCTTCAAGAGATGGAGAGTCATGTGTGAAAGCCAGACTGGAGCAAGTCTCAAGTGTCTCAAGACAGATAACGGTGGTGAATACTGCAGCAGAGAGTTTGATGTCTACTGCGCAGAGCATGGAATCAGAAGGATCAAGACCATCCCAGGGACACCAAAGCAGAATGGTGTGGCAGAAAGAATGAACAGGACCATTCTTGAGAGAGAGAGAGGTATGAGGTTTGACTCAGGTCTACCTACATATTTTTGGGCGGTAGCACTGGACACCGCAGTGTATTTGATCAACAGGAGTCCATCCAGTGCATTGGATGGTGGGATTCCAGAGAAGGTTTGGACAGGAAAACAGGTAAAACTTTCTTTTCTTAAAGTATTTGGCTGCATTACTTATTCTCTGATTGAGAAAGAGAAGAGGAGTAAGTTAGACTCCAAGTCTACAAAGTGTGTTTTCATTGGATACAGTGGCGATGAGTATGGCTACAAGCTCTGATTTCCAGAACAATAAGATCATTCGGAACAGGAATGTGGTATTTGATGAAGAGCATACTTACAAAGACAGGAAGGATGCAGTGGAAGAAAAGAAACATGAGTTTATAGAACTCGATCCTATCAGAGATGAAGAAATTCCCTAAGTGCAAACTGAAGATGGAAACTCCGAGGACATGGAGGAGGAAGATGTGGTTGGAACAGACAGCCACATGCATACATCGGTACCTTAGCCGGTGTCCCCACAGTTGAGGAGGACCATAAGATTACCAGGCCATCACAGAGGTATTCTGCTAATGATTATGTTTTGTACACAGATTCTGGAGAGCCAGAATGTTTTGTTGAAGCCATGCAGGATGAAGCTAAGGTCAAGTGGGAGTTGGCTATGAAAGAGGAGATGGACTCTTTAAAGCAAAACAAGACTTGGGATCTTGTGAAGTTACCGCTGGCAAGAAAGCTCTGTTCAACAAATGGGTGTACAAGATGAAGAATGAGGTTGATGGTACCAAGAGATACAAGGCAAGGTTAGTTGTCAAGGGTTATGCACAGAAAGAGGGAATTGACTTTCAGAGATCTTTTCCCCAGTAGTCAAGATGACATCCATCATAGTGATTCTGAGCATGGTAGCAGTGGAGGATCTTCATCTAGAGCAGCTAGATGTGAAGACAATATTTCTTCATGGAGATTTGGAGGAGGAGCTATACATGCACCAGTCAGAAGGTTTCCAGGTCAGGGAAAGGATGACATGGTCTGCAGATTGAAGAAAAGTTTGTATGGTCTGAAGCAGGCTCCGCGGTAATGGTACCTCAAGTTTGACAGTTTTATGCTAGAGAAAGGCTTCACTAGATGCCAGTCAGATCATTATGTGTACTTTCAGAGGTACGTTACAAATGAGTTCATTATTTTATCCTTGTATGTGGACGATATGCTTGTAGCAGGTTCCAGTATGAAGAAGATAGAAGAGCTCAAGAAACTGATGGCAAAGAAGTTCTCAATGAAGGATTTGGGAGAGGCGAAGCAGATTCTTGGCATGAGGATCAACAGAGATAGAAAGCAACGGAAGCTGTGGCTATCTCAGGAGGACTATGTAGAAAAGGTACTGAAGAGGTTCAATATGGAGAATGCAAAGGCAGTGTCAACACCTTTGGCAGTACACTTCAAGCTCAGCAAGCAGTTGTGTCCAACAACTCAGAAGGCAAGAGATGAGATGATTAGAATTCCATATGCCTCAGTCGTGGGAAGTCTAATGTATGCAATGGTTTGCACAAGACCGGATATCGCACAAGCAGTGGGAGCAGTCAGCAGGTACATGCAGAATCCAGACAAGGAGTACTGGAATGCAGTGAAGTGGATCTTGAGATATCTCAGGGGTACGTCAACTTATAGTTTGTGCTATGGAGATGATAGTCTTCAAGTACAGATATTTGTAGATGCAGATCACTCTAGTGACAAGAAGTGGGAGGAGCACCACTTGTTATGTTTTTACTGTCGGTGATACAGTAGTGAGCTGGGTATCTCAGTTGCAGAAGATAGTGGCATTGTTAACTACAGAAGCTGAGTATGTGGTGATCACTGAAGCTAGTAAAGAGATGATCTAGTTACAGAGGTTGATGGAGGAGCTCGGCAAGGAGCACGAGTGTAATACATTATGGAGCGATAGCCAGAGCGCAGTTCACTTGGCAAGGAATCTAGCATTTCATGTAAGAACCAAGCACATTCAGCTTAGGTATCATTTCATATGCACTTCGTTGGATGAGGAGCAGTTGAAGCTGGAGAAAATTGATGGAGCTAAGAATCCTGCAGATATGTTCACTAAGGTTGTGAGCAGAGACAAGTTGAGTCTCTGTTGCAACTTAGTGAAGCTTTCCAAGAGATAGATCAGGAGAGCGCGGCACAGAGAAAGAAGGTAGATCTAAGATTGATGTCATTAATCTCCAAGTGGGAGATTGTTATAGATGGGGCTTAATTTCATCAAGAGGGAGTTTGAATTCGAATTTTAAATTTGATTTGGCCAACTAAGGAAGCTGATTTTGGGGAGGATTTGTTGCAACTTCCAAATCTGATCTTGGGAAGAATTTATTGCAACTTCCAATCTGATCTTGGGGAGGATTTGTTGGAGATTTCAAGGCAGCAAATCAGTCCATGGTTGCCAAAAGTGTGGAGCCAATTTTGGGATGAGATTAGATTGGAGGAGAGTCTTCGATCCTTGTGTGTCTTCTTCAATCGGTGAAGTTGAGCGGAAAAAAAAAAAAAGAGAATAGGAGGCTCTGTGAGGACATCCTCCGTGTGCTGTAGATTCTGATTCAACTCTCTGGATCATAAGAGTTTCTGAGAGTGTGTGTTTTGAAGGCTTGTACCTGATTCAACTCTTAGTAAAGCCTTGCAGATCCTGTGCCACCGTGGACGTAGCCCAGTTTGGGTGAACCACGTAAAATCCTCGTCTATTGCTGTTTTCTTTTGGATTTTGATTCCTATTATTATTCTGTATTTTTTTGTTGATTTTATCGCAACTGCGTGCTTGGCCGTACTACTAGCGATCTCATTAGAGGAATATTTGTTGTATTCCCTATCAAATTTGCTGCTGGGAAATCAGCTTCACCGCCCGTTTAAAGGATGCATCTTGGTTTGACTCCTTGGTTCATTATTTATGCTTGAGAGAAGGGCATAGTTTTCTGTTGGATACATCTAGTAAACCATTTATTAAATTTAGGCAATTTAATTGTTAACTGCAGGTACAACGTCAATTTCACATATGTATGAGATTTAGAGAGAGAGAGAGAATTGGTTTAACCACTACAAATGTCGGTTGATGCATCATCAACCTCGTTATTTTCAAGAATTGATAAGTCAGCTACCCAACAAATGAATTAAGTCTGACATTTCAGTCATCATAGAAACAGCAAAATCTTGTCAGCTATGTGCTGTAATGTGTCTCATGAATAACATGTGGGATGAAAAGAGCATATTTTTTTGCAGCAAATTTTGTACTCTGATCTTTCGGGTTTGACTCGCGCCTGAATAGTGTGATCGCCCGTCTGTAACAAAAAAAAAAAAAAAAAAAAAGCACATTCTCAATATCTTAGAAAGCAACCAAGAGTCTTAATGGATGTGTGCATAGACATTAATGTATCAGAACTAAGATGCAAGGTTCTCACCCAGCTGTCATGAAAGTTGCATGTGTTCAAGAATTCTTTTATCAAATTATAAGAGAAGAACTCTGAAATTGAGAATACACTCAAAAGTGTGCACACAATTTCCCCTTATTCTCACTTAAATTCTAAAAAAATATTTTTGGTTAATTAGTCCAAGCTGGCAGGCGATATATACGTCAATGGCACAGTACGTTCAGTGTCATTGTTGGCAGAAATAGAAACATGCTTCTGAAACTTGGGTTAATACTTAATAGCAAGAACCTAATTATATTAGCGACCCCATGAAGGGAAATGTTTAGATAATTAGCATACTGCATGCATGTATGTGCACCATGAAAAGAGGTAGTGCAGATTTTTACCAGACATCAGCCGATGGGTAACAGATGTTATAATTAATCCAGGTTCATCATCCACAGCTGATGGTGCTTTAGGAAGGACAGAAAGTGGGGAATTTGGAAACACCAAATAGCAAAGGCTTGCATTTGTTTGCATTTGTTGCCATATTGCCAAACAAATCAATATTCCTAGCCAACGTTATTCCATGCATGATGAAAGTAATTAAATGAGTAAATGACTATCTGTACATTTAAAAACAACTATATCCCAAGCAAATTGACATAATGTCTAAATTCTCATTTAAGAGTGGTGTGCAATGCGTGAAAACAATAGACTGCAGATATCCATCCCATCATTAAAATTAATATTCTTACTTTCAAAGGAAACTTTTGTGTTAATGTACGCATTAAAGCATGCACAATATTGATTCGCATATTGGATAAAGTAGAGGTTACGTAAGAAAATAAAGCAAATAAGGGTGACAGAAATTCCTCAATAAAAATTGTCTGACAGGCTTACAACGCTACCAGAGATTAATAATATCAAATACCTTTATTTAGATTGAAATTCCACTGAGAACAAGGTCATAAGAAAATGGTGAATTTGGTGCGACAAGAATGATGGGATCAGGACTCAAAGACTAAGGGCCTGTTTAATTGTGAAAAAAAAAAAAATTCCTCATCTTCAGTTTTCTTTTCCATTAAAAAATTAAAAAATTTGCAATTATTAAAAATAAAAAATAATTTTTATTTAAAAAAATAAAAAAAGATTGACGGTAAAGGCATGATGGCACTAGATGATCTAAGGTATGATGGGTGGTAAAGATACAGAGGCAATGGTGATTGTAGGCAATGGCAGTGGGAATGGTGGGTAGCGGCAATGATAGTTATATTGATAAGGGTATGATATTGAATGATAAAGGAAGGTGGCAATGATGGTGCATAGCTATAGCAACGGTAGTGATAAATGGATGGTAAAGATATGGCAATAGTGAAGGTAATGAGCGATGAAAGAGATAATAACTGGAAGATATATATATGATGACAATGGTGATGGTAGAGGTGAAGGGTGGTGGGTGTGATAGAAATATGCTGGTGGAGGAAGGTGATGAAGCAAGATAGCAATAATGAAGGTACGATGGTGGTCATCACAATGATAATGGGTGGTAGAGGCATGGCTATAATGTTAGTAGATAGCGCTAATAATATGGTGGTGGTAGTGGTTAGTAGTGAAGAATAGGTGGTGGTGATGGATGGTAAAGGTATGATGATAGGTAGCACAAATATAGTAGCAGTGGTGATGGTGGGTAGTAGAGGTGAGTGTGAAGATATAGTGATGATGGTGATAGAAAATGTTGGGTATAATGGAGATATAGCTAGTAGTAGCAATAGTGGTACAGGGTGATGGAGGGTGGCAATGGTGATGATTGTGGCAATAATGATGGATAGTAGAGATATGATGATAATACCAATAGATAGTGTGATAGTGTGGTATAATAGTTGGTAGTGAAGGATAGGTGGTGGTGAGTGATGGAAGTATAATGGTAAGTGGCGCACTATGGTGGCATAGCGATGATGGTGGAGGTGGGTATAGAAATAGTAATAATGGTAATGATGTAGGATGGTAGGTGTGATGGAGATATGATGATAATAAATTGTAATGAAGGGTGGTGGAGGGCAGCAATGATAGTGATTGTAGCGCTAATGATTAGTGGCGCTGGTATGGTGGTGATAGTCGTAGCAACGATAGTGATGGATGATAAAGAATAGTTCATAGTACATACGGTAGTAAGTGATGAAAATATGATAGTTAAAAATATAATAAAAATACTATTTCATTTTTAAAAAATAATTAAAATAATTAAAACATAATTTTTTAGTTTTTTATTTATAAAAATATTATATTTGAAGGTAAAATATTATTTTTTATTCTTTATAAAAAAATATAAAACTCTGTTAGTTCTTTACAAATGAACAAGCTTTAAATTAGGAGCTGAACATGGTTAAACTCCAAGAATGGCACTTATAGCTTCTTTATCCTGCTTGTACAGAAAATTCCTGCGCTTAGCCCGCTTGCTAACATAAATGATTACCTGCTCTTCTGCTTTGGTTGCATCAAAATTAGCAGATCCACTCATTGTTAAACCACAACAGATTCCAACAGCAAAGTTTATACCACAAGTTAAATTGTAGTATAAGGTTAAAAGAAGAGCAAAATTACAACAATGATTAGCTTACCAGCAAGATGTTTTAAAGGAATACAAGCATCTACAAGTGTAGGACAAGATGCATTGATGGTACACGGGAGAAGCTAGAAACATTTACCAAGGAATTTTCATCACTGGATGCAATGTTTAAATGGAAGTACCGAATATCTATTTCCTGTTGTAATGAGTGGGGCGTGTCGAAGAAAACCACAAAACCAAGGTTTTGAATACCATCTGAAAGTACCATTGGTATCACACTGCTCTACCCAAAAACAAGGGCATTTTGGGGTGTATGTAGGGTTACCAAAATTGCCTAAATTAACGGATACCAGTTGGGTCAAGTGGGTAAGTATCTACTTCGACCGGTGTGGACCTAGCTTCGCCTGGAACAATGCATCTTATGAGGCTAGCGCCAACTAGTAGGTTCAATTGGTTTGCTGGGCTACCCACATAGGACGCAACTTATAAAAAAAAAAAAATAAAAAAATCATGGATGGGGGCAGTGGGGGTCATGTGGGGCATTTAGAATGTATTTTTTTTTTTTTTTTTGGTACAAGCGGGCGATCACACAAGTCTCGTGCGAATCAGCCCAGATTGATTTGAATACAAAATTTGCTGCAATATAACAGGACAGGGATCATTCGGCTTCCAAAACCATGAACCACATGCTGGGCCACAGAAGCGGCCATCCAGTCCGTCGCCAAATTGACTTCTCGATATATATGACGGATCTGGGATCTATAACCTCCTGCAGGATAGACCAAATATCCCTAATAATCGGGATAGTGTGGCACCGGAGCGATTCTCCTTCAGCAGCCAGGAGATGACTGTCATAGAATCACCCTTGATCATGAGCCTATGTGTTGGGAATTGTATCCTAAAGCCAATCATTTGATGATTGTGCTAATGTAAATTGTATATAAATTAATATATTAATAAAAGTTATTTGGCAGTTTATTCTTATAAGAACATCTTCTTAAAACTCCTAATAGTAATGAAGCCCTCAGGATCTTCCTTCACGATAAAGGATGATTTATCTTTGAAGGTCCTTAAAAGAGTTCGCGACCAAATGATATACTATGACAGGGCCATAGTACTATCAAATATAGGACGTTGTATATCATATTTGTTGGTTGTCCTCTTAACCAAGGAGTGTAGAGACACTGGCATGACATACAGGTGAAAGTGTAGGAGTACATTTCACCGAACGTGACTCATTTCCGGATACTCTGCTGTCAAAAGTTAATCCGAGAAGATATAGGTATAAGTATCCTTCAGATCTGAAGATCACAACCAGTTACTTGCAAGCAACTCATTGTACTTAGGTGCTGGACCATCTGGATTTCTAATCCAGTTACAAAGGTTACTGGGTGCAGTCAAGTACTTGTGGTAGTCAGTTGTGGATCAAGATGGAATTTGACCTATCCCGTTAAAAGGAGAAATGCTTGTGTTTAACTTAGCAAGATCTTGGCCAAGGCACTTCATGTGAAGGTCACATGATCACTAAAGTTGAAATCACTTTATGGATTTGCTTTTTAGAGTTGATAGGCTCTTAAGCCATCCTTAGCATTTGTGGTCAAGAGGATGAATTATATGGTAACTGTTTCTTAGGGTTCTTGGAGTTTGCTCGGCAACTCTTCGACCTATCCGGACATCGGGTTCCATTGCTAGATGGGTACATCAATTAGTATAGAAAGTTATTCCTATGCTACTGGCTTAGGTTGAACCTAGAGAGTCACACGCATAGAAGTTTCCTAGGATGATCTATTTGCTAATCAACGATTAAGAATCGTATATGATTTAATTAATCAATTTGATTGATTAATTTATCTCAATTGGGTTAAGTACAAGTGAATAAGATTCAATTTGGTTTAAGTCTATTAGAAGGACTAGTCAATTTCAAATATTGATTTGAAATTAGACTTGATTTGGATTTAAATAGATTCAGGACCAGCCAAATTTGATTTGGGCTAGGACCATGATCTATTAGGTTCAGTCCAATAAATTCAGATCAACTTAAACCAAAACCTGAACCCAAACCTCTCGCATAAATATCTCACATGATGAGATAACTAAAATTTGAGAGATTAAATTCACATGAAGAATTTAATGTATAACATTAATCTTCTCCAACGGTTCCATTGGAATTCTAAAGTGTTAGCATTTATATGGAATAAATGTGCCTCTTTGAATCAACCAGGCAATGAAATTCTAAGTGTTAGAATTCACATCTCTTTGGTTTTCACCGAACGTCGGAATTAACCAAACGTCGCGTCTCTTTGATTTTCACTAAACGTCGGAATTAACCAAACGCTGCGTCTCTTTGGTTCGGTGTCTCTTTGGTTTTCACCGAACGATAGAATTCTAAGTGTTAGAATTGAGCCTATAAATTGGAGGATATTCTTCACTAGAATAGAGCAACAACACACGATATGTCATGGAAATTCTAAAGAGTTAGAATAGAAAATCCTGGTGGTAGCAAAAGTTTGGTGGATCTTGGAGGAAGAATTCAAGTGGAAGGATTCAAGATCAGCAAAGTCATTTTTCCGCGAGCTAGCACTCCCGAAAATCCGATCATTCGGGGGCTTCGCGTGGACGATACTAGAGGCCGGACGATTGAACGGCTGCAGAGCACAAAAGGATTTACCAATTGCCCTTAAGGTAAGTGATATGATCCCTAGATCTTAAGGCATGCTTCAAGATAAAAGTATGACTTCTTACCTTGAAGATCAAGATATGATCTTGATGATTTATTTATATGCATAATTTAGATCAAACGATCCTATATATAAGGCAAAGATATAATCTTGATGCATGTTAGATAGATTAATATATAATCTTTAAAATTTCACATTGATAATTATTATCAAAATTATTAAATATGCATGCCTTGAAGTTTATTTCTCCCTACACTATGAGCATGAAGAGTCCGAGTGGCATAAGATATACCAGCCCAAGCAGCATAAAGCTCCGTCATAGTGACAGAGGAGTCGAGAGTAGCAAAACCACCCGCCGCCAGTAGATCACCTAGAGGCCCACGGATGATAAATGCCGAACCAGCAGCTCTACCACGAACACTCCCATCAAAGTTGATTTTGACAACCCTGGAGGAGGGGCTCCCATGAGATGAAAACCGTATGCCAGTTTGCTACCGTAGCAGCAGGGGATCCCCAGAGGCCAGAGGAGTCAGAACCAACTGCATTGAAAACACGGGCACAGTCCATCGTTAATGATCTAATCTTCCACAGAATCCTGTGTAAAGAAATACTATCATCTATGAATATGAACTGATTCCTGGACAGCCATATCTGGTATGTCGTGGCAGCCCAAAGACCACGCTCCTGCAACGAGCCCCTCCGGAGATCAAGAAGAAAGGACAATCGCGGAGAGCTGAAGTCCTCCAATCTGGTGGAATAGCCCACCAAGAACCATATCCGCCTAACTCTGGGACAAGTGAAGATAGCGTGATCAGAAGACTCCTCCTGCAACATACACAAAGGACAAGTTGGCTGAATATGCAGACCCCTGCGAGAGAGAAGAGCACAAGTTGGAAGACAATCCCACATGAGCTTCCAAATAAATAGCCAACCCTGGGGAGGGTAGGAAGCTTCCAGATCCAAGCAGCATCCTCTGTGCAGTGAGGTTGAGGCCTAAACATCTTCATAAGGTCCCTAGTGGGGACCCTAGAGAGACATGATCTCTGCCAAAGCCTGGAGTCAGAAAGGCGGCCAGGTATAAGAGGCACCGAGAGATTCCATCGTGAAAGCTCCTCACCGAAGAATCGGGTCACCGAGAGAATATGCCAAGCGGGGGGATCAGAGGAAATCAAGTCCTGAACCCTTAAACTGGAGGGGGTATCAATATTAATGAAGGAGGGCCACCGAGAGAGAGGATCTCAGCAATCCAAGTATCCTGGATAACATTAATCAAGGAGCCATCTCCGATCATCCAAGAGGTATTATCCAGGATAGACTAACCATACCGACACACCTCCTTCCAGAAGGAGGAACAGCCTCTGGATGACACAATGGGCAAATCGGACGTCCAATCTCCATACCTTGCTCGCATCAGAGAGCTCCAAAGATACTGCGGCTCCATAAGGAATCGCAATGCATGTCTAGCAAAAAGAACTTCTCTTCTGACAATCAGGGACTGAATCCCGAGCCCACCTTCTTGGATAGGCATACAAACCATATCCCAAATAAAAGATGAATACCATGACCATCTTGCATAGAAGCCCATAAAAATCTCTGAAACATTCCTTGATCCTCTTAAGACAAGTAATCGGAATGACAGCGTTCGAAAGAAGATACAAGGGAAGAGAGGAAAGAACTGAACGAATAATAATGACCCTAGCCATTATATATAAGATAGTGACATGTCACCCTCAATGCGCTGGCGCACCCTCCTCTCGAGCTCAAAAAAGTCAGAGCAGCGAGGCCTTCTACTCGTTATAGGGATCCCCAAATACATAAATCTATCAGTCTGAGAAGTAATACCCGACAGATTGATAATAGCTTCCTTGATGGATCTAAGAGTCTTCGGACTGAAACATATAGAAGACCTAAGAAAATTAACCTTCTGTCCCGAAGCCTGACAATACCGGTAAATAATAGACTGTAAAAAGCCGCATTCTCAATGGAGGCCTAACCCAGGAGAATACAATCATCGGCGAAAAGTAGATGAGAGATCAAGGAGCCCACACTCCCTGCCATAAACGGAGCTATCCTTCGATCCAGCAGCGCCAAACGGAAAGCTCGTGAGAGATCATCCACAGTCAGAATAAACAGTAGAGAGGATAGAGGATACTCCTGCCTGCAGCCCCATAAAAGAGTGAAAGAACAGAGTCGGGCTCCCATTAATAATCAAGAGAAGAAAGGCCTTTGAACACAAGCCATAATTTACTCAACAAATCGATCATCAAAATCAAACTCCCGAAGAGATCGGTGCAAAAAAATCAATTCAATATCTTAAAAGCTATTTGCATGTAATTATAAACCTTCTATGTTTTAATTCATGATTTTTTTTCCTCTTAAAATTTGTCACACAGCAGCTTTAGAGTCAGAAAAGAATCTGTGTGCTCCAAAAAAAATAAAAAAGAAAAAAAAATTCAAGTGACCAAGTTATTCATGACTGAGAGGATTGAATATTCTTAAGTATCTAAAATATATTTTCAATTATAAACAATACTACATCACATCTATAAGCCAAAGGAGCTGTACAAAGACTCCATGAAGGACAATCGGTCACCATCACAATACGATGATCGTCCACCTACTTAAGCTAAATTTATTGCACTTCTTCTTTTTAATATCATAATCTATACATCGTTTTAATTATAAATAGCACTAATTTATTGATCTATGTTCCCTGTCGATACCAATGTTGGCATTGCTGCATGGAGCTGCGGATTTCGGTTCTTCGGCTTGAAAATAGTACACGCTCGAATTTGAATGACTTTTTTTCATCCTAATAGGCCTATAAAATAGTTGTTGCATAAAGATCAGGAAGATGATTCTTGCGAAAGACCCTCAAATGTTTAAGTCAGTTAAAACCTCAAACAAACATATAAGAAGAGAAGATGGTTTAAGAAGAACGCTCCAGATGAAGTCTTTGAAAAACAATGGCATCTGCTAGAGTTTGAAAGCATTAGGACTTGAAAAGCATACCTGAGAGGCCTTGGAAATTAGTATTTGTGCACAGCCGAGATGGTAAGTCATTACCTGATTCTTTGAACACATTTTAGGGAGTTAGTGGCCGATAAGGCTGATATTACATCGATTATGGAGGGGGGCATGTGATGCGAGATAAAATCGTTACCGCATCGATTGGTAGACATAGCAGACGACAAGACCCACTTATGGTCTCTGACTCGCTAACCACCATGTTTAGAAGGGGTCCACTCCCCATCATAGAAAAGGACAAGCAGCATTATCTGCTATCTTCTAACCTTGATAGGATCGAGCCATCTTCAAACCTTGGCAGGGCTGAGCCATCTCCGAACCTTGGCAGGGTCAAGCTATCTCCATACCCTGACAAGGCCGAGTCGTCTCCGAACCTCGGTAGGACCGAGCTATCTTTCAATCATGGTTGAGTTTCCACTCCTCATGATTAACATCAATCTTGCCCGAATCTTGCCTGACATTTTGGAGGACAAATCGCACTGGTTACCCGGATTTCGGAGCGAACCTTCCTAGACAAAAATAGAAGCCAAATACTAATTTCCAAAACCCCTCATGTATGCTTTTCAAGTCCTAACGCATTCAAACCCTAGCGGACACCATTGTTTTACAGAGACCTCTTCAGGGACATCCTTTTTTAATAACCTTCTTCTTTCATCTGCTTTCTTGAGGTTTTCACTGACTTAGGCATCGAAGGATCTTCCGCAGGGATCATCCCTCATGATCCCTATACGATGACTATTTTATAGGTCCACTAGAATGAAAGAAAGCCATCCAAATCTGGACGTACATCGTTCTCAAACTGAAGAATCAAAATTCGTAGCAACAAATTAATGCTAGAGAAAAGACCTCAAGTTCTTTTTAAAAACTTAAATATAAGGAAAAAGTTATTTGGATCAGGACGTGCATCATCCGAACCAAAATCCGCAGCTACATTGCACGTACATTAAAAATGCAGCACTAAAAAAAAGTCGCCTTAATTTACACAACAAGCCTCAGAAACAAAGGAAAATAAATAAATAAAAAAGGTGGGACTTTTGGCTAAAGCCCCACATGATGTGTTGGTACAAGGGCTTTTTTTTTTTTTTTTGGTACAGACGGGTGATCACACCAATCTAGGGTGAGTCAAACCCAAAATATCGGAATAACAATATTTGGCCTAGAATAGTAGGGCAAGGGTCACCCCGCTGCCAGCTCCAAAAGCCAGAGTGATAAGCCACTCGGGCAGCAATCCAATCCGCAGCACCATTGGCTTCCCTGTAGATATGCCGAATCTGGGCACTCGCAGCTCCTGGAAGAAGAGATCTGATATCACTGATCATGGGGATGGACAGCCGATAGTCAGTGGAATCCTGACGGATCCAGCTAATAACTGTAGCAGAATCACCTTCAATAATAAGCCTTTGGACACCCAGGGTTCGAAAGGCATAAGAAATACCAGCCCACGCCGCATACAGTTCAGCATAGGGGACAGTAGAGTCAAGCAGTCTAAATCCGCCAGCCGCATCATCATGCCATCCGACCCTCTGATCACAAAAGCTGAACCCGCGTGTCTACCGCGAACACTCCCATCAAAGTTGATTTTAATAAACCCTAGGGGTGGAGGCTCCCAAGAAACAAAGACCGTACGCCGGTGCGCTACCGAAGTAGCATGGGAGTCCCAGTGGCCAGGGCAAGCAGAATCCAGAGAGCTCTGATGGAAAGTATACGCAGCAGCTGAGAGACAGCGGACCTAATGACCCGAATGGAGGTAGGAGCCTCCTCAGTGAAAACAATATGGTTCCGGGATAACCAAATCTGGTACACAATATAAACCCATCTCGGAACCATCTGATAGACACCATTCCGCATCGCCTGCCTAATCAGCCGAAGGAATGATAAACACAGGGGGTCTGAATCATGCTCCCAAGGACACATCCCCGAACTATGCCAGATCTGTCTTGCTCTACTGCATAAGAAGATAGCATGATCCGTTGTCTCCTCCTCGAGACCACACACGGGCATATAGGCATGATACTCAAACCTCTCCTCGAGAGCAGGGAACAAGTCGGAAGAATACTCCAAGCAAGCTTCCATACGAATAGGCGCACTCTAGGGTGAATGGGAAGATGCCAGATCCAAGCCAAATCCATCACTTGATGGGGCAGAGGCCGATAGATATCAACGAGGTCCCTCATAGAAGCCCGGGGCGAACAAGTTCTCCTCCAAACCCCAGAATCATTAGTGTGGCCTGGAATGAGAGGAAGAGAAGTAACACGACGGTAGAGCTCATCCCCAAAGAAGCACGATATCGATGAGGAAAGCCAAGCAGAATGATCATGAGAAATAAGATCAGAGACTCTCATTCCATTAGGGATATCAGTGGTAACAAAAGTAGGCCATCGAGAAAGTGGAAGGTCAGTAATCCAGGCATCCTGAAGAACATCCACAGAGGAACCATCGCCAATAATCCAAGAAATGCCATCAAGAACAGCCGGAGCGTGACGACAAACCTCTTTCCAGAAGGAGTGCCGATGGGAGGATTGAGGGGAAGCAGAGTGATTCCAGTCACCATATTTGGCACGCATGAAGGAACTCCACAAACAATGCGGATCAAGCAAGAACCGCGAAGCATGCCTAGCTATAAGAGCTTCCCGCCTGGCCATAAGAGACTGGATCCCGAGCCCTCCCTCAGCAGTCGGCATACAGACAATATCCCAAGCAAGAAGATGAACACCATGACCTTCCTGCATAGAGGCCCAAAGGAAGTCCCGAAAGTATCTCTCAATCTTTCGCAAACAAGTTAGAGGGATGGCCGCATTAGATAACAGATAGAGAGGAAGAGAAGACAGGACTGAGCGAAGAAGAGTAATCTGGGCCATCATAGAGAGCCCAGTAACCTGCCACCCTTCAAGGCGATCGCGGACCCTCCTTTCCAGGATACTGAAGTTAGAAATCTGAGGCCTTCTACCCGTGATGGGAATCCCAAGGTAAGACAGCTGATCAGCCTGAGTAGAAATCCCCATAGTTTGCAATATAGAGCCCCTGACCATGGGAGGCATCTTTGGGCTAAAACAGATCAAGGACTTGTTGAGATTAATTCTCTGACCAGATGCCCGACAATAATCTTGCATAATGGTCGCCAAAATGGAAGCATTACGGGTAGAAGCCTTCCCTAGAAGAATGCAGTCATCCGCAAACATTAGATGGGAAAGAGTGGGCCCAAGAGGACCAGCAGAATAGGGCTCCAAAGATGAGTCCAACTGAGCCTGAGAGAGAGCCCGGGACAAAGCATCAGCAGATAGAATAAAAAGGAAGGGGAAAGAGGACATCCCTGCCTCAAGCCAACCTCAGAATGGAAGTAATCAGTCTGCCCTCCATTAATAAGGAGAGAGAAAGACGGCCGGTGGACACATGCCATAATCCAGGTAATAAAGAGATCATGAAACCGAACTCCTGGAGGGTGCATCGCAGAAAGTCCCAACTCAATCTGTCATAAGCTCTCCATATCAAGCTTGACAGCCATAAGACGCTGGCGACTAGAGGCACGCTGCAGATCATGCATAAACTCCTGGGCTAAGAGAGCGTTATCTAATACTTCGCCCCCTAATAAAAGCACCCTGCTCCGGGGAGACAAGCCGAGGAATAACCGACACCATTCGAGAAACCAAAAGGCGAGCACAAACCTTATATAAGGTGGTGCAGAGACTGATAGGCCGATAGTGCTGGGGGGAAGA
>UESW01003882.1:1118558-1130401 GCA_900491605.1 Calamus simplicifolius | reverse complement strand
CCTTGAATTTTCGAAGAAAAAATCGCCTCTGGCCTTCGTCATCATGTCGTCAGCCCTCTGGCCTTCATCATGATGCCGTCAGCATCGAGTCATATTTCCTTCTTTTCCGAATAAGGTTAATGTGTAAGATTAGTGTATAAGATCAATGATCAGCCACTGCGAGGGCGTGCCACGTGATCGTTTACTGTTAATTAACACCAGAGGCATTAAGGAACTTGCTCTGGAAGCTAAGAATCGTCATGATGGGTTTCGGTCTTCCCAAGGGAATGTCAGAGTTAGTGAAAAGTTATCTGGCTCTAAAACAGGTGCTCAGTATCTCCTTTATTTGAGTTTTTCGATGAATGGTGACGTTCTGGCATTTGTCTTATCCAAGTCATTTAAAGCGCTATGATGTTTGATAATTCTTGGGAAGGTTAAGTGCTTCTGATATGAAAATAGCTTTGAGAGCTCGGGGTATATAGCCCAAAGCAGGAGGCCGCCCGGGACTTGGGGGTCGCCCAGGGCCAGGGGCCGCCCAGACCTGGGGGCCGCCCAGGACCGGGAGGCCGCCCAGATCCTGGGGACCACCCTTGACCAGGAGGCCGCCCAGAGCTTGGGGGGCCGCTAAGGACTTGGGGGCCGCCCAGGACCGGGAGGCCACCCAGAGCTTGGGGTCCCAGGACCAGGGGGCCGCCCAGGACCGAGAGGCCGCCCAGAGCTTGGGGGCGCCAGGACCAGGGGGCCACCCTTGACCAGGAGGCCCCAAGCTTGGGGCCGCCTAGGACCAGGGGGCCGCCCAAAACCTGGGGGCCGCCCAGGACCGAGAGGCCGCCCAGAGCTTGGAGGCCGCCCAGAGCTTGGGGGCCGCCCAGAGCTTGGGGGCCACCCTTGACCAGGAGGCCGCCCAGAGCTTGGGGGCTGCCCAGACCTGGGGGCCGCCCAGGACTGGGAGGTCGCCCAGAGCCTGGGGGCCGCCCAAAAACCTGGGGGCCGCCCAGGACCGAGAGGCCGCCCAGAGCTTGGAGGCCGCCCAGAGCTTGGGGGCCGCCCAGGACCAAGGGGCCGCCCAAAGCTGGGGTCCTGTGCCGAGGATTCCAACCTATTCTCCGCTGACCGACCGTATCTCGACCTGCCCTCCATTTATCGACCATATCATATGCCCCCTCGCCCCTGCCCCTTGTGCTTAGTCGCACCGCACGTGCAAAAGGGGAAGGGGCAAAAAATTGAATTTAAATTTGTAAATACGATAGATTGACGTTTCGAAAAAGAAAAAAAGGAGGGTGCATATCCCTAAGGGGATAACACCTTTTCGTCTGCCCGGTCGCACTCAGGGATCGCCGCGTGGTTTTGTGGCGCTCGAGGGGTTATATTCAAAAATATATTAAAAGGGGTTCGTCCTCTCTACCTCTTTGCCTTTTATTCTTGTCGCCTCTTCTGTGTCTTCACTCTTCCAAGTTCAGGTTAGTCGACCTTTCTTTCTCCTTTTTCTTCTTCATGGATCCCCGTCAAGATGGGAAAGGCAAGAGCCCACTGATCGAGCCCTCTCGTGAGGAGATTATCCAGGCGTGTCGCCAAGCTCTCGGAGGCGTGACCATTCGCGGGGATCAACCAGCTCCACGACTAGTGTCTAGGGCATTATCCCAATCCCCTAGGGTTTCTTCTTCATCCACTAGTCATGAGGTAGGATTTTCGGTAGCTACCCCTAAGTCGGCCGGTCCAACGAGATTGCTTCAATCACGTCCTCTCAGGATCTTAGAATCTTAGGGCCCAGTTTGGGATCCCAAATAACATTCGTCTTTCCGTTCCCCTCCCCGAAGATAGGGTTACTCTTATGCAACCGGGGAAGGTTGCGCTGTACGAATAATTTTTTAAATTTGGCCTACGACTGCCTTTGCATCCTTTTTTTGTAAATTTGTTGAATAGGTACCATCTTATCCCTGCGCAACTTACCCCTAACTCCATCCGCATCATCTTTTCATTTTTGGTGCTTTGTCATTTCCATGGGTTTCCGCCCGGCTCTCCCTATTTAGGGCTTTGTATAGGATCCGGAATCCCATAAGGGATAGGTGGTGGAGTTTTGCGTCTAGGCCCAGGAGAGTCCTCGGGCTCAATCTCCCTTCCAAAATCAAAGGGTGGAAGTCACGGTTTTTTTATGCACATCTTGAGGGGGTGGACGTGAACTGGGGTGTTCCTGATACCAGTTCTAATCAGAACTCGACCATTGAAGAGAAGATTAGGAACTGTTTAATATTTGGGTGTCTATCGTCATGCCCCCTAGTAAGGAACTGTTATCGGAGGATAACCTTCGGGGGATCGCGTCCATGCCGGTGTCGCTGCCCACAGCGCCCGGTGAGCTTCAAAGAGTTTTATTATTGTTATTACTATTTTCTCTTCTCTTCTTTTTTTTGGGTATTTGATATTTGAATACACGTATGAGAACGTACTTTAGTGCATACATTCCACTTATATTTGGCATTTCTAGAGCACTTTTTAATTAACCTTGGATTCTCGATCTTGCAGCAATGAAGTTCTCCCAGGATGCGATAATATCAAGCCTCCGGAAGAGGAAAGGAAATGCCAGTGGCGACAAGGGCCGGGCCTAAGAGGCCTTGTCAAAGGGAGCCGGGTCACTCGACCTAGCCTCCGGCAATCCTCCCCGAGGCGATATTAGTATAGGAGGATGAGGGAGAGGAGAGCCCCCCCGTCGGGATACCTATCGGGGGTCTCCCTGTGGAGGGCCCACCGGGGGCCGCCTCCTCCCCCGCCAGAGATATTGGGGGGCCATCCGGGAGTAAAGGGTTGGCCGAGACCTGCTCATCAGGCCTGCAGTCGCCAAAAGGAGCAGATATCTCTGCTCCCCCGGACATCTCGAAGGATCCGCCTCAATCCTCAGGGATGCCCAGCCAGGGCGCGGCGTACAAGAGCTGTTTATCAGAAACAGTTCTTAAACTTTCGATCTTGCCCAGGTTTCAAGCCAAGATGTGGGGCTTGTCACTGGAGGAATCCTTCGATACGATGTTTACAGCTGCGCTCCAGGTAGAATCACGGTCTTCCTCCCATTTCTCTTTCCCTTCTTTCTTTTCTTTCGTAATTACAGAATTCCTGTATTCATCGACTGTTTAATATAGATGTCCAACGGCCTTTTCGTGCTTCGTGAGGATCTGGTCAACGCCAAGTCTAACAACGAGGGCCTGAAGAAAGAACTATTGGAAGTAAAGGCCCAAGAATCGAGGGCGTCACTTGACCTTCAGGCCGTTCGGGAAGACAACCGCGCGTGGCGGGAGAGGGCCGAGAGGAAGCTGCAATCCCTGGATGCGAAACTGTCTGAAACCAGGGAAAAGCTACTACCGACGGAGGAAAAATTGAAGGAGGCCATTCTCAAATTAGAATACACCAAGAACTGGGCCGACAACACAGAGGCTGCGGCCCTCGATGCTGCAGAGAAGCTGGCCCTGGCCGAGAAGGAAACGAAGGAAGCCCTGGACAAGATGGCCATAATGGAGACAAAGGCTCAAGAAAGGGTGGCCGCGGCCGAAGCTCGGGCTCGGGAGGCCATTAAAGAATATAAGAGTTCCCCTGACTTTGCCTCGGAATTTCACGAGGCTGTTATGGATGCCTTCGTCTAAGGTTTTGAGAGGTGCAAAAGAAGATTGTCTCGACATTTCAAACTAGAAGACCTCGAACGTTTCCAACCTGCAGACGACGAAGAAACCTCCGATGCTGAGGTTGAAGATACCACCGACGAAGCAGTGATAGCGGAAGACTCTGCCATCAAAGCGACCGCAGTTGAAGAGTCAAATACCGAGCCGACCACAATGGGTGGGCGTCCTAGGAATCAATAGGAACGCGGCTATATTGGACTTGATCTCTTCTTCTTCTTTCTCTCTTTTTTTTTGACTCTGTCCTCAATGGACTCTTTTTGTAAGCCGGCCGACGTCAGCTTGTAGATGATACTCTTTGGAGTTTTGTAGCAGCTCAGCTTTTAAATGAATAAGTATCGGTTCTTCGTTTTTTTGTTTGTTATTACAATCGATCGGCCTCTGATCTTTAACCATTATACATATAGGAAGTAAAGGGACTCATCTCCCCCTCCGACCTTTCAAGGCTTAAACCACAGACCGACGTTAAGTTTGTCCCTAGGATCGTGGAGCCGCCGAGTTCTTTTTCAAGAACTATATCGGGATAGTCGGATACCAGCCCGAGAGTTCGACTCGAGGTCGCCTAGGCCTTGGACTTGAACCTCCTCAGGGGTATGCAATACCAACCCGGGGGTGTCCTTAGGACCGTGGGGCCATTGAGTTCTTTTTCAAGAACTATCTCGGGGGCAGTCAGATACCAGCCCAAGAATTCGACTCGAGGCCGCCTAGGCCTTGGACTTGAACCTCCTCAGGGGTATGCAATACCAACCCGGGGGTGTCCTTAGGACCGTGGGGCCGTCGAGTTCTTTTTCAAGAACTATCTCAAGGGCAGTCGGATACCAGCCCGAGAGTTCGACTCGAGGTCGCCTAGGCCTTGGACTTGAACCTCCTCAGGGGTATGCAATACCAACCCGGGGGTGTCCTTAGGACCGTGGGGCCGTCGAGTTCTTTTTCAAGAACTATCTCGGGGGCAGTCGGATATCAGCCCGAGAATTCGACTCGAGGCCGCCTAGGCCTTGGACTTGAACCTCCTCAGGGGTAAGCAATACCAACCCGGGGGTGTCCTTAGGATAGTGGGCCATCGAGTTCTTTTTCAAGAACTATCTCGGGGGCAGTCGGATACCAGCCCGAGAGTTCGACTCGAGACCGCCTAGGCCTTGGACTTGAACCTCCTCAAGGGTACCAACCCGGGGGTGTCCTTAGGACCGTGGGGCTGTCGAGTTCTTTTTCAAGAACTATCTCGGGGGTAGTCGGATGCCAGCCCGAGAGTTCGACTCGAGGCCGCCTAGGCCTTGGACTTGAACCTCCTCATGGGTAAGCAATACCAACCCGGGGTGTCCTTAGGACCGTGGGGCCATCGAGTTCTTTTTCAAGAACTATCTTGGGGGCAGTCGGATACCAGCCAAGAATTCGACTCGAGGCCGCCTAGGCCTTGGACTTAAACCTCCTCAGGGATAAGCAATACCAACCCAGGGGTGTCCTTAGGACCGTGGGGCCGTCGAGTTCTTTTTCAAGAACTATCTCGGGGCAGTCGGATACTAGCCCGAGAGTTTGACTCGAGGCCGCCTAGGCCTTGGACTTAAACCTCCTCAGGGGTAAGCAATACCAACCCGGGGGTGTCCTTAGGACCGTGGGGCCGTCGAGTTCTTTTTCAAGAACTATCTCGGGGGCAGTCGGATACCAGCCCAAGAGTTCAACTCGAGGCCGCCTAGGCCTTGGACTTGAACCTCCTCAGGGGTAAGCAATACCAACCCGGGGTGTCCTTAGGACCGTGGGGCCATCGAGTTCTTTTTCAAGAACTATCTCGGGGGCAGTCGGATACCAGCCCAAGAATTCGACTCGAGGCCGCCTAGGCCTTGGACTTGAACCTCTCAGGGATAGGCAATACCAACCCGGGGGTGTCCTTAGGACCGTGGGGCCGTTGAGTTCTTTTTCAAGAACTATCTCGGGGGCAGTCGGATACCAGCCCGAGAGCTCGACTCGAGGCCGCCTAGGCCTTGGACTTGAACCTCCTCAGGGGTAAGCAATACCAACCCGGGGGTGTCCTTAGGACCGTGGGGCCGTCGAGTTCTTTTTCAAGAACTATCTCGGGGGCAGTCGGATACCAGCCTGAAATTCGACTCGAGGCCGCCTAGGCCTTGGACTTGAACCTCCTCAGGGGTAAGCAATACCAACCCGGGGGTGTCCTTAGGACCGTGGGGCCGTCGAGTTCTTTTTCAAGAACTATTTACAGGAAATCTTTGAATGTGTACATTTATTGACTTCTTGGGTAAATACATCCATTACATTATTGATGGTATTGCCGGAGATTGCCTGCGTTCTATGTTCGAGGGATTGGTTGTTCACTCAAATCTTCAAGTCGGTATGCTCCACGATGAAGAACTTCTGCGACTCGGTAGGGCCCTTCCCAATTCGGGGACAATTTGCCCCCTTCCACCGGTTTGGATATTTTGGCTCTTCTAAGGACCAAGTCTCTCTGGCGGAAGCTTTTCGGGCGGACGCGAGTATTATAATATCTCGCTATCCGCTGTTGGTAGGCTGCCATTTTGACTTGAGCTTGGTCCCTTACTTCATCAATGAGGTCGAGACTGGCTCTTAAATTAGGGAGATTGTCAGCTTCATCATACGACTCCACTCGAATACTTGGCAGGCCAATCTCGACCGAAATAACAGCTTCGGAGCTGAAAACCAGGTTGAAAGGCGTCTCTCCTGTTGGCATCCTAGGAGTTGTGTGGTAGGCCCAGAGCACGCTCGGGAGTTCTTCCACTCATGTTCCCTTAGATGTGTCCAGCATGGTTCTTAGTCCTCATAATATCATACGATTCGTGACCTCAGCCTCTCCATTAGACTGCAGATGGTTGACAGAGGCGAATCGATGAGTGATGCCAAAATCGGCACAGAAAGCTCTAAAGGCAGCGTTGTCGAACTGTCGGCCGTTGTCGGTGATAAGAGTATGGGGCATACCGAATCGACAGACAATGGATTTCCAGAGAAAAGCCTTGACTTTGGCTTTAGTGATCCGGGCGAGCGCCTCGACCTCGACCCACTTAGTGAAATAATCAATAGCTACAAGCAAAATTTTCGCTGTCCTGACGCCGGTGGGAAAGGGCCAAGGATGTCCATGCCCCATTGAGCGAAGGGCCATGGGCGAAGAGAGGACTCAACAGGGAAGCCGGCTGTCGCTGAATACAAGCGTACCGCTGACATTGGTCACATCTCTTCACTAGTTCAGTAGCATCCTCCTGCATGGTTAGCCAATAATATTCTTGCCGGAGAGCTTTGCGTGCCAGAGATCTGCCCCCCGAATGATTTTCGCATATACCTTCATGAATTTCCCTAAGAATGTAATCCGCGTCTGCTGGGCAGACGCATTTGAGAAAAGGCTAGGAAAAGGATTTCTTATAGAGTTGGCCGTCCAGCAATATGAACTTAGAGGCTCTCTATTTAAGCAGCTTGGCTTCCCCGTGGTCGACCGGGAGGACGCCATCTTTCAAGTATTGGACATAGGCGTCCATCCATGTTTCTTCCTGTATAACTGGCAGAACTTCTTCCATGGCTTCAATACTAGGTATCTCCAGGTACTCAATATAAGTTTTGCCCATGGCGCTATCCACTGATGTGGCAAGTCGGGCCAACATATCAGCTCTGGCATTCTCCCATCTAGGAATGTAACTGATAGTGAAGCAATCTAGCAAGGGGATTAACAGATTCACCTTACTTAGATACCAGGACATAATAGGATCTCGGGCCTCGTACTCCCCAGCCACTTGGTCAGAAGTGAGTTGCGAGTCGGTAAAAGCTCGGAGACGCTTGATCCCCAGCCCATGCGCCAGTTTAATCCTAGCTAACAAGCCTTCATATTCAGCTTGATTGTTAGTGGCTTCAAAGAGGAAACAGAGAGCATACTCCAACACCATGCCCTCTAAACTGGCAAGAATAAGGCCGGCTCCGCTCCCTTGGGAGTTAGAGGCCCCATCGACATGGAGGATCCACGCCCCATCGTTCTCCTCGCCGGCATCTGAAGGAACTTGAGGGGAATCTTCTTGATGCTTCTCAAACCAAGTACACTCCATCAGGAAGTTGGCTAAGACTTGGGATTTCAGTGTGGCCCAGGGCTGAAAGGATAAGTCAAACTCCCCTAGCTTGATGGCATACTTAGCCAATCGATCGGATGTGTCAGGACGGAACAAAATGGTTCTGAGGGGCTGGTCAGTGAGTACAATTATAGGATGGGCCTGAAAATATGGTCTGAGCCGCCGGACGGAGATAACCAAAGCAAAAATAACCTTTTCCGTTTTGGAATACCTTTCTTCCGCGCCATAAAGTACTTTGCTAGTATAATACACAGGTTTCTGAATGGCATGGTCATCGATACGCACCAAAACGGAGCTGACGGCTTCTGAGGAAGTCGCGAGATAAAGGAAGAGCTTTTCTCCTTCCTCTGGTTTAGATAACAGGGGTGGCGTGGATAAGAACTCCTTAAGCTCATCAAAAGCTCGCTGACAATCTTCCATCCATTCAAAACCGTCCGCTCTGCGTAAAACTTTGAAGAAAGGCAGACACCTTTCCGCTGATCTCGACAAAAATTAGCTCAGCGCTGCTATCCTTTCGGTAAGTTTATGTACCTTCCTCTTACAGGCTTGGTGGCCTCATATCAAGGATGGCCTGAATCTTCTCCGGGTTTGCCTCAATTCCCCGCCGGGTCACCAGAAAACCCAAGAATTTCCCTGCAGTAACTCCAAACGCGCATTTGCGCGGGTTAAGCTTGATTCTATGAAGTCAGAGGTTATGAAAAGTTTCCTCCAGATCAGCGATATGGTTGGCAGCACAAGTGCTCTTCGTCAGCATATCGTCTACGTACACTTCCATATTGCGGCCGAGCTGATCTTTGAAAACTTTATTCATCAGCCTTTGATAGGTGGCTCCAGCATTCTTTAACCTAAAGGGCATTACTTTGTAATAATAAATGCCCTTCTCAGTAACAAAGAGGTATGTTCTTCATCCGAGGGGTTCATGTTTATTTGATTATACCCCAAGAAGCGTCCATGAAACTAAGAAGTTCGTAGCCGGAAGTAGAATCCACTAACTGATCGATCCGTGGCAATGGAAAACTGTCCTTAGGACAGGCTTTGTTAAGATCAGTGTAGTCAATGCAGATTCTTCATCCCCCACTGGTCTTCCGGACCATGACCACATTAGCTAGCCAGTCATGGTATTGCGCCTCTCGGATATGGCCGGCCATAAGCAATTTATCCACTTCTTCATCTATAGTTCTCTGCTGCTCAGGAGCGAAACTCCTTTTTTTCTGGCGGACCGGTCGGCATTCTGGGTTGATATTAAGCCGGTGAGTAATCACCTCCGGGGGGATCCCGACCATATCTGTCATCTTCCAAGCAAAGTGTTGGCCCAGATGACAACCCAAAAGGGGGGGGGGGTGAATTGGGTTCTTTAAAAATTAGCCTTTTAAAAAAGTTTGCTTAATAAGATGAAGGCAATAGCAATGCAAATACAAAGGGCAGTGAATAAAACAGAGATAGAGAAAGAGTCAATGGAAGCACGGCAAACACAAAGATTTTATAGTGGTTCGGTGTATCCAACACCTACGTCCACTCCCAAGATTCACTTGGGTCCACACTATAATCTTCCTTGATTACAGCCGAGTTGTTTTACAAGCTCACAACTCTAACTTGTTGTTTTTCCGGGATCACAACGAACCCAGCTGGTTTTCAAGGGCTCACCAGCACAAAAAACCCCTAACACAAGCTTAACCAAGCTTGAACTGAGGTAAGACTACCTCCTCTAGTTCAATCCCCCAGATTGAACTAGGCACAAATAATAGAAATGATGTTTTTCAATTACAAAGCTCCTTAATGAGCAGATAAACAAATATAAGAATAAAGTTTAGAAAAGCCTGATTTGCAGTTGGTTGGCTTTGAGCTTTTCTTCTTTTCCTCAACTCCTTTGAAGTGTAGAATCGGGCCTCAGCTCGGATTCTTCACGGAATGTATGTTGGAGTTGATTTGAGCTTTTTCTCTTTTCTTTGAGTGTTGAAATCACTTGAGATGCTCTTGAATAGCTCTTGGATTTTCTTCTGAAGCTTCCTTGGATTGTTGAGCTTGAACACAGAAGGAGCTTCCTTTGATTTCACACTCTTTCTTTCACTCTATTTTGAATAACGGATTTTTTCAAATGAAGCTCTATTTTTCCGATTTTTCTTTTCTTTTCTCTTGAAATGAATATCTCTCAGTTTGTATATGTTTGATTTGAAAACGGCTTCTCTATTTATAGATTCTGCAAAAATATAGCCGTTAGAAACAAAGAAAAATAGCCGTTAATTAAAAATCTTACCGTTGACGCTGAGTTGGCATTCGAAAAATCTTGCCCAGATTTGCTGGAGTCGACTCCTGCTTTTTGCGAGTCGGCTCGAGGTTGTGATACCAAAAATGGAAATACTCAGAAAGTTATAGGGTCGACTCATCAAAAGTAAAGTGTCGACTCCTGACAGTCGGGGGTCGACTCATGAAAAGTTGGGGGTCGACTCGCGAAGTGCTCAGAAAAACACACCTCTGGTGTCTGAGCGGAGTCGACTCGCACAGTCATGGAGTCGGCTCGATAGAATCGGGGGTCGACTCAAGAAATTGCATGGGTCGACTCGAGACAGATAGTCATTTCTGTACTCTGAGTGGAGTCGACTCTGAAACTCAAGAGTCGGCTCCGGAACGTATCAAAAATCAGAAAGTTTTCTGATTGACTTTAAATTTGTTCCAGATTCATTTTAAATCATTATTTTGACTTGAATATAATAAAATTGACATTAGGAATCAATTCAAGAAATGTTCCAAAAACTCATTTGTTGAGAAATTATTGAAACATAATTGCCCCAACTTTATTGATTTTGATGATTTCCAAAAGCCATGAGTACCTTAAAGAATAAAATGTATTTATTTATCAAAAACCTTGAGCTTATTCAAATTGAAAGGAATGGAATATCAATGGTTATATTTAATGAGTTTTGAATCCTTTAGAAAAAGGAGTTTCAAGCTCTATGCTTAAAAGATTTCAAAAAGAATTTTTACACATTATAATTCAATCTGTGAATTCTTGAAACAGGTCTTGAATCCATGCTTAATGTCATATTTAATGTATTCAAGTCAAATTTATATTTTAAATTTGTTAGGGACAAGTTTTAAAGTCTATCAGAACATTTTTCTAATTTTTGTATCGCTCCCGAGCCGACTCAAGGGTTTCCGAGTCGACTCCTGTAAGCCACAGAGTTTTCCGATTTTCTCGAGTCGACCCTTGGTTTTCAAGAGTCGACCCCTGACTCTGTACGAGTCGACTCCTGTCTGTGCGAGCCGACTCCGCTCAAACAACAGAAACCATGTTTTTTGAGCACTTCTCGAGTCGACTCCCCATTTTCCTCGAGTCGACTCCCAACTTTCGCGAGCCGACACTTTAGTTTTCGTGAGTTGACCCTTCAATGCTTAAAATGTTTCTATTTTTAGTAATCGACTTCGAGCCGACTCCCACAAAGCTCGAGTCGACTCCGCAAATCTGGGCGCGATTTTAAACGATGACACATCAGCCCCAACGGTAAGATTTTCAAATAACGGCTATTTTTCCTTGTTTCTAACGGATATATTTTTGCAGATTCTATAAATAGTGGAGCTCTTTTCAAATCAAAACAATCAAGAAAAAATCAAAAAGAGAGAAAAGAATATCTTTTAAAAGAGGAAAAAACAGAGCATATTGGAAAAATCATCTAGCTCAAAGGAGAGTGATTCAAAAGGAGTGAAATCCAAGTGGAAGTTTCGTCTGCTCCTTCTCATCAATCCACAAGAGTCAAAAGAAAATCCACAAGCATTTCAAAGGTCAAATCGGAGGATTTTCAAAAGAGGAAAAAGCTTCATCTCAACTCCAAAAGACTTCAACGGTCAAAAATCTTGCTGAGGCGTGATTCATCGTTTCAAGAGGAGTTAAAGAGAAGAAGGAAGAAAGCCAAAGCCACTACCATCTGCAATACAATCAGGCTTTTCTAACTCTTTATTTTTACTTCATTTGTATATTTGCTCAAGGGGAGCACTTCATTGTTCAAACACTTTTATTCTCATTGTTTGCTGATTCAATCAGTGGATTGAATCAGTGGAGGTTGGTATACCTCGTTACAAGCCGGAGTGCTTGTGCTGGGTTAGTTGTGAGCCCATGAAAAACAACGTGTAGGGTTTT
>UESW01003882.1:926871-1115356 GCA_900491605.1 Calamus simplicifolius | reverse complement strand
AGTAATCATCTTGCATTTGTATCACAAATTGAACCCAAAACTATAGAAGAAGCTGAAAAAGATAATAATTGGATGTTAGCAATGCAAGAAGAATTAAATCAATTTACAAGAAATAATGTTTGGACTTTAGTTGAAAGACCTAAAAATCATTCAGTAATAGGATCAAAATGGGTTTTTAGAAATAAACTAGATGAAAATGGCATAGTAATTAGAAACAAAGCTAGATTGGTTGCTAAAGGATATAATCAAGAGGAAGGTATTGATTTTGATGAAACCTTGCGCCTGTAGCTAGATTAGAAGCCATTAGGCTATTACTTGCATTTGCATGTCATATGAATTTTAACTTATTTCAAATGGATGTAAAAAGCGCATTTTTAAATGGATTTATAAATGAAGAAGTTTATGTAGAACAACCACCAGGTTTTGAAGATCACGAATTTTCAAATCACGTTTTTAAATTGCACAAAGCTTTATATGGTTTGAAACAAGCACCTAGAGCTTGGTATGATAGGTTAAGTAAATTCTTAATAGAAAATGATTTTACAAGAGGAAATGTTGATAAAACTTTGTTTTTGAAAAGAAAAAGTAAAGATTTACTTGTAGTACAAATATACGTAGATGACATTATTTTTGGTGCTACTAACGATTCTCTTTGTCAAGAATTTGCAAAGTTGATGCAGGGAGAATTCGAGATGAGCATGATGGGAGAACTCAACTTCTTCCTTGGACTCCAGATCAAACAAAGCAAAGAGGGAATCTTCATCAACCAAACAAATACACAAGAGAACTACTCAAAAAGTTTGGTATGGAATCAATGAAACCCCTCGGAACTCCAATGAGTCCTTCATGCAAGCTGGACAAAGATGAAGAAGGTAAAAAGGTTGACCAAAAGTATTATCGAGGTATAATCGGATCCCTTCTTTATTTAACCGCAAGTAGACCAGATATTATGTTTTCAGTATGTTTATGTGCTAGATTTCAATCAGAACCTAAAGAATCACATTTAATAGCTGTTAAAAGAATACTAAGATATGTAAGTGGAACTAAAAATGTAGGTTTATGGTATTCTAGAGACTCCACATTAAATCTAATTGCATATTCGGATTCTGATTATGCTGGATGTAAACTAGATAGAAAAAGCACAAGTGGTGCATGCCATTTCTTAGGAAGTAACTTAATCACATGGTTTAGCAAAAAGCAAAATTCAGTTGCATTATCAACTACTGAAGCTGAATATGTAGCAGCTGGAAGTTGCTGTGCGCAAATCCTATGGATTAAGCGACAACTTGAAGACTATGGTATCACACTTGATAAAACACCCATAAGATGTGATAACACTAGCGCAATCAATCTAACAAAAATCCAATTCAACATCAAGAACTAAACACATAGAAATCAGATATCATTTTATAAGAGAACATGTAGCAATGATGAAATATGTCTTGATTATGTAAACACTGAAGAACAATTAGCTGACATATTTACTAAACCTTTAAATGAAGAGAGATTTTGTTATCTTAGAGGAGAGTTAGGTATTTGTGATCCTTTAGAATGAATTTGAAACCCCTAAGGAAATATTATCTAGAGTTCTTTCAAATCCTAAATCCTTAAGGAAATCTTATCTAGAATTCATATCAATTGATTCATCAAAATCCATGATTTTTAATCTTACTCAAAGATCAAATCCGGACATTTCAGAAATTTGAAAATGATTTTTTACTCTGAAATGGTCTCGGAGCCGACTCGAGAGTATCGGAGTCGACTCGAGTTTCTGCTGAAACTCAGGAGTCGACCCCTTCTCTGAGCGAGTCGACTCGAGATCGAGTCTGTGCTCTGTGACTTACCCGAGCCGACTCTACGCTTTGCGCGAGTCGACTCGACGTGGTCCCAATCGCTTTATTTAGGGCACGAGTCGACCCCACGGACATTTCATTCATTCAAATCTTTCCAAACCCTCTCCAAAGCTTTCCCAAACCCTCCAAACCTCAAATAACCTCCGATTAACCACTCCTTCAAGATCTATGGCACCCAAAACCCGTGGAGCTAGCACTAGTGGCGCCGGTTTGAAGAGGAAGTGGACCGTTCGACGACCCGTCCGTGAGCCGTCTACGGATTCATCCTCTACCCCTTCTCCGAGTGATTCTCCTGCTCCTGCTCCTACTCTTCAGGTAGATCATCTTGCCAGTAGAGTTGTCACCACAGGAAGAAAGGTTGATTTTGAATTATTTGAGAATGAAGGCTTTATAATAGGTAGACAACTGATTGAGATGGGATTTGAGAGTATATTCATTGGACTGTCCCACCTACCCTGCTTAGTTAAGGAATTTTAGAGAGATGATGGTTTAGTGAGCAAAGTAAGAGGCATTGGTCTGAACATCACTTCCTCTATTCTATCTAGATTGTTGAATTTACCCCTGTCTGGTCCATCCACCTTTGCCCTAGAAGATAGATCTCCAGCCCTCACTAGGCTATTGAACAGAAATTTTGAAGGATTTGAAGAAGTATTTGCTAGTCAATTGCCTTTGGAATTAAGATTACTTCACAACATCTGCAGCAGAATTTTATTTTTCAATACCGGCAGATTCGACTATGTATCTGAGAGAGATATTTTTGTTATGGATGCTGTTGTTTCTGGGAAGCCCATTAATCTACCTCGAATGATAATATGGTACATTGCAGATTGTAGTGGGAAAAAAAAATCAAGTTTGCCCTATGGCATGGTTTTAACTAAGTTATTTCAAAGCCAAGGGATTGTATTTGGTGATAGTGAGCCGAAAAAGGAACTAAGGCATACGGATTTTTACTCTTTGGCTACTATACATCGAATGGGGTTTGTTAAGAGGAATGGAAATTGGGAGAGAAAGAATGTTACAGAGGACAGAGCTCTAGATGCTGAGGCCCCCAGACCTTCTATGAGACATTCATCACCTGAGCCTCCTAGTGCTCGTCTGTTCCAGCTCCTGCTCCTGATTCTACCCCTGCTCCTGCTATTGCTCCTGCTCAGTCTTCTACATTATCATCTGGTAGCTTTTCTGATGTACAGTTAGATCAACTTAGATCATTATTCAAATCTGAGATAAGTGTGCATGAAAATAGACTGAAAGAAGAATTTGATGAAAAGTTTATGAATTTAAAAGAAGCCTTATATTCACTTAGTGATCGGGTTGCATCGATTGAGTCTACTCTCAGTTCATCTACCAGCTCCTTAAGTGAAGACTTAAAGAATATCTTTGGAGAACTTAAGGATATCTGCGGTGACTCAGAGACCTACTCCCAATGCAACGCCGAGCTTCAGGATAAAATTACATCTGCTTGTACTTTTGTTGATAATAAGCTCAAAGATTATGTTAGACTTCAATGTGAAGGGATGAAGCAGATTGTTGATCACTTGAATAGAATTACTAGAAGAACTTTTAAGTTTTCATGTAATCTCTTTTTGATGTAATCAAGTTTGCTTTCAATGCAATGAGCAAGTTTACATTTTCATGTATTATCATTTTGAAGTAATGAGAAAGTTTGATGCATTACTTATGTCTATTTCAATTGTAAGTATCCTTGAATACTTTGAATGATTATCCTCAATTGAAGTTAAATAGAAAAAGATAAAGAATGTTATTGATATTGAACTTCCTAACCTTTTTGTTGATTACAAAAAAGGGGGAGAGTTTTTATTCAATCGTATATGCCTTCAATTCAATCAAAGTTTAATTTTGAAAGAGGGAGAACATAAGGGGAAGAGATAAATTGAATTTCATAAAGAAAATGCTTAAGTTTCTGAATTTGAAAATTTTTTGAATGATTTATAAAATTAAGGTTCATAGGGGGAGCTACCTCATTGAGGGGGAGCCTTTCCATGAACACAATAGTTGATTTTGGAATCACAAATTTTTCAATTTTATAATGCATATACTCAATGTTTTTGTCATCATCAAAAAGGGGAGATTGTTGAGAAATTATTGAAACATAATTGCCCCAACTTTATTGATTTTGATGATTTCCAAAAAGCCATGAGTACCTTAAAGAATACAATGAGTTTATTTATCAAAAACCTTGAGCTTATTCAAATTGAAAGGAATGACTCTCAATGGTTAAATTTAATGAGTTTTGAATCTATTAGAAAAAGGAGTTTCAAGCTCTATGCTTAAAAGATTTCAAAAAGGAATTTTTAAACATTATAATTCAATCGATGAATTCTTGAAACATGTCTTGAATCCATGCTTAATGTCATATTTAATGTATTCAAGTCACTTTGACATTTAAATTTATTTGGGACAAGTTTTAAAGTCTATCAGAACATTTTTCTGATTTTTGTATCGCTCCCGAGCCGACTCAAGGGTTTCCGAGTCGACTCCTGTAAGCCACAGAGTTTTCTGATTTTCTCTAGTCGACCCTTGGTTTTCAAGAGTCGACCCCTGACTCTTGCGAGCCGACTCCTGTCTGTGCGAGCCGACTCTGCTCAAACAACAGAAACCATGTTTTTTGAGCACTTCTCGAGTCGACTCCCCATTTTCCTCGAGTCGACTCCCGATTTTCTGGAGCCGACACTTTAGTTTTCGCGAGTCGACCCTTCAATGTTTAAAATGTTTCTACTTTTGGTAATCGACTTCGAGCCGACTCCCACAGAGCTCGAGTCGACTCCGTGAAATCTGGGCGCGATTTTTAACGATGACACATCAGCCCCAACGGTAAGATTTTTAAATAACGGCTATTTTTCTTTGTCTCTAACGGATATATTTTTGCAGATTCTATAAATAGAGGAGCTCTTTTCAAATCAAAGCATCAAGAAAAATCAAAAAGAGAGAAAAGAATATCTTTCAAAAAGAGGGAAAAACAGAGCTTTCATAGGAAAATCTTTTAGCTCAAAATAGAGTGATTCAAAAGGAGTGAAATCAAAGAGAAAGATTCGTCTGCTCCTTCTCATCAATCCACAAGAGTCAAAAGAAAATCCACAAGCGTTTCAAAGATCAAATCGAAGGATTTTCAAAAGGAGAAAAAGCTTCATCTCAACTCCAAAGTCTTCAACGGTCAAGAATCTTGCTGAGGCGTGATTCAACACGTCAAGAGGAGTTAAAGAGAAGAAGAAGAAAGCCAAAGCCACTACCATCTGCAATACTATCAGGCTTTTCTAACTCTTTATTTTATACTTCATTTGTATATTTGCTCAAGGGGAGCATTTCATTACTTAAACTCTGAATATTTTAATTAGTTGCTGATTCAATCAGTGGATTGAATCAGTGGAGGTTAATATACCTCGTTGCAAGCTGGAGTGCTTGTGTTGGGTTAGTTGTGAGCCCGTGAAAAACAACGTGTAGGGTTTTGTGCTGGTAAGCCCGAGTTAAAACCAGCTGGGTTCGTTGTGCGCCCGTGAAAACAACAAGTTTGAGTTGTGAGCTTGGAAAACAACTCGACTGTAATCTAGAGAGATTATAGTGTGGACCCAAGTGAATCTTGGGAGTGGACGTAGGTGTTGATTGCACCGAACCACTATAAAATTATCTTGTGTTTGTCGTGCCATATTTTCTCTTTCTCTATCTCTCTTTATTTGCTTATGTATTGATTTAAGTTAGCCTCTCACTTGCACATCTTGCTAACTAATCAACTAAAGTTAAAAAGACTCAAATTTTAAGAACCCAATTCACCCCCCCCCCCCCTCTTGGGTTGCCATCTGGGCCAACACTGATATATGCTCACTACCCCTAGTGAATATGCCATGTCTAGTTTAGTACATATCATAGCGTACATAATAGAACCCACTGCCGAAGCATATGGAATCCTACTTATACACTCTCTTTCCTCAGGAGTTGTCGCACAATCCTTTTTGGAGAGAGAAATTCTATAGCCTATTAGGAGATAACCTTTCATAGAATTCTTCATGCTGAACCGTTTCAGCACAGTGTCTATGTACGTAGATTGGAATAATCTCAGAAGCATCCTAAATCTATCTCTATAGATTTTTATACCAAGTATATAAAAGGCTTCACCCAAGTCCTTCATAGAAAACTGAGATGACAATCAAACCTTTATTCCCTACAGTGCTGAGATGTCATTCCCGATTAAGAGAATATCATCCACATACAACACAAGAAATACAATCATAGAACCATTAGCCCGTTTATAAATGCAAGGTTCTTCTCTGTTTCTAATAAAACCATACGTCTTGATACATTTATCAAAATGTATATTCCAACTCCGAGATGTCTGCTTCAATCCATAAATGGATCTTGAAGCTTGCACACTTTTGACTCATCTGTGGATGTGAACCCTTCAGGTTGTATCATATACCTTCTTTTCCAGCTCACCATTCAGGAAAGCTGTTCGAACATTCATTTGCCAGATTTTATAATCAAAGTGTGATGCTAAAGCAAGCATAATCCGAATGGATTTAAGAATTGTCATAGGAGAAATGTCTCATCATAGTCTATACCATAATATTGACGATATTTCTTGGCAACCAGACGGGCTTTATAGGTCTCTACCTGCCCATCTGCGCCTCTTTTCCTTTTGAAAATCTATTTGCACCCAATAGATTTTATTCCCTCGGGTGGATCAACCAATGTCCATACATTGTTGATTTTCATAGACTCTATTTTGGATTTTATGGCTTCTAGCCATTTCTCAGAGTCAAACCTCTGCATTGCATCCATATAAGTGATCGGATCCTCATTGTTCTCATCGAGTTCAATAGGATCATCGTCCCGAACTAAGAAACCATAGTATCTGTTCGGTTGACATAGTACCTAACTAGATCTCCTTAATGGTTTTTGTATGGAGTCTGGGTTTGATCTAATCAAATCCGCTTCTATATTATCTCTTAAGTGTGTCAATTTTTCTCCTTATTAAACTTCACTAAGTTCAATCTTAGTAGCTTCAGTTCCTTCACCAAGGAACTCCTTTTCTAAAAAGATAGCCCTAAGACTAACGAATAACGTTTATTCTTCGAGCAAGTAAAAGTAACACCCCTTAGACTCTTTTGGATGCCCTACAAATAGGCACCGGTCAGACCTAGGTCCAAGCTTATCTATTTTCAAACGTTTAACATAAGCCGGGCAGCCCCAGACCCGAAGGTGTGAGAGTATCGGCTTATGCCCAGTCCATATCTCATATGGTTTTTTGTTAACGAACTTACTTAGAATCCCATTTAAAAGATAACAAGCTAACTCTAAAGCATAACCCCAAAAGGACAGAGAAGCAAAGCCCATCATGGACCGAACCATGTCTAACAGGGTTGGATTCCTCCTTTCAGACACTCCATTTAACTGAGGTGTCCCTGGAGGTGTTGTTGAGAGAGAATCTCATTCTCCTTAAGATATGTTAGAAACTCGTTAGAAAGATATTCACCACCTCGATCTGATCGAAGGGTTTTGATAAACTTTCCAATTTATTTTTCTACTTCATTACGATATCGTTTGAACATTTCAAACGATTCAGACTTATGTTTCATCAAGAATATATAACTATACCTCAAAAGATTGTCTGTAAATGTAATAAAATAATTATACCCATCCCTGGCACTGACATTCATAGGTCTGCATACATCGGTATGTATCAGGCTTAGAATTTTATTGGCCCATTCATCTTTCCACCAAAAGTTGATTTGATCATTTTACCTAAAAGATAATATTCATAGGTTGGTAATAATTCAAAATCATTAACCTCGAGTAGACCTTCTTGTCTCAACCTGTTTATCATTTTCTTGTTAATATGACCTAGTCGGCAATGCCAAAGAAAAGCATTACTGATATCGTTTATCCTAGGGCATTTGCTAGATGTATACATTACACTAACAGGTCGGGATAGTACATATATGCCATTTCTCATATATCCATTCATCGCAACAGAACCATTCATAATGATTTTGCAAATGTCATTCTTTATTGATAGTTCATAACTAGACATGGCCAATTGGCCTACAAAATGGCATTTAAAATGAAAGATGGACAATAATGACATTCATTTAGAATGATTGTACAAGACTCAAAAATAAGTTTGACGATTTCCAACGCCAAGACTAGAACTTGGCTTCCATTTTTCACGTTTAAGAATCTCTCACCATCCTCGAATCTTCTACTAACTTGAAGTCCCTTCAAAGAATTGCATATATGAATTAGACTTCCGGTATCTAATACCCAATTAGTAGTATCATAGATAGAGAAATTACAAGGCGTTATCATATAAATACCTTATTCAGCATTTCCTTGTTGTTTTTTCTTCTTGGACCTGCTCGAGTCAAGGGATGCAATATAAAGAGGATAGTTCCTCTTCCAATGACCCTACTTCTTGCAAAAGAAGCACTCCGCCTTACTCTGATCAGCTTTAACATTTTTAGCCTGACTAGTCCCAGCATTTTACACCTTCTTCCTTATTTATTTTTTTTTCTTAAAGGGACGATGACCTTCCAAAGAACCTCTCACTAAATTCACCATCCCTTTATTGAGCTGGTGATCTTTCTTATAAGTCTGTAGTAAACCAAGTAGACTATGGTAGTTTACTGCAGGTTTATTCATTCTATAATGATTGAGAAAGTCAATATAGGAATAAGGAAGGGAGTTTAGTATCGCATCTTTCCCAAGTTGTTCATGCAAGGGACAACCGAGTTTGCCCAAGCGCTCAATCATCTTGATCATGTACAATACATGATCAGTGACTGAGGCTCCATCATGCATCCGCACATTATAGATGGCACAAGAGACCATGTACCTCTCAACGTCGTCTGGTGTCCCAAAGGATTCCTTCAACTTTTGAAGAATTTTCTCTGGCTAGGCTTCCTCAAATTTGTGACTGAACTCATCGTTCATCGCTGCTAGCATTACGCATCGGACAGTGGTCCAATCAGAGAGCCACTTCTGATAAGTATCCCTGACCGAACCCCGAGCATTAGGAGCAGGGACTTCAGGTGCTGGATCCGTTATCACATAAAGGATCAGTTCATGCTCTAGGACAATCCTAAGCCTTCGATATCAGCTATCAAAGTTGGGACCCATAAGTTTTTCATTGTCAAGCACGATCGGAGCGATAAGTTGGCAGACATTATTAGAAAGAAAAATCAAAACCTATTATTGTATATGAATTATTATCCTAAAGACATGGACTTTAGTCTAAAGGCCCTCCCACTATTTATTCAGACTGATAACCTTTACCTCCATATAAGAAATTACTCTTAATCCTTAGTGGGTACTAGAATCCAATAGACAATACATGAGCCCGATTTTGACCGGCTCAGTCATGCACATCTAAAGGAAGGTTCTTTAACCGATTACTTCTCCAAGTAACTTCTAGTAATTAATTTTGCCTCACGGTGCACTTCAATCGGCCTTTGGGCCTCCTATTGAAGGTTCTGGTTAGGTCCAACCATTAACATGACACAATTCAATGCTTCTAACCAATGAATAGTCATACCCAACTTGGTCAGCCCATCTGATCATCGTTAAGAGAGTCACATTGAGCCATCATATTAAGATTGGCAATTCCAATAGTCTGATGAACATTCGACATTTGGGTCTGCCAATGATCACCCAACTATTGGACACATTACCATCCAATTAATGGGAGGCTAAGACTTAGTTATTCCCATAACTTCATCTTTTTAAGGACCTAATAATTTAGAGGGTTTCACTCAATTATTGGTGGAGTGGACCATGGAGTTATGATTCGCACCTAAATGGTATCAGAGCCATGTTAGATCTCCACGCACACACACACACCGGCGACAAGTCTCATAAATCCAAAAGTATCTCGCCTCTTGAGCGGGTGTACGAAAGTACACTTATGACCCATGGGAGTAATGAGCTACGGCCGGACGAGATCTCTTGAGATTTAAGGAACTTATTGGCCTTAGTTAATATTTATAGTTCTTACTGGAAGAAGGTCAAGATTATAGATTTCACTAGCCTTCTATCTTTAATCTCAACAAGTCTTAAAGCAATAGTTAAAACTTTAATTAAGCCATTCAATAGGCTATTAGGGGGAAACGTGGTAAGCGTAAGGCCAGCAGAAGAGCAAAGTCTGGCAGTGTTCCCGGCAGTGTTCCCGTCATCCCTAGGAGCCAAAATGAATAGCATAATTAGAAGATTAACCAGAACTCAAAGATTAGATGAGATTGAAAACCTAGAAGATAGTGAAACCCGCGATCAAGACTTTTATCCAGAAGAAACCATTAATGTATTAAATAGATCAGTGTCAGCAACAGAAATCGATATAACAAATAAGAAGATTCCAACAATTAAATATGATCAGATATAATTTTAGGAGATCCTATAGCATGAGAAATCCCGGTTCTGAAGTAGGAGAAACTAGCCTAAGAAACTTAAAACTTAAAGGGGTTGATCTAGAATCAAATGTCCCGAGTCTATTTTATGAAGAAGCAAATTATTCTCCCACTTATTCTCATATGAGAGAAGACATACCAAACCAACTAAACATGATAAAAAAAAAAAAAATTGAGATTAATAAAGAAAGTATCAGAAAAGACTTTAAAGCAAAGCATAACAAGAAAAGGTTGACTGGCTGTGAAAAGCAACCAGCCCAAAAGAAAGAGAAGATTTAAAATAAGAATACTATAGGTTTATGAATACCCTAGAATTGGAAATCCCTTATTTCACGTGGCTTGAAGAAGAATGTAAAAATAAGAAAATTACAAGCAAATACCCTTTTAAGTCTTTAGGAGTAATTTGGAAACCACAAAAAATAAGAAAATAAACTCAGAACACATCCCCTTAGATGAATGTCAGATTAATTATAGAAATCAAATAGTCATAGCCTCTCCATTTAAAGCCATCAAACCAGAAAATGACAGTTACCCAGCAACCAGCAATGAGATTAGAAAGATAGCATAACAAAATAATTATAGCAATCAAGCCCTACATACAATATCAGGACAATTGAATAAGATAGAAAAGACTCTTGAACAAAAGGTCCAGAATCCAAGAGTAGATCAAATTATAAAAATGCAAAAGCCTCTTTTCCAAACGGATAACGGCTGGGAAAAAGGGTTTAAAACCAAGGAAGACCTAATAATAAATAAGCTAAAAGGAATTAGACTAAATATGATATCATCACAAGAATCTAAAAATCGAATAAATAAGCTAAAAGATGAAGGACAAACATATTATAAAACACAGAAGGATTATTATCCCAGACCAACTCCCCAAGATATCCAATTTGAAGAAAGGAAGGCTTTTAGAAGAGAGGCCTATACTAGCGGAGTAGTTTATGAATGGAATCTAGAAGGGATGTCAGAGAGAGAAATCTGGAACCTTTTAAGAGAAATGAATATGGCTGCGGGAGCCCTAAGAGCAGCAAATACATTTGAAAAGATACCCTTAGAATTATAGTCCAAGGATTCACCGGACAATTAGAAGGATGGTGGAATAGATATTTAAAGCTTGAAGAAAGAGACTTCATAATAAATAGCACTAAAATTATGGTCAAATCAGAGTCTACTGAAACCTCGGAAGAACCTAATGGGGTAGACACTCTACTCCATGCAATACAGACAGTTCATAGGAACAAAAGATATAAAACAAGAGAATAACCAAATGCTTTTAATGAAACTTAGATGTCCTAAGATGCAAGATTTCAGGTGGTATAGGGATGTTTTTCTATGTCGAGTCCTTGAAAGGGAAGATTGCAGTTCTCCCTTTTGGAAAGAAAAATTCATATCAGGATTGCCAAGCCTATTCTCCGAAAAGGTTAGTGAGGCCTTAGCAGAAAAATACCAAGGTGAAATTAACTGGGACCACGTCACCTATGGAAATATCGTTGAAACAATTAATACAACAGCACTAAAAATGTGCACAGAAATGAAACTCTAATCTAAATTAAAAAGAAACGAAATTACAACCAAAAAGAATTAGGGTGATTTTGTAAACAATACGGATACGAAGTATTAGTACCCCCTTCTAAGAAAAAGAGGAAAGAAAAAAGAAAGATAGAAAATCCAACATATTCTAGGAATAGGTCGAATAAACGAAAAATTTTCCTGGTAAAGAAAGGTGGAAATCTAGAGACCAAAAATTCAGGGAAACTCCTAAGAAAAGGGATAATACCAATCAAAGAAAAACAGCAACCTGCTATAGATGTGGAAAGAAGGGCCACTTTAGCAAAAATTGTAAAAAATATAAAATATCCCAAATCAAAGGAATGGATATTCCAGAAAACCAGAAGGAAAAAATACTAGAACTCATGTTATCAGAAAGTGAAGAAAGTTACCCTTTAGACCTAGAGGATAGTTCAGAATATGAGAAGATCATCCTGATAGAAGAAAACGAAGAAGAGAGTTCTTCTAATGAAGAAGAAACTTCCTCCGAAAACATAGATGAAATAACCTTATGCGGTTGTACTGAAAACCTTAAAATTAATATGATCAACAGAAAAAGAAGCGACCTACTCATAGACCTAATAGAAAGGACTGATGATCCGAAAATAAGAAAAAATTACGTAGATGAACTTAAAAAGGAATTACAACCTAAGGCTAAAAAGGAAGTCTTAAGCTTATCAGAAATAATTAAACAGAAGGAGCAAGAAGAAAAATTTAAAACAGACCGAATTCACCAACTACAAACAGAAGTTAAGCAAATCAAAATAGAAATTAAGAAATTAAGAACAGAAATAGAAGAATTAAGAAACCCAAAGAAAGAAACTCTTCAAGAAGAAGAAGAAAGTGAACAAGATAGTTATCTAAATAAAATCACGGCCGTAAAAGTTCAGAGATGGAACTCCAGGTTAGACTGGTAGTAGGAGAAGAAATTAGAGAGGTACATGCCTTAGTTGATTCCGGAGCAGACATGAACTGTATACCAAAAGGATTGTTTCCAAAAAATACTATAAGAAACTACTGAGAATCTGTATACAATAACATGAGAGCCTCAAAGTCAAATATAAAATATCGGACGTAAATATCTGCCAAGATGATATTTGTTTCAAAACAACAGTCATGGTAGCCAAAGACATCCAAACTGTTGTCCTCGGAACACCGTTTCTAACCCTTCTTTATCCTATGAGAATCGATGAAGAAGGAATATCAACCTATGTTTCCGAAGATAGAGAAATTACTTTCAAATTTGTAAACCCTACAAAAACCAAAGAAATCAATTTGTTAAGAGATGACTTAGTATTCAAAAGATACAGACATTAAAATATAAAGAGCAACAACTATCAGAACTTAAAGAGGAGATCAAAATAACTAAAATAGAAAAATAATTACAAGAAGATTTTTGGAAAAACAAAATAAAAGATTCAAGGAAAATTAGAAAAGGAATTATGTAGTCAAAACCCCACAGCCTTTTGGGATAGACAAAAACATCAGGTCAGTCTACCTTATATCAAAAACTTTAGAGAAATAGATATTCCAACTAAATCTAGACCTATCCATATGAACGCAGAATTATTAGAATATTGTAAAAAGGAAATATAAGATCTCTTAGATAAAAAACTCATAAGGCCAAGTAGGTCTCCTTGGTCATGCTCAGCCTTTTATGTTCAAAAGGCCTTAGAATTAGAAAGAGGAACTCCCAGATTAGTCATCAATTATAAACCTCTAAATAAGGTCTTAGAATGGATTAGGTATCCTATACCTAACAAAAAAGATCTTTTATCTAGGCTTTACAAAGCAAAAATATTCTCTAAGTTTGACATGAAATCAGGATTTTGGCAAATACAGATAAAGGAAACAGATAGATACAAAACAGCCTTTACAGTACCCGTTGGGCATTATGAGTGGAATGTAACGCCTTTTGGACTTAAAAACGCCCCAAGTGAATTCCAAAACATGATGAATACAATATTTAACTCAGAATCACATTTCATAATAGTTTACATCGATGACGTATTAGTCTTTTCGGAAGATTTAAGACAACATGTCAAACACATAAGACAGTTTCATAATCTAGCAAAGCAAAATGGACTAGTAATTTCAGCCCCTAAGATTAAAATCTTCCAGACTAAAATAAGATTTTTAGGGCACTATATATATCATGGCACTATTAAACCCATTGAGAGATCTGTAGAATTTGCAGATAAATTTCCGGATGAAATTAGAGAGAAAACCCAGTTACAAAGATTCCTAGGATGCCTTAACTATGTAGCAGACTTTGTCCCGAACCTAAGAATCACCATAGAACCTTTGTATGCTCAACTTAGAAAAAAGAAAACAAAATGGACAGAAGAACAAACCTAGGTTGTCAGAAAGGTAAAAATGTTAGTCAGAAAACTTCCCTGCCTAAACCTACTAAATCCAGCAGCATTAGTCATTGTTGAAACAGATGCCTCAGACTTAGGATTCGGAGGAATCCTTAAACAAAAAATCAGTAATAAGGAAACCCTAGTCAGATATCATTCAGGAATCTGGACTAATGCACAAATAAATTATAGTACAATAAAAAAGGAGGTTCTATCAATTGTATCATGCATTCAGAAATTTCAAGAAGATTTGTATTTTAAAAGGTTTCTTCTCAGAATTGATTGCAAATCAGCAAAAGATATTTTAGAAAAGGATGTCGAAAATATCGTTTCAAAACAAATTTTTGCAAGATGGCAAGCTATTTTATCAGTATTTGATTTCGAAATAGAATTTATAAAAGGAATAGAAAATAGCCTACCAGACTTTCTAACTAGAGAATTCCTTACAGGAACGAAATGTCAGAAAAGCCCAGGTCCAAAGCCTCCTACGCCAAGCCCATGACCTTGGTACCCCTTAGAACTATCACTCCTATTAAAAACCAGTATTCAGTCCTTGCCTCATCTTCCCAAAGTTACTCCCAGGCCACTCAGAAATGGTCACCACCTGGCCCAAACCAAACCAAGCTAAAATGGTCACCTCCTAGCCCAAATCAAACCAAGCCTAGTCCACCAAGTCCTGGTATGGCCAGACCTAGTCCACCCAGACAACCTCCAGTTAACCCGTACATCCCAAAAAATTGTTCCTTGACAGTAAAATTGTTAGAAAAAGATGAACTGAGTGACCAGCAAATTCCCAAACTATCCAGAATATTCCTTTCGATAAATGGCAAAATAATCCAATATCATTTACCTACCGGATATGAAGTACCCTTGAAATCCCAAGAGTATTATGAATTCATATTGGTAGACTCAGATTCTGCAGAAATAACCCATACTCCGGAGCCCAATTCAGAAGCCATAGCTTACTCGAAGTGCAAAATCCTAAAGTTCATCACCAAAGAAGAATGGGGAAATCCTTATCAGTCCAAGACATTCTCCCAAATATATTCACCCCCACATTACAACTATTTTGATTACCAAGAAGCTTGGTTCAAAGCCTTCTACCTTAAACCCATAAATCACAGTTGGTTTTTTAGCTTCTGCCAAAAGTTCAACAAGAAAATCCCAAATTGGGTCCATAACTGGTGGATCTACTTTGGATTGACTAAAGACATATTGCTTGAAGAAGTACAACACTCATGGGACTATTTCCAAGACAACCTCAGAACAGCTACTTATGGAAACAAATCCATCATGTTCTCAGCCGAATTTCAAGTCCCATGGATCCTTGGATGGGATTTTACCATCAGCAAGACTTTAGACCATCAATATCCACCCATCCTAGAACGAAGGTTCAGAATCAAATGGTGGAAAAACTTCCAGTCAGGAGAAAGATTACTAATAAACAATATCAGATTATGGCTTATTACTTATGACCGCCCTCAACAATTTCCAAAGCCAGAAAGATGCTCAGTCTCCCCAGCAACAGGTAAGCCTCCCAACAAAAAAGAATTGAAGAAAAAACTATTGGAAGAACTATCCCAACTTGGAGACTCAGACAACGAAGAAGACATTGGATCATCGCAACCAGACCCAACAACAACAATGCAGTTTGTACAAGACCCCTATGAAGATTACAACATCATATAATCATCATAAGGAAGAGAACAAGGCCTTCCAGATAGGCTTTGCCCAAGCACAGCCCAGTTCATTCAGTCCAGTCTGTCAACTCCAGAAGCCAACAGGCCAGCCAGCAGGCCTTCCCAGATAGGCCTCATCTAACCAACCTCACAACTTCGTACCTGCCGACCACAGCTGCAGCCTGCCAACTCCAAGAATCTCCAACAACCAGATCACAGTCATAGCATGTGAAGCTCCAGTAACCCAATCAGACTTTTCTTTACTATTGAGAGCACTGTCCTGAAAAAGGTCACAAATGCAGCCGAACATGTGCTGCAGTGCTCGCCAAATGTCCTAAACCACTATACCTTTGGTGCGAATCATAACTCCATGGTCCACTCCACCAATAATTGTACCCGCTGTCTCCCTCATCATTGTCCTTCCTGGCAGCTCCATCTCAAATCATTGTACCTCTATGGTCCCACTCCACCAATAATTGTACCCGTTGCCTCCCTCATCATTGTCCTTCCTGACCTTGTGCCATCAAATCATCATCCTTCCTATTGACCGCATCTCTGTTACTACTCAAACGGAATGGACCAAGATAGCCTTCCCTCGGCTATAAAAGGAGGAAACCTCCTCCTAGTTCGGCGGCTCCTGAATCCGCCTCCACTACTCACTTTTAACTTTATCAGCCTCCATCCTAACCATGCTCCACTCAATACCCTACACTCCGCTCAAACAATACCCATCATCAGCCTTACTAGCTCCATAAGCCCATGTCTCCCTTCATCTCCGAGGACCTTCTTACCTTTACCAACCTTACCCATGAACTCCTAGACATGATAACCTACATAAACTCACAGAAAGCCTCAAACCCTGAACTTGAACTTATCTACCAAGAGTTTATCAGCCTTATCATAAAAACCCTTCAGTACCACTCCGAACAGGTAGTCCACCAGATAGACCATCTTACTACCCAGACCATCATAAGCCAAGCAGAAGAATTCTACAGACAGTTTGACCTCAGACTATTCCCTAGCAACCTGTAACCAAAAGGAAGAAATCGCCACCATGAACCCTTCCATGAAAAAACTCCTTGAAGATTGCCAGAAAACCCTGAAGCTTATAGACTCCCTACTCAAAACAAATCCAGACCTACTACCACTCCTCCAAAGGATCATAGACAGCGCCACCTGGACCATCATGGCCATAGAAGAACATGAAAACCAGTATTTCGACCTCAGACAGATCCGAGGAAGACTGTAGCAAATCCCCAGAAGCCAGTTTCATGTAAAAATCTACTACCAGCTTTTATGTGAAAAAATATTAAGATTTCAGTTTTATGTGATTGTAAGTTTTTACTTGGTTTTATGTAAGTCTTCATGCAACGAGCTTAGTATAAGCTTTGCTATAAATAAATTTTTAGGTTAAGTCTTTCCAAAAATATTACTATTCATGATTACTATTCGTATTACTGTTCATTTTTACTGTTCATGTTTACTATTCATACTTTACTACTCATAGATACTGTTACTATTCATCGCATAACTGTTGTCCTCGGAACACCGTTTCTAACCCTTCTTTATCCTATGAGAATCGATGAAGAAGGAATATCAACCTATGTTTCCGAAGATAGAGAAATTACTTTCAAATTTGTAAACCCTACAAAAACCAAAGAAATCAATTTGTTAAGAGATGACCTTAGTATTCAAAAGATACAGACCTTAAAATATAAAGAGCAACAACTATCAGATCTTAAAGAGGAGATCAAAATAACTAAAATAGAAAAACAATTACAAGAAGATTTTGGAAAAACAAAATAAAAGAGATTCAAGGAAAATTAGAAAAGGAATTATGTAGTCAAAACCCCACAGCCTTTTGGGATAGACAAAAACATCAGGTCAGTCTACCTTATATCAAAAACTTAGAGAAATAGATATTCCAACTAAATCTAGACCTATCCAGATGAACGCAGAATTATTAGAATATTATAAAAAGGAAATATCAGATCTCTTAGATAAAAAACTCATAAGGCCAAGTAGGTCTCCTTGGTCATGCTCAGCCTTTTATGTTCAAAAGGCCTCAGAATTAGAAAGAGGAACTCCCCGATTAGTCATTAATTATAAACCTATAAATAAGGTCTTAGAATGGATTAGGTATCCTATACCTAACAAAAAAGATCTTTTATCTAGGCTTTACAGAGCAAAAATATTCTCTAAGTTTGACATGAAATCAGGATTTTGGCAAATACAGATAAAGGAAACAGATAGATACAAAACAGCCTTTATAGTACCCTTTGGGCATTATAAGTGGAATGTAATGCCTTTTGGACTTAAAAATGCCCCAAGTAAATTCCAAAACATGATGAATACAATATTTAACTCAGAATCACATTTCATAATAGTTTACATCGATGACATATTAGTCTTCTCGGAAGATTTAAGACAACATGTCAAACACATAAGACAGTTTCTTAATCTAGCAAAGCAAAATGGACTAGTAATTTCAGCCCCTAAAATTAAAATCTTCCAGACTAAAATAAGATTTTTAGGGCACTATATATATCATGGCACTATTAAACCCATTGAGAGATCTGTAGAATTTGCAGACAAATTTCCGAATGAAATTAGAGAGAAAACCCAGTTACAAAGATTCCTAGGATGCCTTAACTATGTAGCAGACTTTGTCCTGAACCTAAGAATCACCCTAGAACCTTTGTATGCTCAACTTAGAAAAAAGAAAATAAAATGGACAGAAGAACAAACCCAGGTTGTCAGAAAGGTAAAAATGTTAGTCAGAAAACTTCCCTGCCTAAACCTACTAAATCCAGCAGCATTAGTCATTGTTGAAACAGATGCCTCAGACTTAGGATTCGGAGGAATCCTTAAACAAAAATCAGTAATAAGGAAACCCTAGTCAGATATCATTCAGGAATCTGGACTAATGCATAAATAAATTACAATACAATAAAAAAGGAGGTTCTATCAATTGTATCATGCATTCAGAAATTTCAAGAAGATTTGTATTTTAAAAGGTTTCTTCTCAGAATTGATTGCAAATCAGCAAAAGATATTTTAGAAAAGGATGTTGAAAATATCGTTTCAAAACAAATTTTTGCAAGATGGCAAGCTATTTTATCAGTATTTGATTTCGAAATAGAATTTATAAAAGGAATAGAAAATAGCATACCGGACTTTCTAACCAGAGAATTCCTTGCATGAACGAAATGTCAGAAAAGCCCAAGTCCAAAGCCTCCTACGCCAAGCCCATGACCTTGGTACCCCTTAGAACTATCACTCCTATTAAAAACCAGTATTCAGTCCTTGCCTTATCTTCCCAAAGTTACTCCCAGGCCACTCAGAAATGGTCACCTCCTGGCCCAAACCAAACCAAGCTAAAATGGTCACCTCCTAGCCCAAATCAAACCAAGCCTAGTCCACCAAGTCCTGGTATGGCCAGACCTAGTCCACCCAGACAACCTCCAGTTAACCCGTACATCCCAAAAAATTGTTCCTTGACAGTAAAATTGTTAGAAAAAGATGAACTGAGTGACCAGCAAATTCCCAAACTATCCAGAATATTTCCTTCGGTAAATGGCAAAATAATCCAATATCATTTACCTACCGGATATGAAGTACCCTTGAAATCCCAAGAGTATTATGAATTCATATTGGTAGACTCAGATTCTGCAGAAATAACCCATACACTGAAGCCCAATTCAGAAGCCATAGCTTACTCGAAGTGCAAAATCCTAAAGTTCATCACCAAAGAAGAATGGGGAAATCCTTATCAGTCCAAGACATTCTCCCAAATATTCACCCCCACATTACAACTATTTTGATTACCAAGAAGCCTGGTTCAAAGCCTTCTACCTTAAACCCACAAATCACAGTTGGTTTTTTAGCTTCTGCCAAAAGTTCAACAAGAAAATCCCATCTACTTTGGATTGACTAAAGACATATTGCCTGAAGAAGTACAACACTCATGGGACTATTTCCAAGACAACCTCAGAACAGCTACTTATGGAAACAAATCCATCATGTTCTCAGCCGAATTTCAAGTCCCATGGATCCTTGAATGGGATTTTACCATCAGCAAGACTTTAGACCATCAATATCCACTCATCCTAGAACGAAGGTTCAGAATCAAATGGTGGAAAAACTTCCAGTCAGGAGAAAGATTACTAATAAACAACATCAGATTATGGCTTATTACTTATGACCGCCCTCAACAATTTCCAAAGCCAGAAAGAAGCTCAGTCTCCCCAGCAACAGGTAAGCCTCCCAACAAAAAAGAATTGAAGAAAAAACTATTGGAAGAACTATCCCAACTTGGAGACTCAGACAACGAAGAAGACATTGGATCATCGCAACCAGACCCAACAACAACAATGCAGTTTGCACAAGACCCCTATGAAGATTACAACATCATATAATCATCATAAGGAAGAGAACAAGGCCTTCCAGATAAGCTTTGCCCAAGCACAGCCCAGTTCATTCAGTCCAGTCTGTCAACTCCAGAAGCCAACAGGCCAGCCAGCAGGCCTTCCAGATAGGCCTCATCCAACCAACCTCACAACTTCGTACCTGCCGACCACAGCGGCAGCCTGCCAACTCCAAGAATCTCCAACAACCAGATCACAGTCATAGCATGTGAAGCTCCAGTAACCCAGTCAATTCGGATCGACCATATTTTTAGATAAGTGAGATTATGGGATGGGTTCATCATATTTGATTAGACTAGCCTAAAAACTCGGGCTCACCACTGAGTCATAAATCAGGTCCATTTAGATTTATGGATTGATCAATCTAACTAGTTAGAGAGATCTAAAGAGAATGTAACCTAACTCAACTTTTAATTAGATTTAAGTTCTCTTTTTAATCCAATTAATTTAAACTTACGTCTAACCTAATTAAGGATCTAACTCAAGCTAATCCATGACCCTTAAAGCTTATGCAAATGACTTAAGATCTTTAAATCACATTTCTAGATTTCTTCATCATTTAAGATAATTTAATTTCTCAATTAAATTCAACAAACTTTTAAATTGAAATTTCAATTTCAATTTAACATGTAAAACAAATTTTATAAAATTAAAATAATTTATGATCATACCATCCAAAAATAATATTAAAACAATTTTAATCTACAATCTCTTTACTTTTCTTCTTCATGGGTCATGACATAAGCGGCACCCCTACATGCCATAGGAGATCCCATTAAATGGGAAGAGAGGGTCTTTAAGCCCTACTTCTCTCCTATGATCGAATGGCCTGATGAATCCACCCAATTCAAGTACTTGGCTTCCTACCAAATCAGCCTTCAAGTACTCTCAACAGCCTATTGCACTCTCCGAGTCATGGATAGTTGGGCACCACGCACCGAGATACTATCAGTAGCCTTTCTCATTGGTGCATCCTGATATCCCTACCAGATGCTCATTGAGCACAATGATCCGGGATACTACCAGTAGCCTCTCCTATTGGACCATCCCAAAGTAGAGCACAATAGAAACTAAGAGCACAAACCAAGCTCCGATACTATTTAGACTTATCTCTTTGTAGGCTATAGGTATGCATTTTAAAATTTTCTAAAATAAATAAGCAACAGAAGCAATAAGATATTAGATCTAATCCAATATCAGCCTTCAATATGATCAATATATAAAAATTATATATAAAGGTATAAAAGAAAAGTACATAGATCAAATCTATGTAAATATAAATAACATAAATCATATCTATGTTTGTGGCCTAGTGTCTTAGATCATATCTAAGTCATCAGTAACTATTGAATCTTTTATCTTTGGATGCTTAATGACTCTCGCAGCAATAAAAGGCGATGGTAGGTACAACTTCTGTAAGCCACACAAGGTGTATAGCCTCTACAGGTGATCCACATCAGGGTTCTGGTCCTGACTAGCCTTTTCGGAGTGCTAGCTCCTCTTCAAGGCTTCGACGACGAGATTTCTTCTTTTCAACACCAAGGTGCTCTTGGAGTTTCTAAAAGATGTGGAGGAAACCTTTTACTCTTGGCTTTATAGCCAGAATCCCTTACACCTTAAAAACTTCTCATCTCTCTATCTTTTTCTTTTCCAACATTTCTTAGAAGATAAAGAAGAAACACTTCATCTTATTTTCAGCAAAAAATTAAAAAGGTTGAAAGTTAAGGAAGAAACCCTTCATCTTCTTTTTTAGTTAAAAATCGAAGAAAGGTTAGAAGTTAAGGAAGAAACTCTTCATCTTCTTTTTTAGTTAAAAATCGAAAAAAGTTAGAAGATAAGAAATGAGATGTAATTAGGGAGAGGTCATTAACATCCATTTTAAATTCAAACTTAAAATTTTGAATTCAAAATTTAAAATTCAAACTTGAAATTAAAATCAGTTTGAAATTCAAATTCATAATTTGAATTTAAATGGGTAAGGATGTTAATATTAGACTTACCTAAATTTGAGCCCAAACCAAATCCCATTTGATTTGACCCAGATATTCATAGCTCAATCAAATTGAACTAACCAGCAATCGTATTGCCAATTTAATCCTTCAATTAATTTACTAACAATTAGTTTCTCAATCATCCAGTCAGGCAGAATCTCCTATGGTGTGTGACCTGTTTGAACACTAAGTCGGTAGCACTGGAACACTTTCAATACTAATCAAAGTCGCCATCTAGTAATGATACCCGATGTCTGGATAGGTCAAAGATTACAAAGCAATAATCTAAATCCTCTGGCATATGATTACCATATAATTTATTCCTTTGACCTCATAATGCTCAGAATGACTTAGGGTTTAACCGCTAACCCTTAATCAGCACATCCATAATATGTCTCAACCTTACAAGTCCTGTGACTCCTCATAAGAACTACCCAGGCCAAGGTTTTGCTAAGTTGAAACATAGTGAAACATTTACTCCAAACTATTTGGAGGGATCAATCCCATCTTGATCCACCACTGCTCCATAAGTACTTGACTGTACCCAGATACCTTCCATCACTAGATTAGAAATCTAGATAGTTCCGCACCAAAGCACAATGAGTTGCTTGCAAGCTACCATGATGATCTCAGATTCGAGGGATGCTTATATCCATATCCATTCGCGAGCAACTCTTGGCAGAAGGGAGTTCCACTGGTGGATCACTTTTAATAAAAATCATACATTTCACAGTATGCTATACCAGTGCTCCACACTCCTTGATCAAAAGGATAACCAACCTATATAACATACATCAACCTATACTTGATACGTTGTCATCATATAACAATGTATCCTTTGGTTGCAAACAGTTTTAAGAACTACTCGATATATCCTCTCTGTTTCGAATGCAAGATAGTTCTAAGGACTCCATCACACAAGAGCTTTTTACAAGAAAATCTAAATGTGATGAACTACTATAAAATATTTTTATTTATAAAGTTCATATATATAATTACAATGAGCATAACCGTCTATAGCTTAGACGATTGGCTTTGGGACACATTTCCCAACATGTATACCCTTTGAAATTTATTTGGTAGGAGGTATGATCAATAAAATTCATCAAATCACATCAATGCTCCTGTTAAGATGCCATCATGAGGCCTTCTTCAGTCAGAGTAGTAGAAAATGGAAAGATGTGACTATGTCCTATTTAAGCTAACATAACTGTCGTTTCCCAACCATCTTAATATTAGGTCAAATTTTAACTTTTTATTGGCTAAAGATGAGTTCATCGTATACCCTAGGTGATATATTTCAAACTATTGGTTGTCATTGGACACTAAACAATGATTTCTGCTATCCACTGGATCCAAAAATGCAAAACTATTCAGAACTGACGGGTATAATGTTGGAAGAATAATCTTTCATGCATGTCAAGCTAATGATCTCAAAGTAGAAATAAGAACATACAACATTCCTATTCTTCGTTCTCTAGCAGTCAGCATGCCATGGAATGATGTTAATTTACTCCACAAAGCCCTTTATTATATTAGAGAGGAAAATAATCACAAAAAAATCCATATGAATAAGCATTACTTTGTAAACCATGCACACGAGACAACTTGTGCTGGGAACAAGGAAGAAACATTCAGGTGGGTTCATTTAAGCAAGGAAGATAATTGCCTCTCTGATATAAATATATCTGATAAGGATGATGATGCTTGATCTATAACTTTGTATGAACAATGAAAGAACTATAACATATTTTATTACTTTATTTTATAAAGCACGAGTACAAAAAGCATGAGAGCAAACTTATTAGCCCAAGCCTTCAAAAAGACCCAAGCTGGTAGAAGGAGGAGGTAGGATTGATCCAAGAGGAGTGATTGCTTTAAAAGCCCTAAAGGATTCCCGTGCACGAAATGCCACTCTCTTCAGCATTGAAGTTGCTAAGTTTGACTATCCCTCGGTCTCTTCCGATGGCCTATCTCTAGTGAGCCCTCTTCTTTACCAATTTCTCACTGCAACACGCTTCTTAATACGTGAAAAAGGAAGCCTAATGATCACTACTGCATTAAAATAAGAATCAATGACTAAGAACTAAGGCTATAAATTCATGCGTTGAGTCTTCCTAATCTTTAAAGGCCCCTTAGATGAAGGGAGAGCTAAGCACACTTGCTTCAAACTCAACTACCCAAATATATCAAAATTTTCATGATGGCTAAATCTATGCAAAGGCCGAGACTACCTTTCTCTCCTCAATACTAAGGTTGGGTGGTTTAACCCAATTCTTCTATGATTCTAGCCAACTCTGAGGGACATGATGCAGCTCAACCATAAGGTGAAAAAAGTTATTCTTTTACTTATGGATAGAAGGCTAAAGGTCAAAAGAAAAGGAAAAACACTTCTTAAAGCTAGGGTAATACCATCCTTAGCCACTCGGATGGTGCTTCAAAAGAAATAAAGAATAAAGAACAGAAGAGTAGATTGAAGCAAACTTTGTTTGCATTGTCTATTGGGGCACCTTTAAATTGTTATTGGCCAACAACTATATGAGATAGTTGTTAATGAATACATAGGTTCAACATCTAATCCAAAGAAGTCTTCATACCTTTAGTGCCTTAACAATATAACATACCTTACTAAAAGGCACCAAGAATTCTCGACTAACTCGATGAAGAAATCCCAAGCTTCTAGTAAGCATCTAGAAGAAGTCCACGGATGGAGAGTTTGAGGCTAGTAGCTAATGCATTCATGTAGATGCTTAGGCAATTGGTGTAAGACTTACAAGCCAATATATGCTCTAAAGGGGCTTTAAGGATTACCTTCAATGCAATCCTATATTGATCCATAAGTTTCAAAGATGATCCTCAAAACCAAGGATAACCCATTTAAAGCTTGAAAGGGATGATGAAGAATTATGGTAAAGGAAAGATAAACATACCTATGTTAAAGCAAGCATCAAAGAAGAAGAAGCCAAGAATGAGGAAATGGAAATAATTTGGCGACCTTTATAGAGCCTAAATAATCATCAATTGATAAACTAAATAAATTGATGAGCCCTTTAGGCTCGTGTATCACAATCCCATAAGAGGGAGCATGAAGAGCAAGCCTGATTATGCACCTTGGGTAATGATGCAAACTTAGGGGCATTAAATGTGACGCAATTATTAACTGAACATCATGCCCAAAAATCAAGAAGGCACCATCATATTGCTATGACTTTGCATATGGCATTTGAAAGGCTTAAGCAGTGGAAACTTTGAAAAAGGGCAACACGATGCCCCCATGCTCTTTCTTGGACATTAACCTCAGTATATTGACACCAACTATGGGATGATTCATGCAAAGTTGACTCAAGAGGCTCTCAACTTGGGAACCTACATCTCATCATAGGTTGGAGCCAGTTCACAAGGAAAAAATCCACCATAAACGTCTATTTTTCTATGCCTTTGAGGAGCTAGAGGCCCATGAGCCCACCTCAATCGATGAAGCTAGTAGGCTAATACTTAAAGTATGGAGTCTACTTTTTCAGCTGAACTAGTTACTTCAGCCTTATAAGTGGGTAGCATGTCATGAGTCATAATTTATCAGTTTACTAGTGGCTACTAATTGGCCCCTAGCAAGGCTACTCACTTGGCAACAACCACTGACACCTCAAGGTAGAAGATCATACCTAGCATATTCATAGGTGGCATGTAGCTAGCTAGCAAGGACATGCATGACTTGCCACTAGCTAATAGAGCCAATCACTAGAGAAAGCAACCAATGACAATAAGCATGTTGCATTAGAGGTTAACCTATCATGGCTAAGCATGGGGTACATAATTTAGACTAACTACTCGATCTTGATATTAGGTATGGAAGCCAACTAAAAACAAAGAACTTATCTTGAGCCCAAGATCAGTCTCTCCTGTACTATACCATATCATAAGTCTCCTTAAACTAAATGATTAGACTTAAGTAAGATCAAACACCCTCTCACATGAGGCTTTCTCTAAACCCTTCCCATCTCTTAGCTCTTTGTTTTTGCTCTCTACTATCTTCACCAATAAGAGTATGACTACAAAGTTTGCTTTTGATCATCTTTACCTTCTCTAATTGATTTGAGTTTCAAAAAGCTTTTGCTAAGATACTTTCGGCATCCCTTACGCTGTCTTTTTTTTTTTAATTCCTAGAAAGCTTCTATTTAGAGATATCTAGGAGCCTTCCTAAGTAAAGCTGTGTTGTTTCTTCCATTCCTAACCCATCTACCTTATAATTGACTTCTGCATAATTTTAAAAGAAAAAAATATAAAGACTTAATTATAGTCTTCAAATAAGGCCATATGCTTTTGATGTAATTATCTCATTTTTTTTTAACTTGACTCCACTAAAACTCAATCCAACTCAACTTATAAGCATTAATCATATAAATTTTATTTTTTAATCTTTAATTTTCTTCATTCATTGAGTAAACTCTTATTCAAAATAATTTTTATTTTTATCTTAACAACTGCTCCTTTTCTTTATTTTTATTTAATTATATCTAAATAATTATATTTATTATTTATTTTATTAAAAATTTGATATATATTTTAAAATTACAATTTATAAAATTACAAAATAATTAATTATTTTGATGAAATTAAATTTTTTTAATAATATTAAAGTTTAAATCGTCAGCTTTTGATCTTCTACTTTATATGTATGTTTATATTCTTAATATGTGGACTAAAATTAATAAAGTATTTATCAAATTAGGCAACCACGTGAAGATCGCACCAGGAGTTACAAAAGCATCAATCAGATGATCCACAAGGATTATTTCACTGAAAGAAGAAAGTTCTATTTTATAGCTGCATGTTAAAAAAGCTGCTCCGAGGCCTTCTTTTTCCAATGTTTAATTAATTGGTCAGAGAGGTTTGGTGTCCGCTGCCATGTTCACGGTCCGCGTTGGAAGATATGACACGAATTCAAAATTTTCCCATCGTCAATAATATAATAAAAAATTTATCCAGTCCGTTGCTAGGTGGACGGACGGTTTACATTTAATTGAAAAAAATCTTAATCAATAATACTTCTTATAAATAAGAACTTCTTTTCAACAACCATAAGCCAGACGTCCGGATCAAAACACGTAACCGAGAGACCTTTATCCGACCGTTCACTTTCCCAATTTTCAAACGAACGGCTTGGATCCACGGTGTTCCCATGCGAGGATTTTAATTTCTCCGTCTTGTCGAAGCCACGTAACGGCTGCGCGCCCTGTGACCTTCATTTATTTCCCGCTCTCTCTCACTTGCTGGTTATAGAAGCCGAGTAGACCATTCCAGCTTTTCTGAAACTAGGCAGAGCGTAGGGGCTTTATTCTTTTCGCCACTCTCGAAAGTCCCCCCATCTCTCTTGATCGGTGCAACTTCTCTGGTTGCGTCCTTCAAACCCTTATCAGGATTTTAGGTTTAGGATCCTGCTTCTCGTACGGATATCGTGAATTTTTTTGGGGTGCATTTCTAGTCTACTGTCATCGTTGTTCTTGCATTGATTTTTTCCACGGATTTTATCAGTTTTTATGTGTTTTCTCTGGTGTTTCTCGGAGATTTTTAGGTCTTTCTTTTGTTTTCCTCTCCGGAATTCTGATTTGTTTACGGCATGATTGTTTGTTTTTTCTCCTGAAAATTTTCTCCCCGTCTCCGATGATATTCAAGAATTAGAAGCCGGTCTCGATTCTGAAATTTTCTTGACATGCTACATGTTTGAGTTTTGCCGTGCGGTAGTTATTGTTTATCTACTGGAAATCCATATTTTTAAACATGTCCTCGATTCTCTCTAGAGAAGCAAAAGTTGTGTTTTAGGGATTGATGCATTTCTCTGTTATTTTTTCTGATTTCTTTGTTTATCCCCGTTAGGTTTTCGGGTGAATCATGCCATGCTCAGAAGATGAAGGGGAGATCGTACCACAGTCCATCACTGACTATCATTTTGTTGATGAGAGGAAGACACCGATCTCGTTTTCGGTTCTGCCTTTCTGGTGGGATGAAACTGAGAGACCCAACAGCAGTAGAGGTCGAGTGTTCGTGCATGGCATTGCCAGCGGCCACCTGAAGGTTTATCATTATAAACAAGTGACTTCCTGGAAACTTGGGCTTGCAGAGCGTAGGCCTGAGATTTCGGTGCTTACGAAGGGAAACGAGTGGATAAGGCTTCTCAAACCAAAAATGAGCTACTTGGAGAGGGTTAGGACGATCATGATCACTATACATTGGCTTCACTTTTTAAGGAGGAATCCGGAAGCATCTGCAAAGAGTGCTTGGGAACATCTATGCAAAGTTTTCTGGTGAGCTTTAGGTTGATGCTTCTTTTATATTGTTATTAACTTCCTTTAGTGTTGTTCTATGAGATCGTTGATAGATGTGTTGTAATATGCAGCTCTTTTGATGTCAGACCTTCTGAGAATGACCTTATGTATCACACCTCATGGATCAAGCTGGTTGCTGAGAGAGATGTGATATTATCAAACTCTCAGGTTTGGATACCAGCTGCAAAATATGGTTGTCATTTTTACTGTATTCTGGGGTAATGATCATAATTATCAGGACCAGACTAGACGGGCTGGTCCGATTGGCGAACTGGTGAATCGGACTCTTGACAGGTCTGATTCTTTTATTGAACCAGCTGGATAATTGGCCTGGTCAAATCTTGATGAACTGGTTGGTTTTTTATTGTCCTCATGGCCCAGGGTGAACTGATGAAACCGGACCGATTCTTTTATGCTCTTTAAAATTACTTCTTAATCAATGTAATTTAAACACAAGTGCTACTTTTTAGAGGTTTTTTTTAAGGCTGAAACATCTCTTTGCATCTCTCATCTCTCTAACCAATCTGTAACTTTGTGGTTATGGAGTTTATGGATGATTTTATATCTTTGTTATACTTTCATCATACTTGTAAACTAGAATTATCATTTTTTAAGAAATCTAAAATTAATTTTTAGCATTAATGTGGATTTTATATTCTATTGCAGCTTAAATAATTTAATTTGAAATATTTAAATTTTAACATTGCTAATTTAATGAAATTTTGCAGGGAAATTATCTTTTTTTATCATTATGGATCATATATCTTAATTTTAATTATTCATGTGTTTCAACTATTGACCCATTAGTTGGATCATTGAACCATGGACCTGGTCCCCCAATTGGGTCGATGGTTGGTCTGCTTCTAATGACGATGGTAAAGATGGTTTGTTACTGGGAAAGTCGGGCTGGTAGTCATGACAATGATGACTAATGAATGGTCATTAATTTCTAGCATCTTGTCTGAATGGGTTGTTTTTTATTCTGCACTTTGAATAAACCAGAGTTAGAGCTTTTCTAAACCTGTGCAATGTGTGATATTCAGCAAATAGATGCATGGGAGGTCCAAACCACCCTGATAGACTTGTTTGTCTGATGTTTTTGGGAAGTTGAGACCAGAGAATTGTTTATAATCAAAACTTTAGTTATTTGAAATCTTGTTGCTGATATATAATAAGTAGGGGTCACACAATCTGATATTATAATCTATACACTATTCAGTGGCATATATATTGAATTTGTAAGTTACGAGCTAAATGCAATTTTAGTATCTCTCTGGAAACCCTATCTTGGTGATTGGAAATCTGGAATACTCAGCAAACATGAGTGACAAACACCTCCTTTGTATGTATCCACCAGTGAACACCGCTTTGTCCTGACTGGCACCTCTTTCTATCTCTTCACTTACTCTCTCTTCTTTTAATAAATTTTGTGCTTCTGTTTCTGATGTGCCGAAAACATGAAATCGTCTCTTTGATCATGTTTTAGATTGTGTTGGACTGATTATCCTTACAAAATTTGCAATTTCAAACTTTTGAATTTCTTTTTGAATTTTAAAATACATGCAACCAAGCACTCTGCTGATTTTTGTGATAGTTATGAACTTTGATGTGACTACTGCACTTGAATACTGCTGCAGTTAGGGTGGTTAAGAGTTATTGCATAACCTTCCCACTCTGATTTTTGTGATAGTTATGAACTTTGATGTGACTACTGCACATGAATACTGCTGCAGTTAGGGTGGTTAAGAGTTATTGCATAACCTTCCCACTCTGATTTTTGCCAATAGTGTCAGTTTCCTTGGTGCGATATGATATGTATTAATTTCTGCCATTGATGCCTATGTAGCCATTATCTCTTTATACGTATTTCTCATGATGATTTTGTTTGAATAGTTGTTACTGGTGGTTCTGAAGGAGAAGCTGGGGAGGGCACCAATTTCTGCTGTGGTTAGTATTATTTTATTTTGTTTTTCCATGTAACCATAATTGTTTCTTCTAAAAGCCTTCTAACCTATTGCATTAAAAATAATATTATCATATTTATAATATAAATTTGGATTTGTACCACAACTGAAGTGCCATCTCAATAGGCTGTTCAAAGCAATCTAGATGCAAAAACATTGTTCACTGCCAATAATGATGAAGTGGGCAAGGGCATAAGAGATGCTGATAGTGAGGCATCTGATGAAGATACTGGATTATTTAATCCAGTTTGTGCCATTTGTGATGATGGTGGTCACATTTTGTGGTATGTATTTTCTTACTGTTCTTGCATGTTAACACTTGCATCTCATAAAACCAATACCTCTATGCTCATTTATAATATTCTTTTCGAGCTTATTTGGTTCTTCTACTCCCATGAAAGACATAATTATGAGATTTAGCACATTCAATAAGCGAAGTGTAGAAAAAAAAATCTTGAAAATATCCAAAAAAAAGAATGATAATATGAACTAGAACAAGTGAATAAGGAAAATTTCCCTGTTGTCCATATGAATCTTCTCCTCCAAGATCATATCATCCACCAATAACTGCATCCTATGAGAAAATATCCATGCCTCCTATGTGCTCCTAAATGCACAAAATCAATACCATGACCATGGCCATGGCCATGGAGTCAACTTGAATATCTTGCTCCATAAATTCTTATCATCACATTCATACCATTGTTGTGACCATCCTTGTCTCTTTATAGTATTTTTGTTATCTTTCAACAATGGACATTGCACTACCCTCAACAAGCATATATGCTGATTTTTCTTTCATATCTTCATACCATCAAAAATGAGTTTCCATCAAAAATTCTTTTATTCCTCTCGTTTACTGATTTCTATGTCCATAATGGAGTAAATCACAACAAACTGCTCATTATCTTTTTCTTACTAGGCAACCATTGTATTTACTTGGACCTTCTTTGTTTTACTGCGGTATTATCATCCATTTTGCAAAAAATCACATTGATGTAACTCTTTTATATTAATTCCCTTCTTTGGCAAAATTAATTCCAAGCCCTTGATTGACTGCAATTAACAAATATGGACCTTCTTTGTTTTACTGCTTCTTAGTGACTGGTGTATGCATGCTTAGGTTATAAAAATATTGCCTACCTGTGCCTGTTTTATATGACATGTTTTGCACATATGGTAGGCAATAAAAGATAGATGGCAGTCAAGACAAGGGATAGGAAGTAAAGTTTGGTCAATATTTCCTGATTATCAAATTGAAATTGAAATAGGAGCCACAAGTAATTTCCCCATTTTGTTATCAAGGTTCGTGGTCTCCTTTGTATTTCCAATCAAATTGTTTTCTAGATATTTTATTTTTGTTCAAATTGATTTTCTGATCCATCACATGCTTTCTCTATAACTCCAATGCAACCTAGTTGGACTTCCTCCTTTGTTAGGCATCGCAACAAAACATGGTTTAATGATCCTTTATAGAGCTGTTGGCCGCCCAACACATAGTGGGCATCCAGTTTTCACACAATCTGACAACCATTTGCAAACTCTGGGAATGATTGTTCTAGTAGCAAACTCATTTTCAATGTCTTTGAATTGACACATATCAACTAGGCAGGTGTGCATCACCAACTCTCTTTCTTCAACCCATTGGACTTCTTCAGGTTGTTCTGTGATGTTGATCTTTCTGATGTTGGGCATTTTCAATTGCATTCAAATTCCCTTTTCATGAAGCCTTTATGTGCAAAAAAAACTTTCAATCAGAAATGGTTTCATGTTGGTTTGGCATTTTGATCATGGATGCAAGAGTAGCCAGAGCGTCTACGGAGCAATTCTTGTCTCTTGGGACTTGGGAGAATGCCATCCTTTTGAGAGAGAAAAAAAACTTGAGCATTTCAATCAATTTCTCATCTCCTTTTTTCCAGAATCCGTTAGTCTGAACTGTGACTAGCTTGGAATCTCCTCTCACATTAAGGTGCTTTGCATGATTGACATGTTAATGGCAAGCTTGAGTCCAGCCATACAGGCTTTGTACTTTGCAGTGTTATTTGAAAATTCAAAATTCAGTCTGCACTATCATTCTTTTTTTCAAAGGGGAGGTGAGGGCAATGGCTGGATATGGTTCAAAGCCAAAGTTATGATAGGAATCCTTATTTTAGCTGATAGAGCAAAGAAAGCCATAAAGCTCTCCCAAGATAATAGAAATCTATCTTTATATAGCACCATGATTGTAAAGCAGTTGGTAGTCCTTTTGATCCTTGTGTAAAGCTGTCTTCCCAGATGTGTCCAAAAGATGCTGAATATCTTATCAAAAGGCAATCATCAAACTTGGACTGGAACCGGACCAATTTGTACCTTGTTGCAACTAACTCATATTCTACGTTTGCCATCCATCTATCATAATGAACTCATCCTAGATAGGTCAAGCCCATCTCTTTTAGGTTGTCATAGATGGATGAATAGTGAAAGGGAAGCTTTAGCTAACATGTGAATGAAATGAAAATATAAAAAATTGTATTCCAAGGACCACCAACCCTTAAACAAACAATTGACTTTCTCTTATTCCAATAACAAGCTATGAGGTGGGAGCTTCAAAATTCATCTAATTTAAATGCCCTGATCTTCATTTATCTTCTTTCATAGGGTTAGAGTAGCATAGGTTGGTGAGCACAGATTTTGCCTCTGCTCGGTAGTTTGGTAGGTTGTTTTTTTGGATGTTTTCTAGGATCAAAAGGAACTGCTATAATGACCATCACTTGCATTCATTTTCTTCATTCTAATCTTTGATTGCTTATTATGAAGTCACGCCTGGAGCTAGTGCTTGCTATCTCAGAATAGCTCCATGGGTCTCATTGGAAATGTTTGATGCTTCTTTGGCTGCCATGAAGTCACCAAATGAATTGTCATGAAGTCAGTAGATGAATTGCCAAGTAGACAGATCAGATCTGGATGCTCTAATTTCTCTGACTTGGACTCAACCCGCTCCTACCTGCCATGTGGTAAAATAACATGTCGGGCATTGGATGTAACAACTTCCTTCAGTTTGTCAACCATGCATCATCACATTTTTTTACTCGCTTCAACTTCAGATCAGAATTTGATTTGGCTAATGCCCAACTTTATTCATTCTATCTAACCAAGAAGGATCTGCCTAGTCAAGTGAATATACCAAAGAAAGCAGTCCTCTGTGTCCCATGCTCAAATCTCATATCTATTGCTGTGGGAAAATTCTCATCGAGCTATGTTTTTGCAGCAAGTACTGTTGGGATGATGGTAGCTGGTGGGGGCAGAATCCATGGAACCAACATAAAGTAGCTATGGGATTGCTGGTTTTCCTTTGTATTTTTGTTGCATCAATTAAAATAAGTGCCCTTGGAAAAAAAATACACTGGCTCAAATAACTAAACGTGAGCGAGCATTAAGATGTATGGTCTCAGGTTTAACCCTTGCTGGCGGTTGAGTATTAGAAAACTCTTGCTACAAGTACTTAAACACTACTCACAACCAATGGATAAAGAATCTCATAAAATGCTTGTGTTGGTTAGAGGATGGCATGTCACATGTGCTATGCTATGTTGCATGGATTCTTGACACCCCCTATCATGCAACGAAATGCTACTCGTGAAAAAGATTTGCAATTGGTATGCTAAGTCATGCTATTCCAATAATTTTTAAATATCGATCATTCTAATTACCTATAGAATGTTAAGCATAAAGATACGTTTTAGTTTTTCGTACATAAATCTAGGATCCTAAGTTTGTTCTGGCTCTTGTTTTTTTTTTTTTTTTGTGCATATTCCTTTGCCTGAAGCAACCTTTCATATGCATAATATGAAATTAATAATGTTTTAAATAACAAGAAAATCTCTCCATGATTAAATTGCAAGGATGATTGAATTGCAAGGAGACTTGTAACTGTGCTTAGAAAACAGTCATTGGTAATTTAAATATGCTGCAAGCATTGATAAGCTGTTTCAAAGATGCATTTTGAGAGAAGTTTCAAACCATAATGAGTGGGAAGAGGATTATTTAAGTTGGCCAGGAGGACATGAGATTCTGCTGCTACTTATAGGTTTGTATCCATGAACACAGACTTGATAGACGTTGATACCTGTTGATACGTAATGATATTGCCTAATAATGATGTTACGGAGGTGCACATCCCTATATTGTGGCAATAACCTGCTGGCACAGGACAATACTGTTAAGATAGTATATAGCAGAGGGGGACTTGAACTCTTGATCGCTATTAGATACTTAATATTAGAGATGGCTGTCGAGTTTATGCAAATTTTAAACCTCTGCTTGTGTTTTTATTATTGTATAACATTCTCTTTAACTATAGTTTCAGGTATTTTTAAATGTGTAAGCTGCTTAATTTTCTGCATCTGTTTGATGCTGGGCATGATCACTGTGGAATTGAAATGTGGTTATTTACCAATACTTCATGATACTCCCCATTTTATTTCTGTAATATTAGAGAAATTTGTCATATACCAATGGCAGTTGTGAAGGGGAGTGCCTGAGGTCCTTTCATGCTACCAGAGATGCAGACAGTGATCAACATTGTAGATCCCTTGGCTACTCTAGTGCAGAAGTCAAGGTATTTGTTCATGAAATATGCTATTTCACTCCTTTTTTGAGCTTTTTTCTGGTTAGTGATCTCCTTCCCTACATTTGCACTTTTCTTTTCAGTAATCATTGGTCCTGTGCAGGCAATGCCGATATTTCTATGCAAGAATTGCCAATACAAGCAACATCAATGCTTTGCCTGTGGAAAGTTGGGTTCCTCAGATAAAACAGCAGGTCCTAAGGTGTGAAATCTTCAACTGGAAATTAGTCCCCTTGCACTTCCCTTTTTTATTTCAGTTGATAGATTTTTTAAAATTGATCTGTCAGAATTTTTGAAATGTCTAATTGTGCACTTGTCTTAGTTTATGTGTAAAGTTATTCTCTTTTGCAGTTCCAAATATGGTTCTGGTCAATAGCATAATTTTTTAAGTTTACATGGTTTAGTCATTTAGTCTTGTCTTAATTAAACTCCAGGCATAGTTTGATCTTTTAATAGATATTGGTACTGTGAGGAATATTATTTGCCATGACACTAACAGATCATGCAAGCATGACATTGTAGCTTTGATTTACATGCCTTTCTTATCCATGTATGCATTTGTTTATGCATATATGCATGTGTATCTGAAGATGGTATCACCATGATCACAACCAACAAGCATGAATTCAGTTACCTAGTCTTTACGTCATGAATCATATATCAACACTTTATTTTTCTATGCCACTAATTGGACATTTGTGAATTCCTTTTCTTTTTTTTTGATGGAAGACATTTGTGAATTCCTTACCTAAAATGTCTATTTAGTTTAAGCTTTAATTTTTCTACTGTTGAAGCTTCATGAAGTATCAGAGTCCTTCAGTATAACATGGCTTTTTTGAGATTTGACCTTCAATTTACATAAACAAAAGTGTTAACTAGCACAGAATTTGTGTTTGTTCTCAATTTATTATAGTGATCACTGATAAGTGTATGCTCTATGCTTTTGTAATTTAATTTGTTTAAGCTGATTACTTCTGATTTTGGTTCTGATTGGCTAACTTATGAGGGGGCTTAGCTGGGTATTGAGATATTAGCTCATGCATCAAGGGTTAGTCATGATTTCTATGACTTAGTGATATTTGCAAGAGAGTTGAGATCCCTAAAAAAAAAAAAAAATTAGGATCCTTGTAATGACAGTAAGATTTTGCATGGGATCCTGAACAATCTGATACTGTAGGAGTCCAATGTCTTAGAGACATGACCCATCCAATGTCTTAGAGACATGGCCCATCCAATGTTGCTTTATAGCTACTATGCCTAACAAATCTTGACATCTCTAGAACGAAAAAATTCATCCTTGTGAAGAATTCAATTTGATCTCAATGTCAGCTCATCATGGTGATGTAGCCTCATAGACAATCAAACGTTAACTTGAATTTGAATATGATTAGATTTCAATCAATTTGCAACTAGGAGAAAACATTGGATCAAAATAGAACAAGAAGAAGATTGCAAGGAGCAGTGGAACGAAAGAAAAAAAAGGGAATGGAAAAGACAACCAATTTTAACCAAGTTTGACTCCAACTAGATTTGTATAGTAATTCCAAGATTGAATTACATAATTTTAATATTATGGTTCACTGTATGAAACAGTACTGCCCCATACATGCATGCTATGCTATGTTGGTAGCAAATCGATGCTTGATAGATGGGGGCATATCAAGTGTCAATGGGGAGGGTGCATGGAGTGTCAGTCCCATGTATGGTTAGAAGTTGGCACACGGCTCATCAAGTGGCCTAATTTTATGTTGGGCAATGGGTTAGGTGTGTGCTAAATCGGGTATTGTTGTGCCTGCAATTGTTGAACGAAGTGATTAGGATATAGTCAATTATGGCACGTTACTTGGTACAAAGAAAGTTGAAGCTTATTTGAGAGCTTATATGTCATCCCTTCGTACCAAAAAAAGTAATTAATGAGCAAGGCCAGAAAATCTTCAAATTATCCTCATGATGTTTAAGATTTCAGTGCCTAATCTGGGCTTGTTACCCTCTCTATTTCTGTGTTGGGTTTTCTATGCTAGGTGCATCCTTGCTACCTCCCCAATATCTCATTTTGTTTGTGTTGCTTGCTAAAAAGGAAAATGGTTTCTTTTAGCTTTTATTCCTTTCTGAAAATTAGGTTTTGCTTTGACACATGGGATGCCAATTTTGGGGTAGTTCATTTCATCTCAATTGCATACATCCTCCTCTTAATATGTCACATTTAAAACTGTTCTAGATTTTGAAACATAGGTCTCAACATCTTGGAGTAAAAACAAGTCCGTTTCACTGCTTAAGAAATGTCCTTTGATATTTACCTTACAACTCTATGGTTGTCACCGTGCTTTTATTTTTCAATCTTGCCTTTCTCCTTAATACAATTTATTTTAAGAAATTTAGTACTAGAAAATACTGCATAGCAATCAATACCCTTTTTTTGTCTAACCATTGAATATTTCATGACTAATATTTATATAGGAGTTGTTGGATGCTATTAAGGTTCAGTCATTAATAATTTCCATCATCACCATCATCTCCTCCTCCCTCCTTTGTCTTGGTCTTCATCCTTTCTCCTTCTTTATCTTTCCCCATTTAGAAAATACTATTTAGTGTGCATACAATTTAACTTTTCACTATTGTTCCAAATTATAATGGATATGTACCTCAACCTTTTCAGCTTTTCTGCTTCTTCTTTGTCATAAATATGTATTTTGCTGAATGTTTTTAGGTGTTTTCTTGTGCTTCTGCAACATGTGGTCACTTCTACCATCCAAGTTGTGTTGCGTGGTTACTTTTCCCAGATAATGAAGCAGATGCAGCTGAATTTGAAAAACAAGTTGCAAGTGGGGAGCCCTTTACATGCCCTGTTCATACATGTGTTGTTTGTAAAGAAAGAGAAAACAAAAAAGTTAGGGAATTGCAGTTTGCAATATGTAGACGCTGTCCAAAGTCATACCATAGAAAGTGTTTGCCAAGGTACTCACCAATTCTTCTTGGAGTTTCAATGTGTACCTGTGAGTTATTTAATAAGTGAAACTGTTTTGTTCTTCTGTTGATCACATTCTTGCTGCATTAATCAGGAAAATATCTTTTGAAAGTTCAGTGGAAAAAGGTATCATGCAGAGGGCTTGGGACAATCTTACCCCAAATCGTATATTGATATACTGCTTGTAAGTTTTCACTTCTGGGTTTGCTTGATTGTTTCATGCTTATGAATTCTTCTTGTTATTTAGAATCTCATACATGCTAAAATTGGATATTATTGTTTCGCCCTGGTTCTATGTGTAAACATTTGAATCCTATACCATTATTGTCTTTTTCTTGATCAGGAAGCATGAGATTGATAAGAATCTTGGAACACCCATTCGAAACCATATCATATTTCCTGAAGTCTTAGAAGGAAGAAAATCAATGGATGAAGCAGAAAAACTTAATACTTTGACAAAGAAAAGGAAGGTCTCTGATAACTTGCTTGATAATTCAGTGAAATTTTTTGAAAAGCGTTCTTGCACGGAAGTGAGATATGCTGCAGGTAAAGTTGGGAAAATTGATGCCAAACAAATGTGGGGCCACAAGAAGAAAGGTGAAATTTTAAAGGAGAAGACAAGATTGGGCTTAAGAAAGGTGTTGAAAGGGAAGGAGAAAACTTCAGTACCTGCTATTTCTCCAATCTTGATCGGAAAGAAGTTTCATAGCTCATTTCCTGTGGCAGGTGGTGTAACTGAAAAAAGGTATGGTCGTGCCACATTTTCAGGCTATATTCTCACTTTTGTATTTTGTGGCTTTCCTAGCCTGTGTAGGGCTGACTCTATAATATTCTTAAACTCGATATTAAGTGAATTTTTCCTTTTGCTTCAAGAACTTGATGAATTTGTTGCTCAATAGTTCTTCAGTCTGTACCATATAGTTAGGCATGAAATGAAATACAGTATGCTCTTATAACTTGTTAAAATATAATTTTGATCATCTCATGTTCCCAACTCTATCCTGTTTCAGAAGGCTATTAACTTCCGACAGAAGTATATTCATTAAAAGGGAAACTATATGTGCTGAAAAATTATCTTTATTCATGTCTCTGTATGTCATTTTTATGTTAAATACTTCCATCAGATATAAAGTGACAAAGAATAGTGCATATATATATATTTCTTGTCTAAGTCTTCCTCTCTCACTTGGCTGCTAAGTCAAGCTGTCAGCAAGCAGTGCTGGTGCTTCTTTTCAGTTATGTGATGTTTGTTCTTGATGCTAAATTTGATTCATGTTTTTAGTTTTTGGTCATTTTGTTTTTGACTTAAGCTCCTGGTGTATTTTCATTCGACATATGTTCAAATGCAGACTTGTTGCTTTAATGAAGGAGGTATCATCCACATTAACACTAGAAGATGTTGTAAAAAAGCACTCTGCACCATCAACTTATTCATACTCTGCAAGGCGCATTGACAAGAGCATTACTCTGGGAAAGGTGGTGGGCTCTGTTTCGGTAATCATCCTTTACAAATCTGAAACACTGATATTTAAACTTTTCATCTTGGTGCTTTATGATTGTGAATATCTTTTAGTTTGTCTATATTTAGGCTGTTCGAACAGCTTTACAAAAGCTAGAAAATGGTGCCAGCATTGAAGATGCCAAAGCTGTATGTGAACCTGATGTAGTCAGTCAGATAATTAAGTGGAGGGTATGTGTAGATATTTCTCTTCAACCCTATTTTTGGAGCATTATTGCTACTCAAGTTTACAATTTTCTCTATGTTTAGTCTCTTAAAATCTCGTGTTGATCATTTGTGTTGTCAACAGCTATTTAATTATGCCTGCATTGTGTTGGCAAAAGCTGTTGTTTTTGCATCACCACCCATTGCCTAATAAAATAGCAATTCTTTTTTAACAATCCAAAACCATGAGGCTTTCTGTACCTCAGTTGCATTTATATCTTTTGTGTACATTGCCAATCATTTGCTTGTCCTATTTAATGCTGATGTATCTGAGCGTTATGACCATATGGTGGAGATTTGTGTATGGGATCGTCACTCAAAAGTCCTTTTGTGGAAGCAAGCTATATGTAGTCTGTTCCTATTTAGTACTATTGCTGCTTTTGAAATTTGAAATGGGGCACCATTAATGGGAGCTTTACTTTGATTCTCAGAATCTAGTATTTACTTCTCCGTCTCTGCTATGATGGTTCAATAACAGGATTTCAGGGAAGAATATCTGAATGCGACAGTAAACCACAGATCAGAAGTAAAGCTTGCAAAATTCTGCTTGAACAATTTTATCGTTGAAATGCATTGATGCCATCCTTTCTGAGGCTAAGGTCACTATGTAAGCATGTGCGATCTTTACTATCAGGAGGATGTAGTAATATATGGGCAAGGTGTGACATTTAGAAGTTTGGTAGATGACTGCTTAATAAAGAATTTGGTTTGTTGAAGTTCAGTCAGGGCCTAAAGTGTCCTCAATAATCCTCTTGGTGTGAACGTTTATATTCTTGTCATTGAGGTATTGCTAGCCAGTTGGCTTTTTGGCAAAGATGTATGGTGCATGTGGAGGTGAGATGTTACCATGCTATCAATCTGCAAGGGCAGATGGCATGATGAAGGTGACCGAGTAGTCAGTTGGTTTGGGGTGAACTGACCTGGATGTGGTTCATCTTACAAGTTCAAAATATTGAACACCTTAAAGTTTGGGTTTGGCAATCGGACGATTATGCTTTTGCCTAACTGGTAATGCTCTGTAGGACAAGGACTTGTTGGGGTTTTAGTACTAACTCATTTGGTTTCATGGTTAATCGATAGGATAATTCTAATTTCAGCATTTCAAGGAAGTGCTTATTAAAGGCAAATTGTGGGAATCTTTGCTCGGTGGCACTCCTTGCACGGAAAATTTGAGAAGGATGCACCTAGGTGTCATAGGCCCCATTTGTCAGGCTCTAATAATTATATGGGGTTTTATGGATGTTTCTTGATATTTTGATATAGTTTCATGATAAATTGGGTTCGTGTCATGCCTGGGAATTTACATGGTTTGTAATAGACTTGGAAAGCTTTTGCAAGAGTCATTTTCTTTCAAAAAATGAAGTATATTACTTATTAGATATCTCTTCCATGTACAATATTCGTAATTCAAAAAATTGCATAGCCTTTTTGAGTTGTGGTAGTAAAAGAGTGTTTTTATGAATTATTTTCATTTTTAGGTTTGGTAAGTGTTCTGATGCCCATGGCTCAAACACTCATCATAGACATGGACATGTGTGCATGGAAAAAGGTAAGAGAAGAATATTATACAAGTTAATCACTGTCCGTATTGAAACTAAAGTGGAAAAATCCAAAGAACTGGGAAAAAATTGTGTTCCATCACATTTCATAATGCCAATAAATTTACCTAAGGCTTGGAAGCTCTGTTTTGATTCCAGTTTTGGTCATGCCCACCAGGTTTTGCTTTTGGCTGGTTCAATATATTCATGTCAAGTGTGAAAATTAGAAAATATAGAAATAATATGGAAAAAATGAAAATAGGATACCTTTTGTCTGTTACTACCAAGGTTGTCAATTTCGTTTCGGATTATGTTTCGGTTTAGCTTATGAAACGAAATATTTCGGTATCGGACCGTTTCGGTGCTTCGTTTCGGAATATATATATATATATATATATAGATATATATATATAATAAAAAATATAATTCATATTTTTTATAAAATAATAACAACATTAAAATAAAGAGTTTAAGTTTTTAAGAGTTTGAAATATATATATATATATATATATATATATATATGAAAATTTTATTCATAATTCATATTCTTCATAAATAATAACAACAATATAAAAATAAAGAGTTTGAGTTTTTAAGAGATGCGACGTGGGGATAGGGTAACTAGATTTTTTTTTGTTATTATATATATTTTTTAAAATGAGGATAGGGTAACTAGGATTTTTTTTGATATTATATATATATATATTTTAAAATGGTTCTAAAAGGTTTAATAATTCATAAATTGGTCTCAAAAACATATTTTACCGAAACGGCCGAATACCGAAACGAAATGGCCGAAATACGCCGAAACACACCGAAACGGCCGAAAAATCTTCCGAAACGAAACGTAGTATTTATCTTTTCGGATAAGTTACCGAAATGAAACGTCTCGGTCGAAACAGCAGAAACGGAACGAAATTGACAACTTTGGTTACTACTGTTCATATACTTTGCTTTTTTATTGTTTAATTTTTGGGTTAATTATTTATGCAATTGGTTTTAAGCCATATTTAGCCATCATAATTCACTTAATCCATAGAATCTCAGTCTTAAATTTGCCTTATATTTGCTCTTTGTTCTTGATTTTTATGCTTGGATTGTGAACTTCCTTTGTTGGCCTGAACTTTATTTCCTAGTCTTGTCCCATTTGGTTGGAACCACGATCAAAGAAATATTTAAAATGGTTCACCTTTGTGGTCTGTTCTCTTTGGTGAAAGTAGTTAAGTAATGAAATTTCATCCATTTATAAAGAAATATTTAAAATGGTTCACCTTTGTGTTCTGTTCTCTTTGGTGAAAGTAGTTAAGTAATGAAATTTCATCCATTTATATCTTTCTTGGTGTTTATTATGGTTTTAAAAATTTTGTTTGTCAGATCTCCAGAGCCCTTTTCATTGAGTCCAATTTTGGCTTCTAAATTTGTAATTTTCAGCTTCTGCACTTCTGGCACTTGAATCTTTTTTGATTCTGTTCTTCTACATCACCAGATCCATAATGTTGTGATATTTCAGCTTGTGCCATTTTTAGGTTTACATCTAATTATTCCCTCTGCAAAATGGTCTAATATGTTTTGTACTGGAAATTTTGTTTCCATGTAGAATCACCTCAGAGTTTATCTTGCACCATTTCTCCATGGTATGCGCTACACATCTTTCGGACGCCATTTCACAAAAGTGGAGAAGCTTAAGGAGGTCTGTGCATGATTTGCGAATAAGCAACAAGCTAGCTAACTTTTTTCCCTATTGGAAAATGTTCACTTGAATTAGAGAGATCTTTGCATTTACTTGGGTACTGATACTGACTACTTTTGAAGGTGTATTTGATTTATCTATTCTAAACAATGTGAGCTCCTCTTTCCTAAAATTCAATATAATTTTTTAGTAACCTTCCTCTTTCATTCTGATGTCTCATTCAATTTGTCTAGAGATGTTCTTGAAACTTATGTTTAGCTTGGGAAGTGTTATTTCACCGTGTCATTGGATCACAAGCACATATTTCTTGTTGCATTTTCTTGCCAACCAGCTTGACTAAAAAATTTATTATAGTTTTTTGGAATTTGGAGCAGAGTCATATCCATCTCACATGACTATTGTTGTTTAGGGCAAATAATATATTCTTTACCATTTGTTATGTTTTGCATTCACTTCTTAAAGAGCTGATTTTGTTTTTCTTTTTATTGAGAGTCCAATTGAACTATAAATTCCTGGATGAGTACAAACTGCCCCATTTACGCACATATTCATGCTGAATGCTCTCTAGTAGATACTATTCAATGTGCGTAATTCATCAAAATTATAAGTTACGGAATTTGCTGGTATTTGTATACTGTTCTTCTTCGTGTTCTATTTTCATTATGCTTGGACTAGTGTGTAATCAAGCATTGCTGACGTTTATAGAACGTGTGCTAATATGCAGATTGTGGATATGCTTCAGTGGTACGTAGAAAGCGGCGATATGGTAATAAATTTTATTTCACTCGTGTTTTTTTTTTTTTTTTTGTCAGGTGACATGGACCTGGCCTTGAATTGCTGTGATGCCTATTGTTGCGGAGATTCAGGGATTCAGAGGGTTAAGATTTTTGTTTCGGTTTACATTTCAGTCAGTAGGTGCCTGAAAAATATCATACAAAGTTTTTGCAGTCCTAGGATGAAACTGAAAAAGATGAGGATGCGGGACTTAAATGACAATGAAAACCCAAACGCTAGCTAGATATCATGGTTCGCATTTAGATAAACTAATTTTAGAATGTTGGATAATAACATATTGAATATGACTTTCTAATGTGTTTTTTTTCGCGTTAAGACCACATGATATCTGTATATTGGTGTTCCTTTTATGGCTTGAACTTTCCTGTGTGGCTCTCACATTTTCATTTGTACTGGGGACTTGAATTGTCTATGAGTATGGTTGCATAGTGGCATAACACCGTATTTATAAATGGCAATGACATGCTCAAATGCTTCATTGCTAACCTAACAATTGATAATTTGGTACCTAACAATATTAAATGTTAAAAAAATTATATGCTACTAATTTTTGAATGAAATCAAACTAGCTTGATTTGACCATATGTGGCAACGTTTTAATGCTTTGCAGTCATTCATTGCTGTTGGTAGACTTGCTAATGATGTAGATTCAATTTGATCTGATTAGGCTATATTGCAACAATATTGAATGATGCGGGTAGATAATGTCTTGAACTGATGACCTGGCATGCTACACAGATTGAGCCTAATAGCTGCAATCAAAGAATACAAAACCGAACTGAACTGGTTGGTTTGGGCTGGAACTAAATTGAATCGGTTGAAAACTGGTTCGAAATCACCTTTCAGTTTGATTCTAGGTCTGAACCGATCCAAACTACGATGAACCGTCTAGTTCGAGCGTTTCAAGCGTAGGATGGCTTGGGTGGTGGGTTGGGTGGTGGGATATGATCTCTTGTGAGCTCACCTAATCAGAGAGAGAGAGAGAGAGAGAGAGAGAGAGAGAGAGGCGAAGAGCCGCTTATGAGATGACAATTGTGAGCTCACTTGGATATTTTTGTGTATAAGTGAGCTCAATTTAAATGGGGGGTTATAAGTGAGCTCACAAGTGAATGAAATAAAAATTCCATAAATTTAACAAAAATATCAAAAAAATTAAATCTTAAAAAATTAAGTTAACCCTCCTCAAAAACAAGTCAGGGAATTTCATGAAAACTTGGTTTAGCAAATATTAAGTTAAAGTACTTTAATCCGGATAAAATCTTAGAGAAGCAATTTAAAAGTGATGAGGAAACAAAATGATGAAAAAAATTATTTTAAAAATAATTTATTAAACTCAGGTCGATACTTATTCAAATTTATATTTTTTTTAAACTTAGATAGGATCATAGTAATAATAAGCTTCACACTGACTTATGCTAAAAAAAGCTAAAAAGCGGCAAGTAATGCCAAATTTAAAGCCTATGATAATTTATATAAAAGATTATATATAAATTAGCAAAACTAAGAGAAAAGAAAACAAAAGATCTTGATTATATTAAATATATTAAATATGAACGAAAGAGTCTTAGTAAAAAAAAGAAGAGATAAAAGGACGATAGAAAATTTATTTTAAAAAATTATTAAATAAAAATAATTTAGTAAATTTAAGGGTTAGAATGATGTAATAACCTAGGAGTAATAAATGAGCATAAATTTTTTCATAGATTTAGCATGCTTGAGGTTAAGAAGGCTTTAAGTAAATAAAAAATGCAAAGGTATTAGGATCATATGCGATCCCTATTGATATTTGGAAAGGCTTAGGAGAAATTGGAGTCATGTGGTTAATTAATTTATTTAACAGAATTGTAGCAACTAAAAGAATGCCAGATGATTGAAGGAAAAGTATATTAATACTCGTATACAAAAATAAAGGAGATATTCAAAATTGTGCTAATTATAAAGGGATTAAGCTAATGAGTCATACAATGAAATTATGGAAGAGAGTAATAGAAAATCAATTAAGAGCTGAAACTTTGGTGTCAAATAATTAGTTTGGATTTATACCTAGAAGATCGACCATGGAAGCTATTTATTTATTAAGAAGATTGATGGATAGATATAGAGAAAAGAAAAAAGAAATTCATATGATTTTTATTGATTTAGAGAAAGCATATGATAGAGTACCTAGAAAAATAATACGGTAGGTTTTAGAGAAAAAAGAAGTTATCAAAAGGTATATAGAATTGATAAAAGATATGTATAATAGAGTAATAACTATTGTTAAAATAATAATAGGAGAAACTAGTGAGTTTCCAATTAATGTAGGTTTACATCAAGGATCTGTCTTAAGTCCATAACTTTTTGTATTAATTTTAGATGAATTAACCAAACATATTCAAAATGATATCCCATGGTGTATGTTATTTGCAGATGATATAGTGTTGATTGATGAAACTAAATTTGGAGTAAATGCTAAGCTAAAGATTTGGAGAGGCTTTAGAATTTAAAGGTTTTAAGATTAGTAGAAGTAAAACTGAATATATGAAATATAATTTTAGTGGGAGTAGAAATACAAATGAAGAAATAGTGAAGATTGTAAGCCAAGAGATATCAAGGAGTGAAAAGTTTAGGTATTTGGGATCAATTATCTAGTAAAAAGGTGAAATAGGTGAAGATGTAAATCATCGAGTTAAAGTAGGATGGATTAAGTGGAGGAGTGCTTCGGGAGTATTGTATGATCAGTGCATCCCATTAAAATTGAAAGAAAAATTCTATAAAACTGCTATTAGGCCAGCTATGCTATATGGAACAGAGTGTTGGGCAATATTAAAAAAACATGTGAATAAATTAAGTGTAACAAAAATGAGTATGTTAAGATGGATATGTAGTAAGAGAAATGATAGGAGTAGCCCCTGTTGGGTTCCGGTCATGCAGCGGAAAGTTGGATTTCAAAAAAAAATTTAACCTTGAAACCCTAATCAACCGAAACCTTAGACTCAAGACCCCTTGATTATAATAATTAATTAGTCATAAAATGTAACATATACATAAAGGAACATACCTTAGTACTTGGTGAAGAAAGAAGGAAGTCGGTTATCCAATCTTTTCCACTACGCGCCCAAGTGTTCGCCTTCCAATGGTGATCCACACGAGAATTGGATCAAAGATATGCTCACGAACTTGACTTAAACCTCTTTTTGGCTTTTTGACTTCTTGGCTTGGCTCTTAGGACCCTTTTTACCCTTTTCTTAAGCCTAATAAAACTTGTATAGGCTAAGAAAAGAGTTGTCCTAAATTGACTAAGGCTTGTAAAAAGGGGAGAGGGAGAGAGAAGACTTTTGTCTTAATAATGATTACTAAAAATTATCCGATGCTATCTCATATGTGCCACCCCCTTTAAATAGTGAATGGGGAGACGTCAAATGAAGGAATATAACCCATTCCACGTCCTTCTGAAAGGATATAAATTTTTAAATTCATTTCAATTTGAATCAAGGGACACATCGTTATAATCTTTGCACCTTTCTCCCTATACGCGCCACACCTGATGGGATGCTTTTGGCATCCCATCTTAAATCAGATAGCCTCTGATTTTGCCCTGATTCAAGATAAGGTTTTCCATATTTATATGGCCTCTTAAATCCCCAAAAGATACGCCTTCTAGTGCCTTAAATCAGAAGGACTTTTAGACGCCTCTTGAAAATTCTACACGCGCATAGTTTTCCTTTCGAGAGTCCCATGTCTCTTGGACTCTATTAATTCAACCTTATCCAATACAATAACATCTAGATAAGGTTCTCCACGTTCAATGGACCTATAAATCCCGAAAAAAAAGATGCGCCTCCTAGTACCTTAAATCAAAAGGACTCTTAGGCGCCTCTTGAAAATTTTGCACGCGCATAGTTTCCCTTCCGAGAGTCCTATATTTCTTGGACTCCATTCATTCAACCTTATCCAATCCAATAAATGATTGATCAGGTCAGAGGTTATCCCAAATTAATTCTAAAATTAATTTGGTTCAATTAATTAAGCTGGTTCAAATCAATTTCGACCCAAATTGGAGCGATAGTTAGCCACATGTGCTAGCATGCTGATTGGCTAACAAATTAAATTAATTAATCTTATTAAAATGATTCTTTGACCAATTCCCTTATATGTGTGACCCATTGGGTTCCTCATCTAGTCAGCAGTAGGTCTAGGTTTAAGTCGATTTAGTTCGATTAGAAACTGATTAACCGAATTAGATCAAATCGTGCTAACCCTAGTTGCCAATTTGAACCATCTTTCAAATTGACTCATGAATTAAATAAATTTAATTTATGAAAACCTACAAGACATGATTGACATCTAGCAATGTATCATGCCTACCTAGAAGATGAGGAATTTGGTAAAATTACCAAAATACCCTTCAGTGGCAAGTTACTGTGCAATTCAATCCTTCGATCTTTCTTTATCCCGAATAAGTGATGGGTATGGAAAAATGTCAAACCCTAACATTTTATTCATTTGAATCTCAAATCAATAATAAAGACTCGACAAATGAAAAATTAGAAACCTATTCTAATTTCATTTTGCTTTGATCAAAGACTTCTTGAGTCATCATATGATGAGATTACATGGGATTACTTTTCCTCTTACTAGGAATGATCGATTCCTTGTTGACCTACTCATAACCTTCATACACAATCCTTTATATCCATGAACACCCCGTACATGACTTAGCCATGAATGAGTATGAACTAAAACATAGATTCATGTGCATAAGATTCTATGGTAATCTCAGGTCTAAGGATCACTTGCACAACTCCCACTAAGAGAACTATCTTTTGACAAGTAAGTAAGATCTCCATAAGATGTTCTCAATGTGGATCAATTCAGTGAACTCATACCCTAATGAGCACCCACATCCTTGTATTAGTGTCTCTACACAAGTGGCTATGAGACCAACCACCCTCTTTATTGAGCATACATAGAATGTGCCAGTCTTACCGGTATCATCGATCCCCGACTCGATGATCCTTCGACTGGGAACATTTTAGATTAGAGTTTTTAGGAACTTAGGTCTCATCATTATGAACTTCATCATAACCCTAATTCCATTGCCCTAACCTTATGGGGTTCATCATAATCTTAATAAATATAAGACACAGCATATGATGAATCGAAAAAAATGCCTTTTAATTGATAAAATATCATACATGAGTTGAAAGAAATTACAAAAATGCCCTTACATGATTGGCTTTTAGGGCACTACTCTTTCAATCTCCCACTTGCACTAAAGCCAATCGCCTTTGTATTTAATTCCCATACAATCCAAATGACGATCAAACTGCTGTTGAGGAAGGGCCTTAGTGAATGGGTCTGCTATATTGTTCTTTGTGTCAACTCGTTCTATAACAACATCTTGTCTTTCAATGATCTCTCGAATGAGATGGAAGCGTCTTAGGATGTGCTTGGATTTCTGATGAGACCTTGGTTCCTTAGCTTGTGCAACAGCTCCAGTGTTATCACAATAAAGTGGCACCGGTTGTTGAATCACTGGAACAACACCTAACTCCGTAATGAACTTCTTCATCCAGACAGCTTCCTTAGCGGCTTCACTAGCAGCAATGTACTCTGCCTCAGTAACTGAGTCAGCTACAGTTTGCTGCTTAGTACTTCTCCAACTGACTGCACCACCATATAGAGTAAAAACATACCCTGATATGGATTTACTATCATCCGGATCTGATTGAAAACTGGAGTCAGTATAGCCTTCCAATTTTAAATCTGATCCTCCATATATAAGAAAAATATCCTTAGTTCTTCTTAGGTACTTAAGAATATTTTTCACAGCTTTCCAATGATCTTCCCCTGGATCGGCCTGAAACCTGCTTGCTGTGCCTAAGGCATAAGCAACATCAGGCCTGGTACATAACATGGCATACATTATCGACCCTACAGCTGAAGCATAAGGAATCTTGTTCATTCTTTGTCTCTCTTCAGGTGACTTAGGAGACATCTTCTTAGAGAGATGTATGCCTTGACTCATGGGCAAGTAACCTCTTTTACTTTCCTCCATGTTGAATCTTTTCAACACTAAGTCAATGTATCTAGATTGGGATAAGCCAAGCATCCTCTTAGATCTATCTCTATAGATCTTTATACCCAGTATACAGGATGCTTCTCCCAAATCTTTCATGGAAAACTGTTTAGATAGCCAAGTTTTGACTGATTGTAGCATTGGGATATCATTTCCAATGATAAGTATGTCATCGACATATAAAATTAAGAAGACTATGGCACTCCCACTTGTCTTCTTATACACACATGGTTCATCTATATTTTTGATGAAACCAAACTCTTTGATTGTTTCATCAAAGCGAATGTTCCAACTCCTCGATGCTTGCTTTAATCCATAAATGGATTTCTTAAGCTTGCATACTTGGTGCGGTCTCCTACTTGAGACAAACCCTTCTGGCTGTGACATATAGACTTCCTCCTCAAGATATCCATTGAGGAAGGCAGTCTTTACATCCATCTGCCAGATTTCATAGTCATAGTATGCTGCTATAGCAAGTAATATCCGAATGGATTTGAGCATAGCTACTGGTGAAAAGGTTTCATCATAGTCAATACCATGTTTTTGCCTGAAACCTTTTGCCACTAGCCTAGCCTTGTAGGTTTCTACTTGGCCATCTGCTCCAATCTTCTTCTTGAAGACCCATTTGCACCCTATTGGCTTTACTCCCTCAGGTGGGTCAACCAAGGTCCAAACCTGGTTGGTATATATGGAGTCCATTTCAGATTTCATAGCATCAAGCCATCTGTCAGAGTCCTTACTCTCGACAGCTTCTGTATAGGTCACGGGATCATCATCCTGAATGATATTGGCTTCGTTGTCATCTCCAATAACAAAACCATATCTGAGAGGTGCACCCCACTCTCTTTGACCTATGGAGAGGAGGTGAATGTTGTGGTTGTTCTTGATCTTTAGAAATTTTTGGTTGAGGAATGTCTTGTTGATTGTCAACAGGAGTAGGTTGTAAGTCTTGATCTTCAGTGAGTTCAAGTATCTTCCCACTGCCTTCTTCTTGGATAAATTCCTTTTCCAAAAAAATGGCATGCCTACTGACAAATACCTTTTGCTCAGTAGGATGATAAAAGATGTATCCAATACCTTCTTTGGGATAACCTATAAACCTACATTTATCAGCCCTAGCACTTAACTTATGTCCGAATACATTTTTGACATAAGCAGGGCAACCCCAAATCTTAAAATATTTAAGACTTGGCTTTTTTTCCTTTCCATAATTCATATGGAGTGCTAGTCACTGATTTTGATGGCACTGTTTAAAATATAGGCAGCAGTTTCTAGGGCATAACCCCAGAATGATACTGAAAGATCTGTGAAGCACATCATGGACCTCACCATGTCTAATAAGGTACGATTCCTCTTTCTGCTACACCATTTAATTGAGGTGTATAAGGAGGGGTCCATTCAGAGAGAATGCCTTTGTCTTTAAGATGATCAAGAAATTCACTAGACAAGTATTCTCCTCCTCGATCAGATCGAAGGATTTTAATACTATGTCCAGTTTGTTTCTCAACCATACTTTGATACTCCTTAAATTTATCAAAGGCTTCGGACTTGTGTTTCATAAGATACACGTGTCCAAACCTTGATAAATCGTCAATGAAATTGATGAAATAAGAGTATCCTCCTCTAGCTTGAGTTGTCATAGGTCCACATACTGTGTGTATAAGACCTAATAACTCAGTTGCCCTTTCTCCATGTCCAGTGAACGGAGACTTAGTTATTTTTCCCATGAGGCAGGATTCATAAGTTCCTAATGATTTAGAATCATAAGGATCAAAGAAGTTATCTTTGTATAACTTGCTTATCCTAAATTCACTTATATGACCTAATTGGCAATGCCACAGATAAGTGGCATTAACATCTTCTCTCTTTCTTTCTTGTTATTAACAAGCAAAACTTTATCATTGAGCAAAAGAATTAGTAGACCATTATTAAACAAATCATGTCCAAACAATTTATTAGAATAAAAGATAGAGCAACCGTTGCTCTTTACATTTATTTCAAAACCTTGTTCTAAGTAGTCCCTGCAATGACTTGCATAAAATCCACATGCAGTATCCAATACCCATGAGTCAGAAATTGAAGAACTCAATGATAAATTAATTTGTATTATGTACAAACCTTTTGATGCTTCTTCACCAGCATCTTGCTTCAAACTTGCAAGATATATCTTGCAGTTCTTCTTCCAGTGTCCCTGCTTGCCGCAGTGAAAACAGGCTCGATCAACAGAAGGCTTCTTTGCCTTCTTCCTCTTTGCATGCTACTTTTAGGGCTCCTCTTTCTCTTTGAACCTTTCTTCATTGCCTGTTTCTTCTTTCCATCAACTAGAAGAATATGAGCCTTATCACTCTTGAAGTGACTCTTAGCTGTCTTGAGCATATTCAACAGCTCAGGTAATGAAATATTTAGTTTGTTCATGTGATAGTTCATGACAAACTGCGAGGAGTCTGGGAGTGATTGTAGGATCAAGTCCTGATTAAGCTCTCCATCCATTACAAACCCTAATTGACCTAACCGAGTGATTAAGTTAATCATCTTCAAAACATGAGCTTGAACGGATGAGCCCTCACTCATACATGCACGGAACAACTGCTTCGAAATCTCATATCGAGCAGCCCTACTTTGCTCTCCATAAAGCTCTTTAAGATTGAGCAATATGGATTGAGGTTCTCGCTCCTCATGTTGCCTCTGTAATTCATTGCTCATCGAGGCCAAATGATACACTTAACAATCAAACTATCATTCTGCCACTTTTTATATGTGGCTCGTTCCTCCTCTGTAGCATCATCTCCAATCGGATCTGGATTAAGAGAGTCGAGGATGTAGGAAACCTTTTCCTGAGTTAAGACAATTCTCAAGTTTCTCAACCAATCCACATAATTTGGACCAGTCAACTTGTTGGCATCTAAAATGCCCGCAGTGATAAAGTAAAAGCCATAAAATTTTAATCTATATTAAAAGTAAAGAACAATACATAAGCAGACCACTCATAATGATGTCTACAACTTGATAAATCGTCAATGAAATTGATGAAATAAGAGTATCCTCCTCTAGCTTGAGTTGTCGTAGGTCCACATACATCTGTGTGTATAAGACCTAATAACTCAGTTGCCCTTTCTTCATGTCCAGTGAACGGAGACTTAGTCATTTTTCCCATGAGGCAGGATTCACAAGTTCCTAATGATTTAGAATCATAAGGATCAAAGAAGTTATCTTTGTATAACTTGCTTATCCTAAATTCACTTATATGACCTAATTGGCAATGCCACAGATAAGTGGCATTAACATCTTCTCTCTTTCTGTTCTTGTTATTAACAAGCAAAACTTTATCATTGAGCAAAAGAATTAGTAGACCATTAGTAAACAAACCATGTCCAAATAATTTATTAGAATAAAAGATAGAGCAACCGTTGCTCTTTACATTTATTTCAAAACCTTGTTCTAATAACAAGGGTACAGAAATAATATTTCTAATAATATTTAGAATATAATAACAGTTTTTTAATTCCAATATCTTGCCAGAAGGTAATAACAACAAATAGGTGCCCACAGCTTCAGCATAAATGGCTTCTCCACTCGCGCCATAGAGCTTGAAGTCACCCTTCTTCAAATTTCTAACTCTTTGTAGTCCCTGCAATGACTTGCATATATGAGATCCACATGCAGTATCCAATACCCATGAGTCAGAAATTGAAAAACTCAATGATAAATTAGTTTGTATTATGTACAAACCTTTTGATGCTTCTTCACCAGCATCTTGCTTCAAACTTGCAAGATATATCTTGCAGTTCTTCTTCCAGTGTCCCTGCTTGCCGCAGTGAAAACAGGCTCGATCAACAGAAGGCTTCTTTGCCTTCTTCCTCTTTTGCATGCTACTTTTAGGGCTCCTCTTTCTCTTTGAACCTTTCTTCATTGCCTGTTTCTTCTTTCCATCAACTAGAAGAATATGAGCCTTATCACTCTTGAAGTGACTCTCAGCTGTCTTGAGCATATTCAACAGCTCAGGTAATGAAATATTTAGTTTGTTCATGTGATAGTTCATGACAAACTGCGAGAAGGAGTCTGGGAGTGATTGTAGGATCAAGTCCTGATTAAGCTCTCCATCCATTACAAACCCTAATTGACCTAACCGAGTGATTAAGTTAATCATCTTCAAAACATGAGCTTGAACGGATGAGCCCTCACTCATACATGCACGGAACAACTGCTTCGAAATCTCATATCGAGCAGCCCTACTTTGCTCTCCATAAAGCTCTTTAAGATTGAGCAATATGGATTGAGGTTCCCGCTCCTCATGTTGCCTCTGTAATTCATTGCTCATCGAGGCCAACATGATACACTTAACAATCAAACTATCATTCTGCCACTTTTTATATGTGGCTCGTTCCTCCTCTGTAGCATCATCTCCAATCGGATCTGGATTAAGAGAGTCGAGGATGTAGGAAACCTTTTCCTGAGTTAAGACAATTCTCAAGTTTCTCAACCAATCCACATAATTTGGACCAGTCAACTTGTTGGCATCTAAAATGCCCCGCAGTGATAAAGTAAAAGCCATAAAATTTTAATCTATATTAAAAGTAAAGAACAATACATAAGCAGACCACTTATAATGATGTCTACAACTAGACAAGGACTTATCAATCTAATTGTATCTCCTACTATTTTATTACGAATACCATAACCCTCACCTATGGTAAGCGAGAAAACCCTACTGGGTTTCTTTAATGGGGTTGAGATCCCAATTCATCATAAATATCTTGTGTTACACAACAAATATTCATGAGTTCAAGGGTAGAAAATATCCTTTCCAATTGCAACCCATGCAACTCTCAATATAACACCTGCCTCTAAGATACTTATAGCCTTGTGTTACACAACAAACTATAATGTCTTAGTTTAGTCAAACCCTTCATTTTCATATAGTCATGATTGAATAATATTGCCCTTGTGTTACACAACAAAGCAACACCACTAATCAGGCTATAAAGCATTAAATGCACTAAGACAATTCATATCTAACCCTAGAGTAGGCCTTGTGTTGCACAACAAACCTACTATAGTTGTTATCATAAATTATCTTAGTATGAAGGAAGGCATTAGGTAGTGTTTATAATCAATATATCATTTCCAATTCAAGGTCTAAATCAATCGAATTGGCCAGTTAAGTGGAGAGAGGTGGGTTCCTCCCGTTGCTTTCCTTAGACACCAATTTAATTGGCCAGGTTAGTCAACGGAACCAATTAAAAAACCATGATCTCTTTACCTTTCAGAACCACTTTTCTAGACACCAATTGATTAATCAAACCCTAAAAGGATTTGTATTATGATTCTATCACACTACGACTAAATATAATTTTTAGGAGGGCTTTGATGGTCTCATGCACATCCTTTTTCTAATTTGCATAACAATAATATCATACCACGCATATATTCAATGCAATTTTAAAATTATCATCTTAAGTAAAATTTTTCATTAATTAGAACATGTCCGGCCATAGCTCATTAGTCCCTTGGGCCAGTCTATGCAAAACATAATAAAACAAATCATGCTAAAAGCATAACATAATTTATATAATCAATATATTATGGACCACTAATTGAATCAATCAAGGTGGCTCTGATACCAATGTTGGGTTTCGGTCATGCAGCGGAAGGTTGGATTTCAAAAAAAAAATTAACCTTGAAACCTAATCAATCGAAACCTTAGACCCAAGACCCCTTGATTATAACAATTAATTAGTCATAAAATGTAACATATATGTAGAGGAACATACCTTAGTACTTGGTGAAGAAAGAAGGAAGCCGGTTATCCAATCTTTTCTACTAGGCGCCAAAGTGTTCGCCCTCAATGGTGATCCACACGAGAATTGGATCAAAGATATGCTCACGAACTTGACTTAAACCCCTTTTTGGCTTCTTGACTTCTTGGCTTGGCTCTTAGGACCCTTTTACCCTTTTCTTAAGCCTAATAAAACTTGTATAGGCTAAGAAAAGAGTTGTCCTAAATTGACTAAGGCTTGTAGGAAGGGGAGAGGGAGAGACAAGACTCTTGTCTTAATAAGGATTACTAAAAATTATCCGATGCTATCCCATATGTGCCACCCCTTTAAATAGTGAATGGGGAGACGTCAAATGAAGGATACAACCCATTCCACGTCCTTCTGAAAGGATATAAATTTTTAAATTCATTTCAATTTGAATCAAGGGATACATCGTTATAATTTTCCGTACCTTTCTTCCTACGCGCACCACACCTGATGGGATGCTTTTGGCATCCCATCTTAAATCAGATAGCCTCTGATTTTGCCATGTGTCAAGATAAGGTTCTCCATATTTATATGGCCTCTTAAATCCTTAAAAGATATGCCTTCTAGTGCCTTAAATCAGAAGGATTTTTAGACGCCTCTTGAAAATTCTGCACGCGCACAGTTTTCCTTTCGAGAGTCCCATGTCTCTTGGACTCTATTAATTCAACCTTATCCAATACAATAACATCTAGATAAGGTTCTTCACGTTCAATGGACCTATAAATCCCAAAAAAAAGATGCGCCTCCTAGTACCTTAAATCATGACTCTTAGGCGCCTCTTTAAAATTCTGCACGCGCATAGTTTTCCTTCCGAGGTCCTATATTTCTTGGACTCTATTAATTCAACCTTATCCAATCCAATAAATGATTGATCAGGTCAGAGGTTATCCCAAATTAATTCTAAAATTAATTTGGTTCAATTAATTAAGCTAGTTCAAATCAATTTCGGCTCAAATTGGAGCGATAGTTAGCCACATGTGCTAGCATGCTGATTGGTTAACAAATTGAATTAATTAATCTATTATAATGATTCTTTGACCAATTCCCTTATATGTGTGACCCATTGGGTTCCTCATCTAGCCAGCAGTAGGTCTAGGTTTAAGTCGATTCAGTTCGATCAGAAACTGATTAACGAATTAGATCAAATCGTGCTAACCCTAGTTGCCAATTTGAACCATCTTTCAAATTGACTCATGAATTAAATAAATTTAATTCATGAAAACCTACAAGACATGATTGACATCTAGCAATGTATCATGCCTACCTAGAAGATAAGAAATTTGGTAAAATTACCAAAATACCCTTCAGTGGCAAGTTACTGTGCAATTCAATCCTTCGATATTTCTTTATCCCGAATAAGTGATGGGTATGGAAAAATGTCAAACCCTAACATTTTATTCATTTGAATCTCAAATCAGTAATAAAGACTCGACAAATGAAAAATTAGAAACCTATTCTAATTTCATTTTGCTTTGATCAAAGACTTCTTGAGTCATCATATGATGAGATTACATGGGATTACTTTTCCTCTTACTAGGAATGATCGATTTCTTGTTGACCTACTCATAACCTTCATACACAATCCTTCATATCCATGAACACCCCGTACATGACTTAGCCATGAATTAGTATGAATTAAAATATAGATTCATGTGCATAAGATTCTATGGTAATTGCAGGTCTAAGGATCACTTGCACAACTCCCACTAAGAGAACTATCTTTTGACAAGTAAGATCTCCATAAGATGTTCTCAATGTGGATCAATTCAGTGAACTCATACCCTAATGAGCACCCACATCCTTGTATTAAGATCTCTACACAAGTGGCTGTGAGATCAACCACCCTCTTCATTGAGCATACATAGAATGTGCCAGTCTTACTGGTATCATCGATCCCTGACTCGATGATCCTTCGACTGGGAACATTTTAGATTAGAGTTTTAGGAACTTAGGTCTCATCGTTATGAACTTCATCATAACCCTAATTCCATTGCCCTAACCTTATGGGGTTCATCATAATCTTAATAAATATAAGACACAGCATAAGATGAATCAAAAAATACTTTTTAATTGATAAAATATCATACGTGAGTTAGAAGAAATTACAAAAATGCCCTTACATGATTGGCTTTTAGGGCACTACTCTTTCAGCCCCAATTGAAGATAAAATGAGAGAAAATCAATTACGGTGGTTTGGACATATACAACGTAGATCTTTAGATGCTCCACTTAGAAAGAGTGATCTTTTAATAATTTATGGTAATGATAGAGGTAGAGGTAGACCTAAACTAACATGGGCAGAAATACTTAAAAAAGATATAACTATTTGTAATTTAAATGTCGATTTGGTTCTGAATAGAGCAGAGTGGAGGAAGCAGATTCATGTAGCCGACCCCATGTAGTTGGAAAAAGGCTTAGATGAGTTGAGTTGAGTTGAGACACTGACTTATGTTGATTTGATTCATAATTTATTAAAATAATAAAATTAAACTTGTCATAAAATCGTAAGGTTTACTTATTTCTTTAAATTCAAATTATGACGTGTCTTTGGACCAAAGATTAGGGTGTTTTCCTTAACGGAGGAAGGATGCAACACCTTGACCTCTAGTCAAGTGACATGTCATAGTTTGAACTCTAAGAAATGTGTTTTAACCTTAGGATTTTATGATAATTTTAATTTTATTATTTTGATGAGTTATGGATAAGGTCGGCATAGGTTAGTATGGGATTTATTATTTCTTTGATCCTATCTATGTCTAGAAACCCTATAAGTTTGGCCAATTGTTGGTCACAGCTTTACAAATTGTATTTTAAGATTTTTTTGTGTGGCATTTTGCTTTCTCCTCATTTCCAAAATAAAATAATTTCCTAGGATTTTTATCCAGAGTGGAAGTATTCTAAGTTGATATTTTTCAAACCAAGATTTTTTAAAATTCTATGAATTTATTTTTAAAAGAGAGAATTTACTTTTTATTCTTAAGGAATTTGATTTTTCTAATATTTTTGTTAAATTCAAATGAGGTGGGGGTAATCTCTTATTTGCATGAGAAATCTTAAGTAAATAGAAGGGAAGTACTTAAATGATTTTTAATGCAAATAAGATAGAGCATGAGAGCTCACAGGAGGCTCTCGGCCTCTCGTATACTACATCAAAAAGAAAACAAATTGAGAAACTATCAAAAAAAATTTAAAAAAAGAGAAAAATTGGGTGTACCATCTGGAACCATCAGTTCAATCCAAACTGAACTGTTGTGGTACTAGTTCTGTAATCCTTGGTTGCAATTGATTTAGTACTAACTGAATCTGATGTGGTATATAAATTATTTCACATATTGAATAGATTTATGCTTTATATTATCTATAAAATATCACACGATATTTTTACCATTAACTCTGTACCTAATCCTCTTCTCTACCTTTTTCTTCTTTTGCTCTCGCCTCTTTGCCTTTGCTTGACACCACCTCATAGCAATTTATAATCAGGAAGGTCCTTCTCTTCCTCCATTTTCCCCTTTACTTTGCCTCCCTTGTTAACTCCCCTCCCATCAAGCTTCTTTTTTGCCCTCGTCTCCAACCTCCTAACCCCATCACCACCCCTTCACTCCTTTTCTTATTTAATCTTGCCCTCACACCTAATGGAACACCAGCTGTGTTTGCCCCTTCATTGCCCTTGCTTGCAAGCTTGCTGCTTCCACGCTGCTGTTAATGTCCATTGTCAGCTGATCCTTCTTTTGACCTAATCTCAGCTTTATCATAGTTGAATTGACTTGGATATCCATCTTTTTCAAAGTTGGCTTTGGATTGATTTGTTGGCTTATTAGATTGGGTAGGTAAGGCCTGAGAAGTTCTTTATTGAGTTTGACTTGGCCATGATCAAATATGATTCAACATGTTGACATGCCTAATTGTAGAGATGAAATTGGATTATTTTGTTAAGTATGCTGAATTGGAAAGAAGAGATGATGTAGATTTGGTTGTGAAAAGCAAGGTAGTGACACTTCTATAGAACATGTGTGAGCACCTAGAAGTGCTAATCAACATGTTTGGGATTGAGTTTTTTTTTTATTTCCCTATGCAAGTGAATTCAGTATTTGCATCTTTGGTGGAAAAAAGGCACACTTGGGTTATCACTTAAGATAATTACTACAATTGTAACTAAATAGGGATGGTTGTAGTAATCGAGTGGGAGAAGTATTAGATTTTTGATGGAAATGGAGACTTGGTGCCTTTTTGCGGGAGCAGAAGCAAGATTTTTTAGCACTTATGCTACCCTAGGTGGAAACCTCTAACTACTAATTTCTGGTTTCCAGCACAATAAAGTAGAAAGGATTGCTTAGCAACTGTTGCCTGTTGTTTGGACTGGTAAACATTACCTCTTTTAGTAGGGTTGCTTGTATAGGTGGATTACCTATCCATGACATGTAACAGATAATGGCTTGCTGTGTGTACGTAGAGAATGCACTAGAGGTGCAGCTTTCTGGTTTTACATGCATTGTTATATGTTTGTAGTAATCATCCGCTCCCAGGTGTCAATATTGTGGTAACATGCAAGACACCGACAATAGGTATGTCCATTTGGTCTGCCCCAATTGTGATTTCAAAAGTCAAAAACAATTTTTTTTGTTGCCTTTTCCCTCTTCCTAAATTGGATGAATAGGCAAATGTTAAACATGACATTATTGACAGAGATAACTCTAGTTTTTAGGTCTGTTTCTTCATGTTTGTAGATCCTTAAACGATCTTGCTTATGTTTCATTTTGAAGAAGGAAGTGATCTATTATTTCGGGAAACATTTTATTGGATGTTAGAGTCCAATTTATCATTTTGGTAAGTTAATAACATAACATTGCATGGGATAGTCCTATCTTGCATTGCTTGTGGTTTTCTGATGTATGTGTCCCAAAATTTGTTTCAACAAGAACACTTCTATGTTGTACAGATTTACTCAAATCCAGATGTATGTGAAATATGTAGGATGCAAGTTATCACCTTCAAGTTCAAAGATACATCAAATGAAATTTGGTGATAACTTTGTGAAAATGTGGTGTGATGTGATTCAGTCACCAATAGACATGAGTCAAAAGTTTAAGGGTGGAACATGGGCAGCAGTTTTAGATTCTTGTATCTGAGCAGGCGTTTTAAATTTGGTGCATGAGGGCACAAGTGTTGCTTCTTATGCATAGGCAGTCACATGATCGCACTACTTACCCTATATGCAGCTCCTATGTGCAGTTGGGTCATTTATGGGTCAAATGATGGTTTACTTAGCACTATGCAGGCACTTATGCAATAGGATTAGAATCATGGTACTACATACGCATTCTATTCATCATTGTGTTTTCATATATATGGCCCTTTTATTATTGTGTGACCACATATGTTGCCATATAGTTTCAGGTCCCAGCAAAATGTCCCATGAGATGCTGCAATAGGTTGCAGTTCCAAGTATCAGGATAGGACCATCTTGCCATCATTGCAACATCCCAATCGGTGTGTCTTGGGACACTTGTTGTTTTAAGTGTCGGGATGGAGCGAGATAGCAACATGTTTTGTTATATGAAAAAAATTAGAATGGACTCATCCCATGAGTTTTAAAACCTTTTGTAGCCACTCTTATAAAGGCTCATGTGGTCAAGGCAGGTTCAAGCTAATGCTTGAGTTAGACATGGGTTTTAAGTGGGCTAGATATATATTTAACATATACGAGAAATGATAGGAGTAGTCCCAATTGAAGATAAAATGAGAGAAAATCGATTACGGTGGTTTGGACATATACAACGAAGACCTTTAAATTCTCCAGTTAGAAAGTGTTCTTTTAACAATCCACGGTAATGATAGAGGTAGAGGTAGACCTAAATTAGCATGGACGAAAATAATTAAAAGGGATATGACTATTTGTAATTTGAGTGTCGACTTAGTCCTGAATAAAGCAGAGTGGAGGAAGCGGATTCATGTAGCTGACCCCATGCAGTTGGGAAAAGGCTTAGATGAGTTGAGTTGAGTTGAGTTTTGAGTTAGATGTGGATGTATTTGTTTGCATTTGGCTCCAAATGCTTTCTAATTGAAATTAATGATGCACCTCTCAAATGAAATTTAACATTATTTGTTATGATCTCTGGTGTATAAAATTCTTGGAGTCTAAAAATCATTTATTTTAGAGGTCTCTTGCCTTTGCATTAAGCGATCATAAAATATATGGTATTAATATAGTTAGTAAGCTCAAACATATTATAAACTATAACTTGCAAATCTAAATGTTGATCTTGATCTCGAAACTTTAAATATATACAAATCGAATTTCAGCTGATTAAGATACTTGTAAACTGTAGATCAAATGAAGGCATGACATCTTGTTATTAAAATCATTCATTTTTCATTGGTTTGATGCTTGGTTAAAAGATCTCAAAATTGAGTGGTTTTTTGTTTCCAAGCATTTTATGGACTATGGATCATGTTCAACATATTGATTTTCATCTTGAGAGGTCTATCATTAATTTTCAGTAGAAAGTATTTAGGGCTAAGTGCACTCAAGTGCATCCTAGCCTAACTGCATTTCTTATAATTATTGCTATTAAGAATTAAATACCAAGTAGTAAGCACTAATTGGTTGATATTGTTGTTACTAATATTTTTTATATTAATAATCTTTAACTATTTAAAATATTAGCTGCATATAAGCTTGCATTTGCATCCTGCATAATACACACGTGCTGTGTGGTCCTTTGCTTGCTAGTACATGGCTGCCTTTCAAAATATTGTATACGAGAAATTTTTTTTCCCCAAGGCACAGCTTTCTGCCTTGTCAAAGTAATGTTGGTGGGTGATTGGCAAATCACATAAGTAGGCACGGTCACACAAATTCATTTATTGTCCATAGCAAATATATTATAAGAAAAAAGATTCAGTTATGTGCTACCTACTTGGACAACAGTTTGCTTGATGCCATTAATCTGCATCTGTTGGACCGACCCATTTCATTGGTTCAGTTGTATCAGTCAGCATATGAACCAAGCCATTTTACACAAGGACCACAAATGGAAGCCTTTTTTCATTTGTGCATGCATGCATGCATGGAATTATATTACATGTGCAGAGCTGCAGTGGTGATGCGAAGATATTGTGAACATATGTCAAATACTTTCCTGCAGAGATGATAACACTATCTGACTTTTATTGTGTTAGCCAATTGCCTATGGTTTAGCTTTGCTTTGGGCAATTATGATTTGGCTACTACATTTAGAATAGTTTTTGATGACGCCTGATCACTGGTCTTGAACGTCGGGAGAAGAGAGCCGCTTAATCCGCCACCCCACGCCTGATCGAGTGGCCTGCAAAAAGTCCAGGGCCGGAGGGATGCTCCGGTGGGGATCTTCCGATGCTCAAGTCAATAACCTGGGTCACCTTTGAGGGAGAGCTCAGACGAGCTCTGGAAGAAGAATGAGATCTCAGAAAGAGAGGAATCCCCTTCTGAGTATTAGAGTAGCGAGTGTATGAGTTTGCGTACCTTGTTTCTGAGTGGACTTACCCTTTTATAGGGGGTTGACACCTGCACAACCACGTGGAGTTCCGTAAGGAAGGAATGTCCGCAGGGTTCATGGGGTTGCGTGAATTTAGGCTGATCGGTGGGTTTTGTTCCATCGGAGAGGGGAAAACAGCGGTTGGTGGGCTACATCCCATCAGTCAGCAGGGCTAACAGGTAGTTAGGTCTTGTCCCATCAGCAGCGTGGCCAGTGGGTAGTTGGGCCTGGGGATGCCAGGCGGCGCGCGTCGGCGGTGTGGACTGCTAGGACCGTTCTAGGATCGACTTGGGGCAGCCCCGACCCTCATGAGGGCGCCGAGGCCGAGCAGGACTGGCTCGGCTGACTTGCGGATGCCGGACGGGGCCGGCCTGGAAAGGCCGGGGCCGACTTGGAGATACTGGAGCCGAGCGGGGCCGACCAAGAAAGGTCGCGGGCCGACTCGGCCGACTTGGAGATGCCGGGGCCGAGCGGGGCGGACTAGGAAAGGTCGGGGCCGACTTGGAGATGCCGAGGCCGAGCGGGGCCGACCAGGAAAGGTCGGGCCGACTCGACGACGTGGAGATGCCGGGGCCGAGCGAGGTCGACCAGGAAAGGTCGGGGCCGAGCGGGCTAAAGGTCGGGGCCGGCTCGGCCGACTTGGAGATGCCGGGGCCGAGCGGGGCCGACCAGGAAAGGTCGGGGCCGACTCGGCCGACCAGGAAAGGTCGGGGCTGACTCGGCCGACCAGGAAAGGTCGGGGCCGATTCGGCCGACCAGAGATGCTGGGGCCGAGCGGGGCCGACCAGGAAAGGTCGGGGCCGACTCGACCGACTTGGAGATGCCGAGGCCGAGCGGGGCCGACCAGGAAAGGTCGGGACCGATTCGGCCGACTTGGAGATGCCGGGGCTGGGCTGCCTTAGAATTTTAATTTTGCCATAATTGCCCTCGTGGCTACGTCAGCCACATCAGATGCCCCTCCGTCCCTGCGCGAAGGGCCACGCGCCTGCTGCCCTTTGGGCGAGAGGGGTACGATAATTCAAAAAATGATTGCTCTTTAGTGCGCTTTTAATAGCTTGATGAGCTGGCGCATCGTCCCGAGGTAGTGTCTTTCAAAAATCCTCCACAATCATGCGGTAGGTGGGGGTTGACGCTAGCGCCGGACGCCTCGAAGAGGAAGCTTTATTGGGGAAATGGAAAAAGGTGAAGGCCATCATTGTTTCTTCGTTTTCTATGCTCCGCGATTGGTCGGGGATTAGCTCCTTGGGGCAGATCAAGGCAGCACGTCTCGGACGCAGGCGAGATTTCGGCGGACAGCTTGTGGTGCAATAGGAGAGCGTCACGTGGTAGGATCTCGATTATCGTTGCTTGGAGGTGGGGGTATAAAAGCGCCCCAAGGGCCTGAGGAAAACTTTTACATTGCCATTGCTTTCTTCAGCTTTCCTTCTCCTGAGTTCTTCTGCGACTTGAGCCCTTTTGTCTCCAAATCCCCTTTGATTTTCAGGTTAGTTTTATCTTTCCTTTTCATCCATGGACCGTCGTGCCATTAGTGAGGGTAAAAGACCTGTAGTTGAATCTTCCCCTTCCGATAGTGAAGACCAAACCTCCCTAGCCTGTTAGGTTCCTCGTCCGGTGGGTGGAATCGCCATCCACGGTCGATCAATGGTGACCGGGCCTCCGTCCGCCTCAGCCTCCCCTATTAGGGCAGTCCCTATGTCCTCTCACCGTTCGGGACAACCTCCGGCGGTGAGTTCTGATTCGGCAGGCCCGTCCGGAGTGGCCTCAACCGTAACCCCTGAAGACGTAGAGGCCATTAGGGCCAAGTACATGGTCCCTAGCTTCATTCATCTGTCCGCGTCGGGGCCCGAAGATAGAGTGACCTCCACCTACCCTGATCGGGTTGCCCTGTATGAGGAATTTTTTCGGTGCGGGCTGCGCCTTCCTCTCCACCCTTTTTCTTGAATCTTTTAGATAGATATAGGCTAGTGCCGGCGCAGTTGACTCCAAACTCGATTCGGATCATCTGCGCCTTTGTTATCCTTTGCTATTTTCAGGAGGCCCGGCCGGGGTTATCACTGTTCCAGGCGTTTTATAAATCCGCCGCCAAGGTGAGGGGGCCTGGTGGGCCTTCACTGCCAGGCCGGGTAGGGCCTTCCCCCTAGGTCTTCCGTCCAAGATTAGGGGATGGAAATCCCGCTTCTTATTTGCCATGTCGAGGGGGTAAGGTCCAATTGGATGGAGTCGGACACCAGCTCCAATGATAATGCCACTGTGGGGGAGAGAGATAGGGAACTCTTCACCCAGTTGTCCAACTGTTAAATTCCTGGCTACAAGGAACTCCTGTCCAAGGAGAACCTGATAGAAGCCGAGTTGGCCCCGGCGGTCGGTGAGCACGACGCCTGATTCCTTCTGTCTTGACCGAAGGATTGCTATATGCTGTCGTTAACACTTCTCGTTTTTGGATGCAGCGATGAGGTTCTCCGCCTGAGAGTTTGAGGCCGCCTTGAAGCAAAAGAGGCCGACAGCCGAGGGAACATCAAGGCCGGCGAAGAAAGTTCGAAGGAGGGAGTGGACCGAGCCGACCCGAGCCGCTGAGGTCCCCAAGGCCCCAACGCCTACGGGGGAGCCGGCTAAGGAAGCGCCGGCTGGAGAAGTGGTCCCGAGGCCGGCCGGGACCGAGATAGAGGAGGGAGAGATTCCAGCCACCCCTAGAGCCGCCGTGGTGGTTGTGGATCTCGAGGAGGAAGCTCCTGCCGCCGCCGACGTGCCCGAGGCAGGTAGGTCACAGTTGCTGTCACCCCTCTGCGTCGAGCGGAAATGGAGAGGGCTTCCCCCACTGCCGGAGGGAGGGAGCCAGTCGCTGAGAAATCCCAATGCGGGGATGAAGGCGACCGAGGAGCAGAAGGATGGGCTGGAGAGCTCATCCCGACGGTTGGTGCGCCACTCGACCCGTCCTCGGGTCGAAGGTCCGCAGGAGGGGTCGACGCGGTTGGTCCCTAGGTTTAACTCAATGGCGGACGCCGCGCAAGCCGCCCGTCTTCTGTCAGGTGTTCGGACTGCCGATATGGTGATGGTTGCCGTTGTCCAGGTAATCTTCTGAGCTCTCTCTATTTCTAGACGTCTCTTTGGATGCTTCAATCTCTTAGAGTTAACATGTTCCCTTTGCTGCAGATGGCCAACGGCGCAATCAGCCTTCGTGAGGCGGTGGTCCACTCTTCGGACGCGCTCACAAAGGCCATGGCACGGGCCGAAAGGTACAGGAAGGAGAGCGTGGTGCAGTCCCAGAGCCTCGCTCGACTTCACCAGGAGGCCAAGACCCGGGAGGAAACCTGAGCGGCCGAATAAAGGAGGCGGAATGCCGGACCAAGGCCGAGAGTAGTCGGGCATCCGTGGCCGAGGCCATATTGGAGCTGGTCTCGGACCGGCTGAAGGCCGCCGCGGCGCAGAACGGGGAGCAATACACCAGCTCCAACGCGCCGAGGGGGAGGCTGGGGCGCATGAGGAGGCTCGAGCCGCCGCAGAGAGAGCCGTTGCCGCAGAGAGGGCGGCGATTGATGCAGGCCATGAGAAGGCCGGGGCCGTGGCCTGCGCGGACGAGGCCCATGCGCGCGCTGAAGAAGCCGAGGGCCGAGCCAGGGAGGCCGAGGCCAGGGCACAACGGGCTGAGGCCGAGGCGGGGCAGGCCGTCTCCAGCTACAAGTCCTCGCCGGAGTTCAGGAAGGAGGTCTCGAAGCCAGCCTCGATGCTTACGTCAAGGGCTTCGAGATGTGCAAGACTAGGGTGTCTGCAGCTCTTAAAATCGACGTTGCTGAGCTCGAGGGAATCCGGCCCAGGGAATCTAACGAGGAGTCGGCGGAGGAGGGGGATGACAAGGGAGAACCTGGCCCAGACGGGCCCTGAAAAGTTGTTGTTTCTTTTCTTTTTTCTTTTTGTAGCCGGCCTTGGGGCAAAATTTTGTATTTCAATTTCATCATCAAAGAAGAACTTTTTTGTGAAGACGCTTTTGTCCTTTGTCTTGCTCGTTTCTTCTTTCTTCTGAGATGCCTCTTTACCCTGAGTGTTGCGCACGTTGATAACGTCATGGTCGAACCGTTGCATCACGTTGGCCAATGTTGAGATGTGTCTTCGAAGTGTGAGCCGACCGCGTAGGAAATTGCCTAGGATGCCTTGAGCCGTCGCAGGCCGTTTGAAAAGAGATTCGTCTGCACTTGAATACTCTAAGAACTTAGAATGATCCGAGGGCAACTTAGCGTCGAGATCAGCTTGAAAACGCCGGGGGCCGAGTGGGGCTTGATCGGGAAGGCCTGAACCGACTCGGCATGATCTTGGAGATCGCGAGAGTCGGCGAGCTCTTTTAGAACCACCTCGGGGGTTTGTGTGTTGCCCGAGGGGCGACTCGACCGGGTACGGAGCTGTTAGGGACTTGAACCGACTCGGGGGCGTCTTCAAGCCGGACCGAGTGGTGTCTCGTTAGCCGCGATGCTGGTGCGCTCCTTTTGAACTGCCTCGGGGTTTGTGTGCCGCCCGAGAGGCGACTCGATCGGGTACGGAGCTGTTAGGGACTTGAACCAACTTGGGGGTCTCCAAGCCGGACCGAGTGGTGTCCGTTAGCCGCGATGCCTGTGAGCTCCTTTTGAACCGCTTCGGGGGTTTGTGCCGCTCGAGGGGCGATTCGACCGGGTACGGAGCTGTTAGGAACTTGAACCGACTCGGAGGCGTCTCCAAGCCGAATCGAGTGGTGTCCCGTTAGCCGATGCCGGTGAGCTCCTTTTGAACCGCCTCGGGGTTTGTGTGCCGTCCGAGGGGCGACTCGACGGGTACGGAGCTGCTAGGGACTTGAACCGACTCGGGGGCGTCTCCAAGCCGGACCGAGTGGTGTCCCATTAGCAGCGATGCCGATGAGCTCCTTTTGAACCGCCTCGGGGGTTTGTGTGCCGCCCGAGGAGCGACTCGACCGGGTACGGAGCTGCTAGGGACTTGAACCAACTCGGGGGCGTCTCCAAGCCGGATCGAGTGGTGTTCCGTTAGCCGCAATGCCGGTGAGCTCCTTTTGAACCACCTCGAGGGTTTGTGTGCCGCTCGAGGGACGACTCGATCGGGTACAGAGCTGCTAGGGACTTGAACCGACTCGGGGGCGTCTCCAAGCCGGACCAAGTGGTGTCCCGTTAGCCGCGATGCCGGTGAGCTCCTTTTGAACTGCCTCGGGGGTTTGTGTGCCGCTCGAGGGGTGACTCGATCGGGTACGGAGCTGCTAGGGACTTGAACCGACTTGGGGCGTCTCCAAGCCGGACCGAGTGGTGTCCCGTTAGTCACGATGCCGGTGAGCTCCTTTTGTGAGATTTAGTCCTTGGATGCAGGGGAGAGCAGGCTGTGGCATTGGAAGTGACTTCTTTTATTGCTTGTGTTCTGGGGATACATTATTGATAATATCGGCGGAGATTATCCGCGTTCCAGGTACGCAGAATGGGTTGTCCATCAAGCTCTTCTAGTCTGTATGCCCCCCGGTGGAGTGTCTCGGCGATGCGATAAGGACCCTCCCAGTTGGGGGACAGTTTGCCCCCCTCTGTGGGTTAGATACTTCAGCCTTTCTTAAAACCAGATCTCCATGGTGAAAAACCTTGGGATGAACTCGGGTGTTGTAGTATTTGGCTGCCCGCTGACGGAAGGTTGCCATACGCAGCCTTGCCGGTCGTGTGCCTCGTCGATAAAGTCTAGGTTGGCTCGTATCAATGTGGAATTATCTTCCTCGTTGAAGGACTCCACGCACGGACTGGGCAGTCCGATCTCAACAGGGATGACGGCTTCGGATCCAAAGACGAGACTGAAGGGAGTCTCGCCCGTAGGGGCTCTGGAGGTCGTGCGGTAAGCCCATATCACACTGGGGAGCTCCTCCACCCATCGACCCTTGGATCCATTCAGCCTGGTCCTGAGCCCCCTGAGAATGGTGCGGTTCATGACCTCGGCCTCCCCGTTGGTCTGGGGGTGGCCGACAGAGGTGAATCGATGGCGAATACCCAGCTCGCTGCAGAAAGCCTTGAATGCTTCATTGTCGAACTGGCGACCGTTGTCCGTGACGAGAGTGTGAGGTAAGCTAAAGCGGCATATGATCGACTTCCAGAAGAAGGCTTTGACTTTACTTTCGGTGATCTTAGCCAGCACCTCGACCTCAACCCACTTGGTGAAATAGTCGATGTCTACTAGCAGGAATCTCCGTTGTCCCGAGGCTGGGGGGAGTGGTCCAAGGATGTCCATTCCCCATCGGGCAAAGGACCAAGGGGCTGAGAGCGGGTTGAGCGGTGTAGACGGTTGATGCTGGATATGTGCGTGGCGCTGGCAGCCATCGCACTTCTGAACTAACTTGGCAGCATCCTCCCTCATGGTAAGCCAGAAGTATCCCTGCCGAAAGGCTTTCTGGGCCAGGGACCTGCCCCCCAGGTGATTTTCGCAGATGCCTTCATGGATTTCTCTAAGGATGTAGTCGGCGTCGGCAGGTCCTACACATCTGAGTAAGGGGTAAGAGAATGACCTCCGATATAGACGTCCGTCTAGGAGAACGAATTTGGAAGCCCTCCACTTGAGCAGCTTGGCTTCATTGCGATCATCCGGGAGGGTGCCGTCAGTGAGATAACGGACGTAGGCATCCATCCATGTAGGCTCTTGGGTGAGCGGAGGACTTCCTCGCCATCTTCTATACCGGGCCTTTCTAAGTACTCAACGTAGGTGTCTCGTGCAATGCCGTCGGCGGAGGTAGCTAATCGGGAGAGGATGTCGGCCTTGGCGTTCTCACTGGGGAATGTAACTGATACTGAAATAAGCTAACGAGGAGACCAAGAGCCGAACCTTGCCCAGGTATTAAGTCATAGCAGGGTCACGCGCTTCGTATTCTCCATTGATTTGCCTAGAGATGAGTTGCGAGTCGGTGAAAGCTCTGAGACGCCTTACTCCCAACTCCTGGTCTAGCCTTAATCCTGCTAGTAAAGCTTCATACTCGGCTTGGTTGTTGGTGGCTTTGAATGTAAACCGCAGGGTGCATTCCGCTCTCTCCACCGGCCGGCGAGAATGAGGTCGGCGCCGCTTCCTTGAGAGTTTGATGTGCCATCCACATGGAGGATCCATGTTTCTCCATCGTTGCTCAGCTCGGGCTCATGCCGCTCCACGGAAACCTCCCTGGTTTCCTCATTCGTCCAAGTGCACTCAACCAGAAATCGGCTAGAACTTGGGACTTCAGAGCCGGTTGTGCTTGGAAGGAGAGGTCGAACTCCCCTATCTTGATGGCGCACTTAGCGAGTCGGCCTGAGGTGTCCGGACGGGCCAGGATGGCTCGAGAGGCTGGTCCGTCAGCACCACAATAGGATAGACTTGAAAATATGGGCGGAGACGTCGGGCGGAGACGACCAGGGCGAAGATGATCTTTTCTGTCTTGGAGTACCTGACCTTCGCATCGTGGAGCACTTTGCTCACGTAATAGATTAGCCTCTGGGTTCCGTCAGCATCGAGACGCACCAAGACTGAGCTAACGGCCTCCGAAGAAGCAGCTAGGTATAGGAAGAGACTTTCCCCGTCTCTTGGCTTGGACAGAAGCGGAGGAGAAGACAGAAACCCTTCAGGCCGTCAAAGGCTTTCTGGCAGTTGTCCGTCCACTCGAAGTGTTTACCTTCCGCAGGGCCTTGAAGAAGGGTAAACATCTCTCGGCCGATTTGGAGAGGAGACGACTTAGAGCCGCCACCCTCCCCAGCCGTTAGACCTCCTTGCTGGATGGTGGCCTCATGTCGAGGATGGCGCTGATCTTCTCTGGGTTTGCCTCGATCCCTCGCTGAGTCACCATAAAGCCCAGGAACTTGCCTGCCATGACTCGAAGGCACATTTCTTGGGGTTCAGCTTGACCTGGAAGCGGCGGAGGTTGCTGAAAGTTTCCTCCAGATCGGAAACATGATCAGAAGCACGAATGCTCTTGGTCAGCATGTCATCCACGTAGACTTCCATGTTCCGACCTAGCTGATCCTGAAATACCCTATTCATCAATCTTTGGTAGGTCGCCCCCGCGTTCTTGAGACCGAAAGGCATCACTTTGTAGCAATAAATCCCTTTCTGTCACAAAGGATGTGTGCTCTTCATCACTGGGGTTCATCCTTATCTGATTATATCCGGAGAAGGCGTCCATGAAGCTGAGGAGTTCATGGCCGAGGTGGAATCCACCAGCTGGTCAATCCTTGGCAGGGGAAACTGTCTTTCGGACACGCCTTGTTGAGGTCGGTGAAGTCGATGCAGATTCTTCACCTCCCGTTTGCCTTCCGTACCATGACCACATTGGCCAGCCAGCTAGGGTAATGCGCTTCTCGGATGTGGTCGGCACTGAGCAATTTGCTGATCTCCTCATCGATGGCCTTTTGCCGCTCGGGAGCAAAACTCCTCTTCTTATGACGGATCGAACAGTGCTTTGGATCGATGTTGAGCTTGTGGGTGATTACTTCTGGAGGGATGCTGGGCATATCAGACGCCGACCAAGCAAAAACGTCTGAGGTGGCCCGCAAGAAGGTTAGAAGGCGATCACGATCCTCTGGGGAGAGGAGTCCATCGATGCGCACGGTCCTCGCCGGATCGTCCTCGAGGGGAAAGGCCAGGAGGTGCTCGGCCGGCTCCCCTCTCCTGTCGGACTCCCTGGGGTCAGGGGCTTCTGGGACCGGCTTGGCCTCCAAGGGGCTTGACGCCATGTGATAGCAAGGCAGAACTGAGCCGATCTCGCCCTGCATCTCCCCAACCCCTCTGCTAGTAGGGAACTGCACTAGCAGGCGTCGAGTGGAGATAACTGCATCCAATAAGTTTAAGCATGGGCGCCCAAGAATGGCGTTGTATGCCAAGGGGACCCGCACAACCAAGAACTTCATGATCACTGTGCTTTGGCATGGTGGCGTCCCTGCTGTCACAGGCAAGGATATCTCACCCTCAACCCTTACCGAATCTCCGGTGAATCCGACCAAAGGGGTTGCCACAGGCTAAGAGAGTCTAGAGACAATCCCATCCGAACAAAAGCGTTATAAGTAAGGATGTCAGTGAGCTGCCACTATCAACCAATATCCTTTTTACAGGGTGCTTGGCGATCGTCATGGAGATGGCGATGCCTTCATTGTTTACATTCTCAAAATTCATCGGTCCCCTCCCTCGAGAACTACATTACCCGGCGCCTCTTCCCCTCTCGGTCGCTTAGATGCAGAAGCCGCTCCTCATGACACCATTCTAACTGTCCGCTCCATGGGGGTGTTATCGACAATGGCTTGAGCAGGTGGGGGTCCCATGAGTGCCGGCAGCGGTTGTGGCCCCTTCTGGACATATTTGCCGAGGTAGCCCCGCTGGATGAGTTCTTCGATGGCCCGCTTCAGGCTGTAGCAGCTGTCGATGTCGTGGCCGTAATCCCGATGGAATCGGTAGTAACGGCTCTTGTCGCGGGGAGGACCTTTCTTCATAGGAGGAGGGCGCTGGAGCTAAAGCTCGCTCTCGATTTCCATCAGGATGTGGGATCGAGGGGCGAGGAGAGGCGTGAGTTTGCCCTCGTCAGGGATGGGGCTTCGACGCCTATTGTCGGGTCGACGAGGCGGGTCAGGCCGCCGATGGCGAAAGGGCCTGCTCGGCTCTGAGCGATCAGGCTTGCGGTTGGAGCTCCTTGATAATTCCCGGCGAGTGAGGTCGGCCTCATCCGCGCGGATATACTTCTGAGCTCGAAGGAGGAGGTTGGAGTAGGAACCCGGGGGCTTCTTGTCCAGAGAAAAGGTGAAGTGGGACGGAGGAGTCCCCGCTTCAGCGCTAGTGTAGCCACCGCATCGTCAGATGGTAGACTTCAGGGGCGCGGTTTTGAACCGGAACACGAAGTCCCACAGCGATTCTCCCTCCTGGCACACAGAGAAGAGGCTATCCGCGACCCTCGGGATTCGCCGGCAAGCATCAAAATGTGCCAGGAAGGCCTTTTCCAACTCCCGAAGGAGTCGATGCTATGGGGACAGGCGCGAGTGCCACGCGCGGACAGCCTTCCACAGAGTAGCAGGGAAAGCTTTGCAGAGAAGGGCGTCTGACGCATCCTAAACCTGCATCATGGCCTTGTAGCTCTCGAGGTGGCCGAGAGGATCCGTCGTGCCATCGTACGATCTATCTGGGGGAATCAGAATCTAGAGGGGGCAGGTTCCTCTAGTATTCGGCGAGTATAAGGAGGACGGGTGTCATACTCCTCCGGTTGGTTGTTGATTTTCCTGGCGAGCTCGTTTAGTCGCCGGTTGTACTCGTCCAGGTGCTCTTCCGCCTGGCGGTTGATCGTCGGGGCCCTCCGAGATGGCTCGAAGGATGAAGAAAGGAAGAAGAAGGAGAAGGACGCGAAGATGGGACTTCCGCTTTGGTTCCTCTTGGTGGGGCGGCTCTGGAGGAAACTTGCCAGGGCCACAATCTGGAGATCGCGGTCGCTTGAGGGACTTACGGCGAGGCTTCCTTGGAGAAGCTCGGTGACGACCGGTCTCTCGTTGAGGAGAACCTCCCCTTGCAGATTGTTGACTTGCATGGGGAGCGGTCTGATGCTGGGTGGCCACGGACTGCTGCTGCTGAAGTCCGTGGACCATGGCGTGAGGGTCTGAACTTGCCGAGTGAGGGTTGCTAGCTGCTCCGCAGCCGGGCAACTGCTTCTGGTTGAGGGGGAATGATGGGAGGATCAACGACAGGTAAGTTGGTCTCCTGCAGCTTAGTCGGGGAAGATGCCCCCGGGGTGGTTGACTGAGGCATCCTGAGCTCGTGTCATCACCATTGTTGGGAGAGGGAGAGAAGAAAAGTATACTGTAGGGTTTGGGCCTTCTTTTCTTGCCTTCCCCTTACCTGCGCGCCAATCTGATGACGCCTAATCACTGGTCTTGAACGTCGGGAGAAGAGAGCCGCTTAATCTGCCGCCCCACGCCTGATCGAGTGGCCTGCAAAAAGTCTCAGGACCGGAGGGATGCTCCGGTGGGGACCCTCCGATGCTCAAGTCAATAACCTGGGTCACAGCTAAGGGAGAGCTCAGACGAGCTCTGGAAGAAGAATGAGATCTCAGAAAGAGAGAAATCCCCTTCTGAGTATTAGGGTAGCGAGTGTATGAGTTTGCGTACCTTATTTTTGAGTGGACTTACCCTTTTATAGGGGGTTGACACCTGCACGACCACGTGGAGTTCCGTAAGGAAGGAATGTCCGCGGGGTTCATGGGGTTGCGTGAATTTGGGCTGGTCGGTGGGTTTTATCCCATCGGAGAGGAAAAAATAACGGTTGGTGGGCTACGTCCCATCAATCAGCAGGGCTAACATGTAATTAGGTCTTGTCCCATCAGCGGCGTGGCCAGTGGGTAGTTGAGCCTGGGGATGCCAGGTGGCGCGCGTCGGCGGTGTGGACTACCAGGACCATTCTGGGATCGACTTGGGGCGGCCCCCGACCCTCATGAGGGCGCCGAGGCCGAGCAGGACTGGCTCGGCTGACTTGTGGATGCCGGGGCGAGGCCGGCCCAGAAAGGCTGGGGCCGACTTGGCCGACTTGGAGATACCGGGGCCGAGCGGGGCCAACCAGGAAAGGTCGGGGCCGACTCGGCCGACTTGGAGATGCCGGGGCCGAGCGGGACGGACCAGGAAAGGTCGGGGCCGACTTGGAGATGCCGGGGCCGACCAGGAAAGGTCGGGGCCGACTCGGCCGACTTGGAGATGCCGGGCCGAGCGGGGCCGACCAGGAAAGGTCGGGCTGACTCGGCTGATCAGGAAAGGTCGGGGCCGACTCGGCCGACTTGGAGATGCCGGGGCTGAGCGGGGCCGATCAGGAAAGGTCGGGGCCGACTCGGCCGACTTGGAGATGTCGGGGCCGAGGGGGCCGATCAGGAAAGGTCGGGGCCGACTCAGCCAATGTGGAGATGCCGGGGCCGAGCGGGGCTGACCAGGAAAGGTTGGGGCCGATTCGGCCGACTTAGAGATGTCGGGGCCGACTAGGAAAGGTCGGGGCCGGCTCGGCCGACTTGGAGATGCTGGGGCCGAGCGGGGCCGACTAGGAAAGGTCGGGGCTGACTCGGCCGACCAAGAAAGGTCGGGGCCGACTTGGAGATGCCGGGCCGAGCGGGGCCGACTAGGAAAGGTCGGGGCCGACTCGGCCGACTTGAAGATGCCGGGGCGGGGCCGCTTTAGAATTTTGATTTTGCCATAATTGCCTTCGTGGCTACGTCAGCCACATCAGTTTTATTTCCTAATCCTATCTTTTGCTCTGATAAATTGCTTATGAACTGTTAGATTAATATTGCGTTATAAATTGCTTATGGATTGTTACATTAATATTGCAACGCAAGCTGGCCCTCCTCCCCTAAAAAAAAATATTGTGTTGTCTTTGATAAGTGGATGACAAAATGCCATGCATGCATTGACAAAATTCAGTCAAGATCTAATTTATCCTGTTAATTACCATGATGTCATTATGTTTTATGACTAAGACAATTATCAAATATTGAATATCTGATACCTATGAAGTAAGGAGACCTGCAGAAGGAAATTCAATGTCTTGTTGTCACATGATGGACAAAAGTCATCCTTTTATCTTGTTTACTAGTTTGTTGTAAGATATACAAAAAGCAAAAAATCAAAATAAATAAGAGATTGGAATAAGGGATTTCATTGGATGAGGAGCACCACCCTTTTCGGCTTAATTGAATAATTACAATATATTTTTTGGTACTTAGATCTTGTTTAGTAGAGTTTTTAGATGGCCCAAAATTACTTTTCATGTTTGATAAAAATTTTAAAAGTGCTTTTATAATAAAGCAAAAGCTATTAAGTGCTCTACTTGGTAAAACTTAAATTTGGATTTTCTCCAAAAGAATTCTATTTGGAAAGCTATTTTTGTTGAACTTGAAGGTCATAGATTCGAACCACGAGAACAATCACATTTAATATTATAACATAACAATAATGTAAATAATAATATAATATAATATAATATAATAGGATCATTTTATTATAACATATTATAATAAATATTGTATAAAAATATCGTTATAATTATAATATAATTTTATAGTGTAAATAAGATAATGTAATTATATTATAATATTACAAAATATTGTAATATATTACACTAATATAATATTTTATTATGTTATAATACTATTATATTTTATAATACTATTATAATACTTATTATATATCTTAATATTATTATAATATCATATCATTATATTATACATTGTTATAGTAATTTATAATCTATAATAATGATTTTTGATAAAACAAATGATTAGATAGTTGAAAGTACTATGTAATATCTTTTATTATTTTTTATTTTAAAAGCACTTTCTTAGTTTGGTTAGCAGACAAATGTTAAATTTTACAACACTTTAAAATATAGTTACAAAATAGTAAACAGATTTTTACAAAAGCTTTATTACCAAAAGTTTTGTTATCAAAAGTTACGTCAAATAGGGCCTTAGTCATACAAGCAGTAGCAGCAGCAATAATCAATGCTGGTATAAAACTATTCAAATTGTGACGTTCATTTGCTGTTTGATACATTTATAATGTCATGTGCTTATGGGAAATTATTCTTATGGAATTGATTTTGTCAACTGGAGTTGATGCAAGGGCAACCTAAAGAAAAGACTGGACTTGTGTTTAATTCAGTTTTGTTGCTCTTAATGAAGCTGTGATAATGGGAAAGTTTGAAATTAGAGTCTATAGTTAATCAAGAAAAATCCTGTCTAGGGTTTCTATATGAGAATAGAAGTAGAAATAATTATCAAAAAAGATAAAAATTTGGCTAAAGGGTCTACGATGGTCTTGTAAACAAAATTCAACAGCTTATGAGGGCAGTTCAAGTAACAACCAAAATAGCAAACAGCACCAAAATATTTTTGAGTAGAAAAATAAATATTTCTAAATGTGGAAACAAAAATAATTGGTCTTGATCTTCAACATCTGAATTGCCTTGAAATTTAAAATCATTTGTTTTGCAGGTAATAATGTAGGGAGGAGGAAAGAGCCAACCTCAGACCTGGTGTCTTCCTTCAAAAAACTATTGTGTTCGATATATCAAGATATATAGGCCGTTAGATGGTCACTATTTGATACTCTCCAAACATGTCCTCATACTGTAGCATCACTATTCTTGCGACAGTGCTGGGAACATTTTCCACCCTTCTTTCCCCTAAACCAGCACAAAATAAAACATGTAGGACACTCCCAATTGCTAACCCTTTTTGAATTGTCCAATCAACTCCTATATTCATCACCAAAACAAAAAGCTCAGACTAGAAAAAAGCCAAGCCATTAAACAATGGTGGTATATGAGGATGTTCCTATAAGATAGGGTGAATAATTTGTAGATTTGCCTTCTGGTTGTAATGTATTTATTAAATGTTATTGGGAAAGGTAATAAGGCAATAATATGATAGGTTATTGATATAGGTTAAAACAAGGTCTGCTTTACTGACTGTAGCATATTATACTGATAAGGTATCATGCTTCAATTTGGTATGAACCGATCTGATCTAAACTAAGTGAAACCATCTCATACCATTGGCACTAACCTATACAATCCAGTACCGATGGGCATGTAATTGGAGGATTGGCTTGGATGCAAGCAAGCCATCAAGGACATTGGTCCCATAGCTGGCTTGGATGGGTGACACATGTTTGTTTGCTTGCTTGCTTCAGATACTGCATGTTCATATTGCCATTGCTAAATTGAATGTGTTATCAGAACTCATATGTACATGTTTTTGTTTGGAACATACTAAATCCAATGTTAATCATTTCTTTGATTGCATTTTGATGTGTGCATTTTCAATCTATGAGCTTTTTGATCTTGTCCACCAGTTTTTGTGGTTAGCTAGTTCTTCTTGTATCTTCTTTTTTGTAGTACAACTCTGTGGTTTGTATTGGATGGACAACTTAATCAAGGTTTTAATATTCATGGGATGGCAGTGTTATAGTTTCTTGATGGAATGGGATGCCTTGCTATCTTATTCCATCTTGATGGTCATCAAGGTAGAGCATCATCCCAATAGCTACCCCCTATCTCTCTCCCCTTCTTCTTTTTTTATTTCTTTGTTTGATTATTACCTTTTCCTTTCTTTCCTTTCTTCTTTCCCATATTTTCTTTATCTTCTTTATTTCTCTTCTTCCTTCTATCCTTCTTCGTTTCTTTTTCCTTCTTTTCTTTCTTTCCTTTTTTTAATTTATTTCTTTCCTAATTCTATTTTTTCCCTTCTCCTTTCTTTTCTTTCATTTCTTTTTCTTCTTCTTTCCTTCCTTTCCTCTTTTACTTCCCTTAATTCATTTCGTCCATTCTTTCTGCTTTCTTCTTTCGCTGCCATTGTCCCGGTCCTGTTTTCCCATAAGAATGAGATGGGATGGTTGGAATGCCCCTCATCCCATTGGGACTTAAAACCTCGAACTTAATTATTAGTGAAATGCAATTTGTATATGAAAACTGATGCAACTCTATTTATAGTAGTGCCATTCATATTATTTTCTTTCTTGTTTGATCCTTGTTTTTCTTCTTTTCTTTTAATGCAGATAGTTGACTTCTGCTGTGGTGCCAATGACTTTAGTATACTAATGAAAGACAAGCTGGATGCAGCTGGGAAAGGATGTTCGTTTAAAAATTATGATATCATGCCAGCAAAGGTAGCTATTGCCTTTTGGAACAATGGTATCTCAAGCTGCTGAATTAAGGCATTTAGCTTTGAATCAATGCCATATAACTTAGAATAGATGTAGGTGTTTATTTGTTTAAATTATTGCTTTTGGACTGGTTGCTTGTGCAGTCCTGCTAACATAGGAATACCAGAAATATTTGTTTAAGAGCATCTCTAATTAACAACATAGTATAGAAGATTGTTTAGAGAACCCTTTTTACGCTAGATTGTACTCCTGTCTTAGTGTGTTTTTTTTTTTTTTTTTGGGTGGGGGGGGGGGGAAGGGGGATTGTAAGACTACAAGGTACGAAAGATGTAGTTTTATGGGATATTGTGTTTGCAGTTTGATCTGTGTCCTGATGAAAATCTGTATTTCTTGAGGACTTATAGGGAACCAATGGCAGTGTAGGATCCCTAGAGCTTACCCAAAATTGATTTGGACAGCCTTGGAATTAAAAATGAAAATGAATCCGTATGTCCAGCCCCCAATTGGATAGATTTGCTATGTTCATGTATAGCCCCCAAATTGCTAGATTTTCCATGCTCATGTATGCTTTTATTAGACTAGATTGATGGCTACAATAGTTATAACACTAGTGTAAGCATGTTGCCCATATTATACTCATTTTTCTAGTGATATGTAAATTATAAAACTTGCCCGATATCCTTTTGTTATTGTTGCTTAACCTACATTGTATTTTGTGCGTCTCATCTCTGTTGTTCTGTTGTTTCTTTGCTTTTATTTTCCTTAATATATGTTGGGAATTCCAATTCTCTGCTGTTTGTATGCCTTTATTTTCTTTAGTCTACGTCAAGAATTTTGTGCCTTCTCTTTCTGCTTGAAAGTTGTCAATGGGCTGGGCATGTCCTATCGCTTAAACAGCTTGCCTGCAAAAAAATCAAATGCTCAGAAATTAGCCAACTGGCTGGGTCTGTGAGTTGAAGTATTAAGCCCAAGTTGGTTCTAGTTATGCCCGGTTATTTTAATGGACAATTGCTCGGCTTGATTCTGAGCCCATCCGAGAAACAAGGAGCCATTATTTGGGCCGGATTTGGACCTGGTGTGTTTAGGCCAATTCAGACAATGCTGAGCTGCGTGCTTTCATTCTCGATCAAGGCTTGGGGAATCCTTGGGTTGGGCCTGGCCAGTTGCAGATTTCAGACTCCCTCCTGCATTTGTTTGCTTTTGACTTTTCTTTTTCTTCTTTTCATGATTTATTTCTATTGGGATTATGGATGTACGCATTTGAAAATGAAGAATGACTAAAGAGTGTAAAAATTCAAGGATTATGTGGTAGAATTTGAAAGGAGATAAACAAATAGCTTTTAGGGATAAAATGACAGGAAAATGGAGTCTAGTTGGTGAATTTAATATCATATAGGAAGAGATGACTAGTATTATTAAAAAAGTAATTATAAAGGTGCTATGAGTGTTTTTAAAAAAATCATATGAGAAGAAACTTGTTAATGGAATGAAAAAAGTTAAATGAGCAGCTAAAGCTAAAAGAAAGTACCATAAAAAATTACTTAAATGTAAGCTATAAAAAACCACTTAAATATAATAGTAAAGAAGTATACTAAAACTATAAGATAGCAAAAAAAAAAGTTAAAAGGATGGTACAGGAGTTTAAATTTAAGGTATAGGAGGAATTATATTATAAGCTAAAAGCTAAAGATGGGAGGGAAAGATATATATATAGAATTGCAAGACTAAAAAAAAGAAACATAGAGATGATTTAGGTTAAATGCATTGAAGGTAACAATAAAAAAGTTTTGGTCAAGAAAGATGAAATCAAAGAAAGATAGAGAAGCTATTTTAATAAATTATTAAATCAAAATGTTACAATTAATCTAGAATGCCTTACTAGGTCTATTGAGGATAAAAATATGATGTATACTTAGGATATTTCAGGTAAAACATGCAATGAAAAAAATGAAAATAGGAAGAGTACTGGGATTTAACAAAATTTTCATCGAGGTTTGGAAATATTTGAGTGATGTAGGAATAAATTAGGTGACAAATTTATTTAATACGATCTTGAAGACTAAGAATATGTTTGATGAATGGAAGAAGAGCATTATTGTATTGGTTATAAAAATAAAAGAGACATTTAAAATTGTTCTAATTATTATGGTATTAAGCTCGAGTCCTACCATGCAATTTTGGGAGAGGATAATTTGAGTATAGGCTAAGATGTACTATAAGAATATTAAAGAATCAATTTCATTTTATACTAGGAAGATCAGCTATAGAAGTTATTTTTTACTTTAGAAGCTTAGTAGAAAAGTGTAGAGAAAGGAAATGAGATTTTCATATGGTTTTTATTTGTTTTAGAGAAATCATGTGTTAAAATTCCTAGAAAAGTTTTTGATGGGTATTAGAAAAGGAGTCCTTGTTAGATATATTAACATAATAAAGATATGCATGATAAAATGGTTACTAGTATAAAAATTATTAGATGTAGTATTGATAATTGTTAATTACAAAAAGCTTACAATAGGAATCTGCTCTTAATGCTTACCTTTTTTGCATTAGTTATGGGTGAGCTTATGAGGCATATTCAGGATGATATTTCATGGTGTATGTTATTTGCAGATAATATAGTACAATTGAATAAAATTAAGGCCAAGGTTAATTGTAAGTTGGAATTACATAGAAATGCATTAGTATCTCAAAGTTTTAAGTTAAAGTAGGACAAAGATAAAATACATGAAATGCAATTTTAGTGCAAATAGAAATAGAGATGAATGCATAGTAAAAATTAAAGACTATCTTAAAGTTATCATTTTTGGTTTTTAGGATTAATCATTCATAGGGAAGGAAAGTTGAGGATGATATTGTCCACGGGATTAAAGTTTTAGGAGGTTCTTTCACTTTCTACTTGGTAGTGTCCGGTACATCCTTATGTGATATACCATATTCAGGAGCTTTTACATCTTTCTATAGTGGCTTAGTTGCAGCGATGCAGGAATAATGTTGTCTGACATTTCCTTGATTATGTTGATATAATATTGAGTTGAAGTCATCTTAAATTGTTTGCATCCACTGTCTGGTTGTCATTTCACTGATTTATGGTAACATCACATGATAGTTGAAAATTAATTAGTTATGCTTACAGTGAAGCTAGATCCTTTGTATGATTTAGATGTTCATGTTCAGACTGATTAACTGTTAAATATTAACTCAAGTTCCTGCATAATAAGCCATTTTACTGCCTTTAATTATTGAACTGGTTTGCTGTGATGGCCGTAGTGTTTTTTTTATGCTGTCAAATATCTCTGCAACATGCATAGACATGAAGTTGATGAGTTTATACTGCCACAGTATTTTCTTATAGTGGAAAATTGAAATCGAGTCTTACAAATGTTATTGGCAGAATGATTTCAGTTTTGAGCAGAGGGATTGGATGGAAGTGCAACCAAATGAGTTGCCTTCTGGATCTAAATTGGTATGGAAAATATAACATTTTAATGCATGTTATTTAATTTTTTCGGTTACCTGCCAATGAAATTAAGTAGTTTTCATAACAATAGATTTTAGATCCTCATTTCATTTATCACTGACATGGATAGGTCATAGGCCTCAATCCTCCCTTTGGGGTCAAAGCATCACTTGCCAATAAATTCATTGAGAAAGCCCTGACGTTCAGGCCAAAGCTCCTTATTCTGATTGTTCCCAGGGAGACTAAAAGGTATTTAACTTTTGGCTGCCTGCTGCTGTCCTGTTACTAGTTAAAAGACAACAAATGATGAACGCTCTGTGGTTGATGGGAAATACTTTGTTGGTTTTTTGATCTGGTCAGAGTAGATGAGAGAGATCCAAGATACGATCTAATCTGGGAAGACTTTGGAAAGCTTTCTGGAAAGGTACAGTGGAGATTAGTGCTTGATTATATATTCTGATTTAAGTTTGGTTGGGTCTTATGGGAAGATCCTCTGATGGTGAATAACAACTATTTTCTGTCATGCAGTCCTTCTACCTACCTGGTTCTGTTGAAATTGATGATCAGCAAATTGAACAGTGGAATTTGCAACCACCTCCCCTCTCATTATGGAGCCACTGTAACTGGACAGAGAGACATAGGGAGATAGCTATAAGGCATGGTCACGTGTCGAAGGAAGACCCTAGATCTTCTGATGAGGAAAGTCAAACAACCAGACCAATATATGCTCCTCCAGCAGAGCAAAATGAAGAGAGAGATTCTGCTCTGAAAGAAAGAGAGTATGAGGTCCAGAAAAATAGCAACAGGTCTTTTGAAAACCCTCTGGATAGGTCCCAAAGAAGAGAATCAAACTGCAATCGAGAGGTGCTGGAGGGAATAAAAAATGATGAACTGTCAGACATGAGCATTTTGCATTTTAATATGACTGACAATGGAGAACCAACGGAATCAGACATATATATGCAGCTGGGTTCACCCAATACAGGTGAGAATGATTTGTTATGGAAGAATAGTTACATGATGGGTAATTTCTACCCGGATCTGGCTGGCCAGGTCCCTCTTCATTTTCTTCCACTGGATTTTCAATTTCAATTGCTAATTTGTCCTCAGTGTGTGTGCATGACTTACATGTGACAGACTATGCATGGACCAAGAGTTCAGCCAGTGATGTACTGCCTCCAGTCAGTAGTTCTCCACGCTTGCCTAGCTCCCTCAGGGATATTCCTTCTGGCTCATTTGACTTTGTTCCTTGTCCACAGCCGCCATCATCCAACTGGTGTTCTAATGGATGGCTTAATGACTAATGCCACTATTTGATTGCTTTCCCGGGCATAACAAACATTATATGCTCAGTGGTGAACATGTGCCCTTTTTTACATGTGATTTAACAGTTGCCTATATATGGTTCAGAAGATGTTTTGGCATGCCAACACTCCATGGGGAAGTTGGTGCTGTTGTGTGATGATGGCATGAAAAGTAATCATCCACAGTGACAGTTTCAGAGTTTGTTATGCCTTTCACAAGTACTCAAGGAGACTACCCAAAAATTTATCATGTGCCCCAAATATTGGTTTTGATATTGTTTTGGTTATGATTTTGCCATCATAATAACTAGGCTTATCTGCAAGCTGGATTGTTATGTTTCAGCTTTTAGTTGGGACTGTGAAATGCTATTCTTGTATTGGTCCTTGCTGTCAAGTCTTGCCTGCTGAATGTCTGTCATCCATCATTCTCCCAGCATCTATTTCTTTCCTTAACTTTCCAGATCTTCAGATCAGTCTTAAAACATTCTTCAGATTTTTTACATTTTTAAAATCTGTGTTTTGATCTGGTTTTTATTTGCAGCTGTGATGGTTGAGCAGGTGGCATTATTCTTGTCACCACATTTGGATTTAAAAAACCGCTGCAAATTTTCATGTCACCATTTGGATATAGTTCTTATTTTGGTTATATATTCTATCTTCATCTTCGTCAAAATGAAAAAGAGAGAGGCCAAAATTCTGCTTTGTAAAAATATGATATAGAAAGATATTGTCCAGGTAGTTCACTGAATGATGTTCAGGCCTTGATGTTCCACATACGTGATGATGCGCTGATGGTGCCTGGCGACTTTGTTGGGTTCTATACTTAATTATAAACTGAAGTCGTGTCAGGCAGTCTACATGTTCCATATTTGGATCTCAACATTGCACATCTATTTATGCATTAAAATATATTATTCGTAAATAATAAGTATTAAGCAAAGAATACATTTGATAGGAGAGCACTTGCTCTTTCTATTTCTAAGAACAGTAAAAGAAAAAAGAAATATCGGTCTCTTCCTTTTTTTTTTTTTTTGGTACAGATGAGCGATTATATATTCGGGTATGAGTTAAACCCATGATATCAGAAAATAAAATTAAACGTAAAACAGAAGGAATCTTCAGTGGTCCAAGCCCAGATTTTATATGATGGGTAACGGATGAAGCCATCCAATCAGCAGCGGAATTGGCTTCTCTATAAACATTACGGTAGTAAACCTCATCAACCAGCTAGAGTATTGATCAATCAGCTAGAGTATTGATCTGACATCGTGGATAAGAGGATTGACTTGGAGAACAGTCCTCAGCATCCGGTCTGATTCAATTAATGACTGTAGCAGAATTATCCTTAATATATAGTTGTCTGGCACCAAGGCTGCTAATAGCATAAGTGATGCCCGCCCAAGCCGCATACAGCTCTGTCCGTGGGACAGAGGTATCAATAAGGCTTTGCCCACCAGCAGCAAGCATTAAGCCATCAGGATCCCAGATAATAAATCCCGTACCAGCCATCCTTCCTCTGACACTCACATCAAAATTGATCTTGACAAAACCTGGGGGTGGGGGCTCCCAAGAGATAAAAACCGTAGAACGGTTCGCTACCGTGGTAGCAGAGGAGTCCCAGATGCCGGGTCTATCAGATCGATGAGGAGAGTCATACTGCCAATACTCAGCCGCTAATGCCATCGCCCGCGTAAGAACTCTGTCCATGGGAGGGAGCTCATCCTCAAAGACGAGAAGATTCCTAGATAACCATATTTGATAAGCTATGTACGTCCAAGAAGTTCTTGTTCTCCCGACGTGTTGCTGAGGCCAACCTGACTGAGTAAGTGCAAAAAGGAAGCTCTCGAGAGTCCCTCCCATGGATGTCTTCCAAAGCCTGCTAGATCAATCGAGCACGAGAACAAAGGAGGAGGGCATGGCTTGTCGTCTAATCCTGAAGACCACATATCGGGCATAAGGAAGAAATTCGCATACCCCTACCGCGGAGAGTCATGCAAGTTAGAAGGCGATCCCAGGCAAGCTTTCATAAAAAGATTTGAACCTTGGGGTGGACATGAAGCCGCCAAATCCAAGCTGCATCAATCATACGCTTAGAATCAGGCCTGAATATCTAAACAAGATCACGGATCGGAGCACAGGGTAAGCATGAATCCTCCAAATCCTGATATCCGGGGCATGGTCTCTCGTGATAGGAATAGAAAAGATCCTGCATACAAGATCAAACCCAAAAAGGCGAGTGACACTGGAGGTCTCCCACTTCAAGGAGCTATGGTCAATGAGATCACTTACAGTCCTCAAACTATCAATATCGGTGCTAAAAAAGGAAGGCCACCTAGATAAAGGCAGATCAGAGATCTATGCATTGTGGAGAATATTAGCAGAGGAGCCATCCCCAATCATCCAATGAATGTCAGTCATAATAGCTGGAGCACGACGACAGACCTCCCTCCACATAGCAGAACACCCTCAGACTGGCTGGAGATCTCTCACCTGGCCTGAGCGATAATACTTAGCCCTCATCAGAGAATTCCACAAAGAATCATGATCCAGTAATAATCGAGCGGCATGTCTAGCTAACAGGGCTTCCCTCCTCATAATGAGTGACTGAATCCCAAATCGTCCTCAGAGATAGGAAGGCAAATGGTCTCCCAAGAGAGAAGGTTGATGCCATAACCGTCCTACATAGAGGCCCATAGGAAGTCCCGAAACAGATGCTCAGCTCTCCTGAGATAGGATATCGGAACGATGGAGTTCGATAGAATATGCAATGGGAGGTCTTTTCTCCTTTAACAATACTTGCCCCTCGCCCCTTGTGTAGAAGCCCAAAATTAAGTAAATTTTTAATAAAAAATGTTTATTGTATGGTAACTGCAACTTTGTATTATAATATAATTTTAATATATGTTTATTAATCAAATTAATAAGAAAGAATTTTTTAATAAATTAAAAGAAAAATAAAAGATGTTGCATGAAGCTTTTTTAATAACTTTCAATTATTTACCTATTGTACCAAAAATTATTATTATAAAGTTTAATTTTTTTCATAAATTATTAATTTTAATATTTTCTAAAAAAATAATGAATAATTTTTTATATTTCTTGTAAACTAATCTAACAATATTTATACAAAAACATCATATTATAATATTATTATTATAGTATAATAATATCTATATGTAATGTAATATAATATAGCATGGCATAATACAATACAATAATATAATATAAAATAATTTATATTATATCATAATTTAATGTATAGTATTGTGCAAAATATAATGTAATATAACATAACATAATATAATATAATTATTATACTGTTAAATATAATTATTTTTCAGGTTTTTGTAATAATAAAAACAGCTTTATTTTTGCATCTCAAGTGGAGATTTTTTTTTTCCAAAATTGACTATGAATGCTCTATTTCCTTTTTAATTTCATTCTTTATTTTATACTTTTTGGCTGAATTGTGATATTTTATTCTTTTCAAAATTCTATAAATTTACTGGGCTAATTTGTATTAAAATAAAAGATATATTGCATGTAAATATGGGACAAGAATTGTGGAGGCAAAGTAAATTCCAATGACTTCTAAGAGCGCTTTGACTCCACTCTCTAGGGTGACCAGACGAGGTTACACGACTAAGACGGACGATTGCCACATCAGAAGCTAAATCAATTTTTGAAGTGCAAAGCAAGGCTACGTCGTAGTCGCAAATTTGACATTTAGAATTCAACAAATTAGGGATATAGACTTGTAATTGAACGTAAAATCGAAAAATTGTTGCACTTTTTAAAATGATTCAGTTAACCACAAACTATAAAATTAAAGATAATAAAATTTTTAAAATTTCTATATTTGTTCATCCAAAATAATCATAGGGGACGGCAAGGAGCACTTTAAAGAATCTGATTGAGTCTAACTGTAGTCCTTTACCTTACGCCATTTACGTACTCTTTAAAAATTGCTAATATGGAATGTAATTTTTAATAATTTAGAGAATTATTTGACCTTAGGAGAACGTGTAGAATGATTCAAACTTTTTTTTTTTCCAGTTTTTTTTTTTTTTTGGCAAGTGATGTGGTAGATTAAAGTAAGCCAGCAAAAGTGTATTTTTTTTAAAAGCTGAATTCATCAAATAATTGGATGGTTTCCTAATCGCCCTGGCATCGGCAGCCATCCGAATCATACGAATTTCCAACTCTGGATCCACTGGAATTCATAAAATCACAGCCTACCATCAGATACGCCCTTTCATGACTTAGTCACGTAGACGTTTTGAACTTGTTCGCAAAACTGGATTTGGGAGTTAGTAGGTCCGAGTTTAGCATAAACATGTTCAAGTTTAAAATTAGACTAACTTATTTAATATAATTAATATAAAGTTTTAGATTAATTTGTTAACTTATAGTTAATTTAATTATTAAATATATTGATTCATGCAACATGACTGATTAACTTGAACATAACTTATTACAATAGCTTAACTTACCTAAGTCTATTTCATTTTTGAAGTTTCAACTATCAAGATAGTTATTTTGTCATTATTATTTCTATTTATGCTTTAGTTATAATTGTGGCTATATAATTATTTTATAATTAGAATAATTTTAGATGAATTATACAAGTTAAAGTAAAATTTATTTTTGATTATATCGATTAAAATAAATCATGTGTTTATGTAATTACAGAGCATATGGACTCACTTTCAACCATAGTTATCAGACCCGGTTCGGACCTATAGTTGTTAAAACCGGATCGGACCGACCGGTTGAACCGGGACCCGGAGGCCAAGCCGGTCCAATTCTAACATAAAACCGGATATGTAAGAGATCCGGAATAGTCCGATCAATCCGTCCGGTTCACTTGTGAACCAGTCAACCCAGCCTGAACCGGATCACGGGTTTATCAATGCCGTTTCAAACTTTCTGGCCTTTGGCATTTCAAATTTTGAGAGTTTATGGCAACTTTTTCTTTATTGGGATGCTCACAAGTTTTATGAAGAAAGAAAAAAGATCATGCAAAGAAGAGCATTGATGAGAGAAGAATAAAAAAAAGAAAAAAGGTGAAAATATAAAAATTTTATGGGAATCAAGACGGAAAAGTAGAAACATAAAGAGAAAATGATGAAAAAAAAAGAAAATTCGGATAGAATTTTTTTTTAATTTTTTTTTTTAGAAAAAGTTAAATCAAACTAAATGGGTATGCAGATTAAAAGTAAGCAAATTTTAGAGATTAAATAAGATACCAAAAAAGATTTTTTTTAAAAAAAGTATAAAAATTAGTATTCATATATTCATTGTATTTAAAAATAATTTTTATTAATATAAATATTTTTTTATATTAAAATAATTGATCGATGGTTCAACCGGTGACCCGATGGTTGAACCAGTGATCCGGTGACCCAAGCCCTTGGCCGGGTCAATGTCTGGGCCAGGTCTGATAACTATGCATTGTGGATTTCTTAAGATCTCATGGTTTTGATGCTCATCTCCAAAAGCTCATATATTTGAACCTTAGATGCCTATGCTATGACATGGAGAGAGGACCTTGACACCAAAGATCTAAACTTTCCTCAATATGGACTTCTCTCCTTCTGATCTCAATTACTTATCCTTTTCGATCCCAATGGACTCAATCTAAGGCTATGTTTGATTCATAAAAGATTATTCTTGAATAAATGTACATGATAACATTTATCCAGAAAATAGCTTAAGAGATAATCATCTTTTTTAAATAACAGATTTGTCATCAAGGGATAACTTTAGTTATTCCTGGATTTCCTAGGGAATAAGTTTAGACGATAACTCATAGTTAAACATGGGTTATCTCCTCTGGTTAAACTTTTTAAGAACTATCCACTCTAGCTATAGCTTTTAGGTAGTGTTTGATTCTCCAAAAGCTATCTCTGGATAAATGTACAGGATAGCATTTATCCAGGGGATAGGTAAGGGCATAAGTACCTTTTTTAAAATTACAAGTCTGCCATCAAGGGATAACTTTAGTTGTTCCTGGGTTCCTAGAGAATAAGTTCAGAGGATAACCCATTAACCATGGTTATCCCCTCTGGTTAAACTTTTTCAGACATATCCCTTCTAATAATAGCTTTTGGGAATAAGGGAGGATATCCAAGGGATATCCCTTCTTATCCCCTATTTCAAATACTCCCTTAGGGATAAGAAAGAATATTCAAAGAATATCCTCTCTTATTTCGAATATCCTCTCTTATCCCTTATAGCAAACACAACCTAACTGTCTATCAAATCCTACCCAACATCAAGCTGTGAAACAACCTCTTCAACTCCACCAAGCTCCTAATGAAATTTTTCAAGAAAAACTAGTGGCTTCTCAGCTATAGCATTCACAAGACTATCCTTTTAAAGTCCTAGGCCCATTTCCTAGAGACCAAAATTGCTCCGAGCTTTGGTCGATTATGCTGAGGAATTGTAGATTCCACACAACTTAGGCTTTTTCCTCTTGGCTGTTGAGATCTTTCGCATAGTGAGCAAAGCCTAGATGGAGCTCATAAAGAATATTGTCACGCCCCAGACCCAATATCGGGCTAGGGTGACAACCCGCCGCGTGCCGGACACGCGAGGCGTCATCATATTTTTCAACATAAAGCACCATTATAAATAAAAACCAAGTCAATTACAATAATAAAAGTTTTGGGCTAACACCCTTACACACCACAATAATAAAGTCTGGGCATCAAGCCCTACACATATGTAATATTGGGGCTACAACAAAATAATGGTCTTGTTTTATTTAATAGAAGATCCATCACCCCACCAATCCATCTTCAATCTCGTGGCTCTGATAAAAACATTGTAAGGATTTTGTGAGCTTACACTCAGTAAGTAAACCACGTTATACAGTCAAATCATAGCATAACAGTCAATAAGTACATAATAATTTGCATGCTTAAACATTCCATAAATACTCAAACATGCAATGTAAGTAAACCCACTGTTTATACTCTCAATGGTAACTGTAAATGTGACCCACGGCCCTGCAATATCTCAATAGTGTACCAACAAGCATCCCCCTACTGAAAGGGTCGAAATACCATAGTGTACCAACAAGTATCCCCCCTACTGAAAGGGTCGAAATACCAGGGTGTACCAACAAGCATCCCCCCTACTGAAAGGGTCGAAATACTACCAAGAAGTATCCCCCTACTGAAAGGGTCGAAATACCATAGTGTACCAACAAGTATCCCCCTACTGAAGGGTCGAAATACCATAGTGTACCAACAAGTATCCCCCTACTGAAAGGGTCGAAATACCAGGTGTACCAACAAGTATCCCCCTACTGAAAGGGTCAAATACCAGGTGTACCAACAAGCATCCCCCCTACTGAAAGGGTCGAAATACCATAGTGTACCAACAAGTATCCCCCCTACTGAAAGGGTCGAAATACCATAATGTACCAAGAAGTATCCCCCCTACTGAAAGGGTCGAAATACCATAGTGTACCAACAAGTATCCCCCTACTGAAAGGATCGAAATACCATAAACAAGCAGAACACATCCTCTAGACGTGTGTGTGGTATGATAAAGGAGAACCGCGGCGACACATAACAGTACCTCACATCACATGCACTCATCATATCAATAACAACTCAATATTGCATAAACAGTGGATTATACTACTGAACAATTGCATGTAATATATCACATCAATGTCATAATAACTGCATCTCTCATGCATAGCATCCACATATGAAATCATAGCACATAAACAGCCATGTATTCATAATATTCATCTACTTACAATTTAGCCAATAATAGTTCTTCATGTCACAATTCACAATTTAAACATTCATGAATCAATTATTAAATACTGATAACTGGCTTACTTACCTCAGTACGCAATCCAACAGGTATAAATCAGTTATTCGGATGTCTGAGCACCTACAGGATCATTACACAATTAATTTATTAGAATACGAATGTTAAAATGACCCTTAGGATTTCTACCCAAACTATTTCACGGGCCCTACTTTGGGCTCGAATATCTCCCACTATACATACCCAAATGGGGAGGTAAAAATACCCCATGAAACTAGAATTCACCCAGATTCTAGCCATATAATTATTTTTCAATCCCGGCCCGTTACAGGGCCCAAAAACAGCCCAAAATTGGCTCACAGTACGGCCCAAAAGGCCTGAACCGGCCGGCCCAGCCGGCCCGGTTCAATCCTTATCCCTCCGATCCCCTGTTTCACCGAACAGGGGACGGGCACATAGCCGGCGGCCGGGGCCGCCGCCGGCCAAATTGAGGGCGGCCCGGCCGCCGGTGGCCGGGCCAGAGCCGGCCGCCGCCGCGGCCGGCCGCCAAACCCCTTCCCTCTCCCTCAATTTCTCTCAGCATCAACAACTCACCCGCGCGGCACGGAGCTGTGCCGACGGCCGGCCGGCCGGACCTCCACCGGACGCACGCCCGGCGCCGGTGGAGGCGACAGGCTAACGCTCGGGCCCGGCGAGGCGGCGAGCACGCCGCCGGGCCCGAACCAACCGGTCCGCCACCGCGCGAGAGGAGGGCCAATTGGCCCTCTCTCTCTCTCTCTCTCCACCACCACCCCGCCGGACGCCTCCCCCGGCCGGCGGGGTCATCCAAGGCTCAGGCCCGGCGAGGCGGCGAGCACGCCGCCGGGCCTGAACCAAGTGATCGACCGGCTGCATCCTTCTCTCTGTCCCGCTCTCTCTCTCTCTCTCTCTCTCTCTCTCTCTCTCTCTCTCTCTCTCTCTCTCTCTCTCAGTGGATCTGGGAGTTTACCTGATGGGAAACGGATGCCAGAATGATGGGAGTCCCCCCTCCATCACGTATTTAATCCCTCCGTGCAACGCTTCGGTTTAAAGATCCGGGTAATCGAAGCGCTCAGCTAAAAACGAAGCGTTGCACAACACAGTGTCAGACCTGAACCTGGTTCACATGAACCGGAACCGGGTACTACATCCTCCCCTCCTTATAAAAATTTCGGCCTCGAAATTGAAACATGACCCCATAACTACGGATCAATCAAACTAATCAAAAGTCAACAATCTTAGATAGATAATTTACCTTCAAATAAATGAGGATACTTCTTTTTAATTTCTTCCTCCAGCTCCCAAGTAGCCTCCCTCTCAGAGTGATTATTCCACTGAACTTTGACATAAGGGATGGTACGCCGCCTCAGAATCTGATCCTTGCGGTCCACGATACGCACAGGATGCTCTTCATACGATAAATCCTTCCTCAACTGAATAGGTTCATAAGCTATGACATGACTGGGGTCTGAAACATATTTCCTCAGCATAGATACATGGAAAACATTGTGAACACCAGATAAGGTCGGGGGCAGTGCTAAGCTGTAAGCAACCTCCCCAACTCTGCTCAAGATCTCAAATGGTCCAATATAGCGTGGACTAAGCTTTCCTCTGACCCCGAATCTCATCACATCCTTGGTTGGTGATACCCTTAAGAAAACATGATCCCCAACCTGGAATTCTAACTCTCTCCTTCTGACGTCAGCATAACTCTTCTGCCTGCTCTGAGCTGTACGAAGACGCTCCCTGATCAAATGCACCTTGTCAACTGTCTGCTGGATCAGCTCAGGGCCTAGCAATTTCCTTTCCCCCACGTCATCCCAACACAAAGGAGATCTGCACCTCCTACCGTACAAAGCCTCAAATGGGGCCATCTGGATACTGGCTTGATAACTATTGTTATAAGCAAACTCCACCAAAGATAAGTGGTTATCCCAAGCCCCACCTAAGTCCATTACACAGGCACGCAACATATCTTCTAGAATCTGAATGGTCCTCTCTGACTGCCCATCAGACTGGGGATGATAAGCCGTACTAAAGTTCAATTTGGTCCCCAAGGCTTTATGAAGACTCTTCCAAAACTGTGATACAAATCTGGTATCCCGGTCAGATACAATAGAAACAGGAACACCATGGAGTCTCACAATCTGCTCCAAATACAAGCTAGCCAATCTGTCACTCGAGACTCCAACTCTGAAGGGTAGGAAATGAGCTGACTTTGTCAGTCTGTCCACAATAACCCAAACAGCATCATTACTCCTGGGAGTTTTGGGCAGACCAGTTACAAAATCCATAGTAATCTTTTCCCATTTCCACTGAGGAATCATCAAAGATTGAAGAGGTCCCGCAGGTTTTTGATGCTCTGCCTTCACCCGCTGACATACTAAGCACTTGGCCACAAACTGAGCAATATCCCTCTTCATCCCTTTCCACCAAAAATTTTCCTTTAAGTCTCTATACATTTTAGTACCACCAGGATGCACAGTATAGGGAGAGTAGTGAGCCTCCCTCAAAATCTCGGCTTTCAACTCCTCATTGCTAGGCACACAAAGTCTACCTTCAAATCTCAGGGATCCATCATCCATTACATAAAATCCACTCTGATCTCCTGACTGAACAGCAACTTTAATTCTTTGAAGATCTGGATCTTCCATCTGGGAGGACTTAATTCTGTCAACAAGAGTCGGCTGAAGAATAAGTGCAGCAACAAGTCCATCAGACTGCTGTACTCTCAGTCCAATCTCCCACCTCTCGAGGTCCTTCAGAATGTGAGGCTGGAAGGTAAGCATAGCAGCTAACTCAGAAGAGTCTTCCTACTCAAAGCATCAGCCACAACATTAGCCTTCCCTGGATGATAATGTAGATTCAGATCATAGTCCTTCAGAAGTTCCAACCACCTCCTCTGCCTCAAATTGAGCTCCTTCTGTGTGAAGATATATTTTAGACTCTTATGGTCTGTATACACATCACACGACACCCCATAGAGATAATGCCGCCAAATCTTTAAAGCAAAAACCACCGCAGCTAATTCCAGATCATGAGTAGGATAGTTCTGCTCATAAGGCTTCAGCTGTCTGGAAGCATAGGCTATCACCTTTCCATTCTGCATTAGAACACATCCCAATCCTTTCCGAGAGGCATCAGTATAAAGTGTGAAACCCTCAGATCCTGTCGGAAGAACAAGGATGGGAGCTGACACCAAACGCTGCTTTAGTTCCTGAAAACTTTCCTCACACTCCTCTGACCAGTCAAACTTCACTCGTTTCTGGGTTAAACGAGTTAGGGGTAGAGCGATGCGAGAGAAGTCTTCCACAAATTTTCTATAATACCCGGCTAGCCCCAAGAAGCTTCTGACTTCAGCCACATTGGAAGGTCGGCTCCAGCTAGTAATAGCTTCAATCTTCTTCGGGTCTACAGAAATGCCATCCGCAGAAATTACGTGACCCAAGAAAGCTACTTGGTCCAACCAAAACTCACACTTCTGCAGCTTGGCATAAAGCTTCTTCTCCCGAAGAGTCTGAAGCACAATCCTCAAGTGATCCTCATGCTCCCTGAGACTCTTAGAATAGATCAGAATATCATCAATAAATACAACCACAAACTGATCCAAGTATGGCCTAAATATTCTGTTCATCAAATCCATGAACGCTGCCGGGGCATTGGTCAAACCAAATGGCATCACCAAAAACTCATAATGGCCATATCTAGATCTGAAAGCTGTCTTAGGAACATCCCCATCCTTGACTTTAAGCTGATGATAACCTGACCTGAGATCAATCTTGGAGAATACCCGGGCTCCTGAAGTTGGTCAAACAAATCATCAATCCTCGGCAAAGGGTACTTATTCCGCACTGTCACCTTGTTGATTTCCCGGTAATCAATGCATAGCCGAAGACTGCCATCCTTCTTCTTAACAAATAGAACTGGAGCACCCCAAGGAGAAGCACTAGGCCTGATAAATCCCCGATCTAGGAGTTCCTGCAATTGGTCCTTCAACTCTTTTAGCTCAGCCGGGGCCATACGATAAGGGGCCTTGGATATAGGTCCAGTTCCAGGAATCAAATCAATGGAGAACTCAACCTCTCGGTCAGGGGGCAACTCCGATAATTCATCTGGAAAGACATCAGGGAATTCTCTAACTATAGGAATATCCTCCAACTTGGCCTCTTTCTTTTGAAGATCATTAATAACAGCAAGAAATCCTTGGCCACCACTCCTCAGATATTTTTCAGCCTGTAGTGCCGAAATAAACACTGAGGCTAGAAGTTTCTGGCCACCAGTAAAACTAAATTCGGCTGACAAGGAATTTTGAAGTTGACGATCTTCCTGAAACAGTCTACAGAAGCATGATAGGAAGCTAACCAATCCATGCCAAGGATAACATCAACAAATTTCAGTGGAAGGACAATAAGATTGGCATTCAGCTTCCTATCCTCAATGATAATCAGGCAGGATTTGCATACAGTATCAACTTTCATAGTATCACCATTTGGAAAGGCAATGTGTAACTCATGGTCTAGAGATTCAGGTGTCAATGATGCATTCTTGCCAAGGTAGGTGTCAGATATAAATGAATGCGTGGCACCCGGATCAATTAGAGTCTGAGCATAATCATTGCCTATCCTAATCATTCCTGGACGTAAATGAAATTTCATTTTAACAACAAGAATATAATGTCTAACTAATTATTAATGCATTGCACAGGATAAGAATGTAATGCTAGATGTGAAATATTGATATACCTGTCACCACAGAATTAGAAGCGGCAGCATCCTGCTGAGTGAGAGCGAAGACCCTTCCCTGAGTCCTCGGTGGCTGCTGCTGCTGCTGATTCGCTCCTTGACTGGAAGATGGCTGCTGGTTCTGTCGAAGAGGACATGTGGCTATCTTATGGCCAGTCTTTCCACAGGAGAAACAGGCACCAGGCACTCCACGGCAAGGTCTCCCCGGGTGGAAATTCCCACAGCGATTACAGCGAGCCTCTCTATTTGGTTGTCCTCCTGGGGCCTGGGGTGCACCTCTCTTCTTGGCATGAGCTGGGGGTTGACTAGCATTATGCCCTTTCCTCTTCTTCTGCTGCTCCCAATCCCTCTGAACCGTATTCATATCTCTCTCAATTACTAAGGCCTTATTCACCACGGCACTGTAAGTGGGAAGCTCGAATGCGTTGACCGCCTGCATCAGCCTGGGTCGAAGTCCCTCCGTGAAACGGGTGATCTTGGCCATTTCATTAGATACTATACTTGGAGCAAAACGGGCCAGCCTGGTGAATTCAGCTTCATATTGGGCCACCGAAAGATTCCTTTGCTCCAACTTAAGAAATTCTGTTTCCATCCTCCTCTGCATACTCCTGGGAAAGTACTTATCGAAGAATGCCTCCTTAAACTGTTCCCAAGAAATAGTCTGACCACCCCGACGCTGCTCCTCTACTAACCACCAGTCATAAGCCTCCCCTTGGAGAAGATAAGTAGCAAATCTGATCCTCTCCATCTCCTGACTACCATGGGCCATAAAGGCCTTCTCCATATCTCGCACCCATCTCTCAGCATCAATAGGGTTGCTTGAACCAGAGAAAGGAGCAGGGGCAAACTTCTTGAAATCTGCAAAGCTACGGCCGTTCCCCACCCAGGATTGAGATAAAGCAGACTGGGTCGGCGGTGCTGATGAGTGGGTAAGGTCGGCTGCAGCTGCGGAACAGGAAGGGTAGGCTGAGTCGGAGCAGAAGGGGGTGTAGACTGAGCGGTCAAAGCCTGCTGATCTGATGCTGCATGTCCCGCATAGACTGCGCCATACCCGAGAGAGCTTGAAGCATCTCGGACTGGAATCGCTGGTGCTCAGTTCCTACTGGGTTGGCAGGGCCGAACCTCCAGTAGTTCCTTGACCCACCGGCTGATCAGCATTACCGGCCAGAGAGTCCTCCTCATACAGTTGGCTCCTAGTACGGCGAGCCATAACTATTTCCTGTTAAATTAGATGTGGTTAATATCATCATAACTAAAGTGTCAGGTGTCTCTAAGTATAATGTCATCAAAATATGTTCTCTATGTGTTATCATGTCAATATGTCTGTCCCTAGGGTTATCATGTCAATGTCTGTGTCCCTAGGGTCATAACCTAAGCTCTGATACCACTAAAGCTGTCACGCCCCAGACCCAATATCGGGCTAGGGTGACAACCCGCCGCGTGCCGGGCACGCAAGGCGTCACAAATTTTTCAACATAAAGCACCATTATAAATAAAACCAAGTCAATTACAATAATAAAAGTTTTGGGCTAACACCCTTACACACCACAATAATAAAGTCTGGGCATCAAGCCCTACACATATGTAATATTGGGGCTACAACAAAATAATGGTCTTGTTTTATTTAATAGAAGATCCATCACCCCACCAATCCATCTTCAATCTCGTGGCTCTGATAAAAACATTGTAAGATTTTGTGAGCTTACACTCAGTAAGTAAACCACGTTATACAGTCAAATCATAGCATAACAATCAATAAGCATAATAATTTGCATGCTTAAACATTCCACAAATACTCAAACATGCAATGTAAGTAAACCCACTGTTTATACTCTCAATGGTAACTGTAAATGTGACCCACGGCCCTGCAATATCTCAATAGTGTACCAACAAGCATCCCCCTACTGAAAGGGTCGAAATACCATAGTGTACCAACAAGTATCCCCCTACTGAAAGGGTCGAAATACCACCAACAAGCATGAAAGGGTCCCCCCCCCCTACTGAAAGGGTCGAAATACCATAGTGTACCAACAAGTATCCCCCCTACTGAAAGGGTCGAAATACCATGTACCAACAAGCATCCCCCCTACTGAAAGGGTCGAAATACCAACCAAGCATCCCCCCTACTGAAAGGGTCGAAATACCATAGTGTACCAACAAGTATCCCCCCTACTGAAAGGGTCGAAATACCATAATGTACCATATCCCCCTACTGAAAGGGTCGAAATACCATAAACAAGCAGAACACGTCCTCTAGACGTGTGTGGTATGAAAAGGAGAACCGCGGCGACACATAACAGTACCTCACATCACATGCACTCATCATATCAATAACAACTCAATATTGCATAAACAGTGGATTATACTACTGAACAATTGCATGTAATATATCACATCAATGTCATAATAACTGCATCTCTCATGCATAGCATCCACATATGAAATCATAGCACATAAACAGCCATGTATTCATAATATTCATCTACTTACAATTTAGCCAATAACAATTCTTCATGTCATAATTCACAATTTAAACATTCATGAATAATTATTAAATACTGATAACTGGCTTACTTACCTCAGTACGCAATCCAACAGGTATAAATCAGCTAGTCAGATGTCTGAGCACCTACAGGATCATTACACAATTAATTTATTAGAATACGAATATTAAAATGACCCTTAGGATTTCTACCCAAACTAGTTCACGGGCCCTACTTTGGGCTCGAATATCTCCCACTATACATACCCAAATGGGGAAGTAAAAATACCCCATGAAACTAGAATTCACCCAGATTCTAGCCATATAATTATTTTTCTAATCCCGGCCCGTTACAGGGCCCAAAATCCAGCCCAAAATCAGCTCACAGCACGGCCCAAAAGGCCTGAACCGGCCGGCCCAGCCGGCCCGGTTCAATCCTTATCCCTCCCGATCCCCTGTTTCACCGAACAGGGGACGGGACATAGCCGGCGGCCGGGGCCGCCGCCGGCCAAATTGAGGGCGGCCCGGCCGCCGGTGGCCGGGCCAGAGCCGGCCGCCGCCGCGCCGGCCGCCAAACCCCTTCCCTCTCCCTCAATTTCTCTCAGCTCAACAACTCACCCGCGCGGCACGGAGCTGTGCCGACGGCTCGGCCGGCCGGACCTCCACCGGACGCACGCCCGGCGCCGGTGGAGGCGACAGGCCAAGCTCGGGCCCGGCGAGGCGGCGAGCACGCCGCCGGGCCCGAACCAACCGGCGGAAGCCGGTTCGGCTTCGCCACCGCGCGAGAGGAGGGCCAATTGGCCCTCTCTCTCTCTCTCTCTCCACCACCACCCCGCCGGACGCCTCCCCGGCGCCGGCGGGGTCGCGGCCAAGGCTCAGGCCCGGCGAGGCGGCGAGCACGCCGCCGGGCCTGAACCAAGGATCGACCGGCTGCATCCTTCTCTTTCCTCTCTCTCTTTCTCACTCTCTCTCTCTCACGTCCGCTCTCTCTCTCTCTCTCTCTCAGTGGATCTGGGAGTTTACCTGATGGGAAACGGATGCCAGGATGATGGAGGGAGTCCCCCTCCATCACGTATTTAATCCCTCCCGTGCAACGCTTCGGTTTAAAGATCCGGGTAACCGAAGCGCTCAGCTAAAAACGAAACGTTGCACAACACAGTGTCAGACCTGAACCTGGTTCACATGAACCGAAAACCGGGTACTACAACTATGAATGGTTAGAGTCAGGGTTCTTTACTACGTTCTATAAAGTGCCAATCTTCCTATGAAGCAAGCTGGAAGCGGTCCCTCCCATCTTGCTCTCAACCTCTCTAATGCTTGCCTTTATAGCCAAGTATCATGGGCACTCCATAAAGCTTCATTCTCTACCTTCTTTCTTAACGAGGTACCATTCACCTCACTCATCCTAATCTCAAGACCTTAACTGCAAACCTTAGCAATTTGAGGGAACTCTATTTTGATGGTATTGATATCTCTTTTAAAAGTTCCAAGTGGTTTAGAGCAATTTTTGACTTGACCCTTTATATTGCAATTATTGTCGAAACTTCACCTTGATCAGAATAAATTGTTTAGGGTGCTCGAGCTCTTTGGTAATTTCTCATCTTTGAGTGTGTTTCATTTCAGTTCTTGTGGGCTTGCAAGAATGATTTCAATAAAGATATTCCAGCTTATAAATTTAACATTACTTAATATATTGAGCAACCCAAATATTTTTGCACATTTGCCCAGGTTCCCTAAAGATCGCCAAAAGAGAGGCCGTTAGCCGATTAAGTTTGAGGGCATAGAAAAGATTTTTTTCAAAAAAAAAGAGTTTTTCTAAGAAGAAAACTTCCTACTCCATAAGCTTCTATCTAGCTAGGACCTCTTAGCCTGTAGATTTCTTATGTAGTGTTTGATAGAAAAAATATTATCCATAGATAAGTGTATGGAACAAAGTTTGTTCCCTGGCTATCCTAGGAATATTCCTTGGCTATTCCATTAATCATATCAAATGCAAAAGGTAAATCCATAGGATAACTTTTTTTTACTCTTATTTGGAAGGATAACCAGCTATTCCTGCATTTTCTAGGGAATAAATTGAGGGGATATCCCATTGCTAACCATGGTTAACCATGGATTATCCCTTTGGTTAACTTTATTCCTAGCTATCCCTTAGGTAGTATTTGATAGAAAAAATATTATCCATGGATAAGTGTACGGAATAGAGTTTGTCCCCTGGCTATCCCTAGGATATCCCTTAACTATCCCATTGATCATATCAAATGCAAAAAGGTAAATCCATAGGATAACTTTTTTTTACTTATATTTAGAGGGATAACCAACTATTCCTGCATTCTCTAGGGAATAAATTGAGGGGATATCCCATGATTAACCATGGATTATCCCTTTGGTTAACTTTATTCCCAGCTATCCCTTATAGTTATGGCTTTTGGGAATAAGAGGGATATCCCCTCTTATCCCTTATTTCAAACACTACCTTATAGTTATGGCTTTGAAAATAAGAGGGAATATTCTCTGGATATCCCCTCTTATCTCCTATTTCAAATACTACATTAAGGTGTCAAGATTTTTTTAATGGTAGGAACTAAACTGAAGCAAAATCAAAGTTAAAGGATATCTTAAAAACTTTTGATAGTATAGCGAGAAAAGTAAAACAACCTCAAAGTTCAAGGACTAAATGTGCACTTAATTTGATTCATATAGGATCATTAAAATAATAAAAACCGATTGGTTCATCTTGACTTTGATTAAGCCAATTATCCAACTAGCTTGATTAAAGAATAAGATCAATCAAGAGTTCTTCTCGTCTATTCATTGGTCAGTTTAGTTGGTCCAGTAATTTGGCTTCAACAACTATAGGCACAACTGTCATCAAGTTAGCACAGCAAAGAATCAATTGTTGTTATGAACTTATGAGATTGATATGCTATTCTCTTTGTTTCTCCACTAGGCACAATATAATTGACTTCACTCATATAAGTGAAAAAAATGGTATCTCCTTGTTAATCTTTAGCTTTTGCTGTCATGAACAGATGAAGGCTATTATTTATATACTCAAAATTTTAATATAATTTGTAATTGATTTATTATATTTTAATGTAAACTAACTTATGTCTTGATGGTAACACTTATTTGTTTAGCGGTCAAAGATCTTAATACAAATTCTAGATGATATATTCTAAATATTTGTGCTTCGATAATTATGATATAATAGATAAGTCTTTTACTCTCTCTTAAAATATAATGCAACCCTTGTATTAATAATTATGCCGGCTAGTCTTCTATGTTCATAGAATGGTATGAATAATGTATATATTCTTTTATTCAGTATATTAGAGGTGCTTTGAAAGTTGAACTGGTTCTGATAAAGTGCACTACTGTATTTTATGCAATTAAATAATTTTAGATATTATTTACGTATAAAAACAAAGTATAATATCAAATATCAAGTACTTGGGGCACTCATGTGAGTTAATGCAAGTTTATTAGCGGAGTTTTGGATTCTATCAAATTTGATTTTTTAAACAAGGGTTCCATTTATTTCTAGAATACAGTTTTAAAAGAATTAAACCCTTTTTAAAAATTAAAATACCTTTAGTCTAATACTCGTATTCTATTGATGTTATGCTTCTTTGACTTCGGATGTTAGATGCAACACCCAAAACCATATATTATTATTTGAAAATTTTAATTTTGATCATATATAATTCGAAAAATATATTTATATTTATTTTTTATTTTTTATTTTAAAATTTAAATCGCAAAGATTAAAGTATATAGTATAGTTTGGATTTGTGTTATGAATACGGCCAAACCCGAATCGGATCCGACCCGTTAAGATCTGCACACCGGGGAGCGCCGGAGGGTTCTAGGTTTACAAACCGGTCCGGTGGGGGACTTCCATATTTGTCCTTCGCAGATCGATACCCGAAGTCGGAGAGGATGGAGACGACGAGGAAGAGAAGACTCGGAGGAGAAGGAGAAGGAGAAGGTCTCATCTCGGACCCGAAGAGGCAACGGCTCTCATCGGTAGAAGGAGAAGAAGAAGGGATTGGAGTGGAATCTCTGAGCAATAACGGATCTCTCCTCGGTCTCGCCGATTACCCGGACGACGACGAAGAGGAGGAGGGAGAGGAGGAGAGGGGAAGGATCGAGAGAACGGGCGTAGAGAGGAGGAGGATGAGGAGGACGACGAGGAGGTGCGACGGCCGGTGCCTGGGAAGCGGCTGCGGCAGGTGGAGGTCCGGAGGGACTGCCCTTATCTTGACACCGTCAACCGTCAGGTGATCCCAACGGTCTAATTTCTTGTATTGCATCCCAAAGCCACAGTCCTTTTCCGAATCTATTGATCTGTGAGCTTGTGATGTTCTTTTTAGTTCAAAATTTTATGTTTTGAATGGGTTAATGTTATCTCTTGAACTCATCACGTGGTCTTTTAATCGATCATTGGAGGATATTTTTGGAGATATTATTTCTCGATTGCTTCGAGTTGATTTGGGAGTTTTAGATTCATATATTACCAGGCTTCTTGAATTTTTCACTTTGTGTACTGGTTTTCCAACCGACATGACTCGCATTGGAACTTTAACGTTCGGCATTATTTACTGGATGGTCTGTAGGTTAGTTCAGAAAGGATTCGGTGGTGGAGGTTCAAATCTACTTTTTGTTTCACATTTTTATTGATGAAATTTTTATGACTTTTATTTTTCTAGTTAATTGACAAACTTGGCGGACTTGGCAAGTGATGATTTTGGTTGCTTTCTTAGATCTATTGAGAAAGAATGCCATGCAACATGTATGTCATATGCTTTCCAGTGTATCTAAGTTGGGAAAATTCTTGATGCTCCTTACTGCTTTTCTTTATGATCTTCCTGCGTTGGAATGGCTTGAAACAATTGTTGAATTACTTGATGCAGATTTCTAATAGAGTATCTATGTGCAAAAATATTTGGTTCAAAATGGCAAATTAATCGTATATTGATAGTAGTACCTTCTCTGTATGTTGGAGTTACATATAATCCTATAATGTAATAGACAACAATCTCAAGAAAGATATGAAAAGAGATAAACTGATGCCATTACCTCATATGCTGGATCTTGTTTTGATCAAGGAATGGAAAGAAGGCAAAGTGGAACAAGTAAAAGCAGTTACCAGCATCCTTCTTCATATCTTAATTGCCCCACCATCACAACATTAACTTTTCCATTGCAAATGCTCTCTCAATTACCTTCTCTTTTACAACATGACAATGGATGTTTCTCCTTAATGACTTGCAGAGCTGCAATATCACTTGCTCAAGCAAAATACTTGTTATCTGACAAAAAATCAGAATGATTATGGACACATGACACTTGCTAATCTGTGCATTCACAATAGTTTGTGATTGTACCGGTAGTCATGACATGAATTGCTGAAAATGAGCATAACATGAAATCAGCAGCTAATTTCTCCATGAAATGTTTGAAATGCAACATGCTTCTAACTTGCAACTGTTGATCATAAAGCATGATACTCCTGAGTGCAAGTCAGCTGTAATTTATGTTTGGATTTTTCCCCTCCATTATGTTTCCCCTTATCTGTTTGAGACAATTTCAGCATAAGCTGTATCCTCAACTGAACCTGACACATGCTGAGAACACGTCTGTTAAAATTTTATTAAATATTATATTTGTAGTTTAGCAGATGTCAACATTTTGGAAGGATTTGAAGAATATCTTATCTGAGTTATGATTATTATGTCAGTCATGGGCTCAACCTTTGTAAAAATTTTGAGAGTTTTCATTTCATCTCATGGCACATTCTGACACTCAAGCTACTACTCTTCTGTAGTTTGTGAGCCATATTCTTTGATTTAGGGTTTTATGCTCTTCAAGGTTTGAAGTAACGTTTCCTACTGTGGACCAGTTAGACCGTGGACCAGATATCATTTTTGTGCAGTTCATTTCTTTTGTTTGTTAGTATTATTTGCTGAGGCAATGTGTTTCAACTGGTCAGCTAGAGTTATATGCCTTGGTTGGCAGAGTACTTTTGATATATATCAAGAGGGGCACTTTTTATGGAACACTTTTGTCTTCCTTGTTAACCAGCCAGCCAGTAGCATGTGCTTTGGTTTAGTTGTTCTCTTCGATATCATTTGAAAAGTATTTCTCCATGGTCAATTGCATATTAAATGATATTTCTAATATAAAATCCAGTAATCTGTCCAGTGATAAGTGTGGCAAGTTTCATCTGAATGTCAGATACAATGTGGCTTACTGGCTTGTTTATTCATTTGACATATTAGCAGATCAGTTTGGGGTTTTACTTTCATTTTAAATACCAGACATTGATGCCCAGATTTGTATGTATCCTTTAAATTTTTTTATTGATGTTGCCATGTTGAACTGAGCTGCTAAACCATTCTATTTCTTGTGTGGTTGGTGTTTGATATGAACACTATGCTACTTTCACATGGTAGTCCAATTGGCCTTATGTCTTTGCATGTAATAATTTATTCTGGAAGATCAGTAATGCAAGAAAATAGTTGTTTCTCATAAAATGAAAACATGAAAAAGAAAGATTTAGCATCTGGATATGATTTTTATAAAGTATGTGCATGAGCTACTAAACCCATGGTTGGTTGTGGTTGATTAATTTCTCTCATCTTCTTGTGCAGGTTTTGGACTTTGATTTTGAGAAGGCATGCTCTATTTCTTTATCAAACTTGAATGTGTATGCATGCTTGGTCTGTGGGAAGTATTACCAAGGAAGAGGTCTGAATTCTCATGCATATACTCACAGTCTTGAAGCAGGGCACCACGTGTATATCAATCTTCAAACAGAAAAAGTTTATTGCCTTCCTGATGGGTATGAAATAAATGATCCATCATTGGACGACATTCGGCATGTTCTAAACCCAAGGTATATAATTCTTTAGTACAACAACGGCAAAACCTTAATCCCAAACTAGTTGGGATCGGCTAAATGAATTTTTTTCTTCATTCAGCTTTGTTCCGAGTCATATTTTTTGTAAGATAAAAAAATTTTAAGTCTTTCTTTATCACTTTCTCCCATATAATTTTTGATCTACTTCTATCTCGTTTGTCACTCTTCTATACAAGTGCATCTTTAGGTTTATATTGTACATGTTTAAACCATTTAAGTCATCTTTCCCTCAATTTATTCTTGATTGGTGCTACCTCTATCTTTTTATGAATGATTTTATTTCTTGTTTTATCTTTTTTTTTTTATTATCACACATCCATCTTAACATTCTTATTTTTGCTACATTCATTTTATGTACGTGTATTTTTCTAACCGTCCAACATTGCATGCCATAAAGCATAAACGGTCTTATGGTTGTCCTATAAAACTTTTCCTTCAGCTTATTTGGTACTCTACGATCACATAAGATTTCAGTTGCATTTCTTCATTTTATCCAACCTGCGTTAATCCTTTGGATAACATCATTCTTAATCTCTTCTTTCTTATGAATATTTGATCCTAAATATTGAAAATGATCATTTTTAGTAATTTTAGTCCTCAATTTGTATTTACATTCATCTTCATTTCTAATTGTACTAAAATTGCATTCCATTTATTTTTTCTTTGTCCTACTTAACCTAAAACGTTTAGATTTCAATGCATTTTATCATAGTTTTAATTTATGATAAACTTCAACCTTAGTTTTATCTGCTAGTACTATATCATATGCACCATAAAATATCATCTTGAATATGTCTACTAAGCTCCTCTATAATTAAAGCAAAATGATAGAAACTAAGAGTAGATACCTGATGTAAGCCTACTCTAATAAAAATTGATAGTATTATCATCAATATTTTTATATGAGTAATTGCTTCATTATATATATCTTTTTATTATGTTATTACACCTAATAAATACTTCTTTCTTTTCTAGCATCCATCATAAGATCTTTTTAGGGATCCTATGATGTGCTTTCTCTAAATCAATAAAAGCCCTATGAAGATCTTGTTTCTTTATTTTATACATTTCTGTTAACCTCCTAAAGAATGATAGAAACTAAGAGTAGATACTGATGTAAGCCTACTGTAATAGAAAATTCGATTATCATCAATATTTCTTATATTAGTAATTGCTTCATTATATATATCTTTTATTATGTTATTACACCTAATAAATACTCCTTTCTTTTTTAGCATCCATCATAAGATCTTTTTAGGGATCCTATAATATGCTTTCTCTAAATCAATAAAAGCCTTATGAAGATCTTGTTTCTTTATTTATACATTTCTGTTAACCTCCTAAAGAGGAAAATAGCTTATATGATCGACCTTTTTAGCATAAAACTAAATTGATTCTCCAATATTTTTATAGTACATTACAACCTATATTCAATTACTCTTTTCAAAATTTTATAGTATGACTCATAAATTTGATACCATGATAATCAGAGCAGTTTTGAATATCTTCTCTATTTTATATATTCGTATTATAATGCTCTTTCTTCATTCACTAGGTATTTTTTTAATTCCTAAAATCCTATTAAATAAATTTGTCATCCACTTTACTCCAGCATCACCTAAATATTTACAAACTTATTTAAAAATCTTATCAGGTTCCACATATTTTTCTACTTTTTTTTTATAGCCTCGTTTACTTCTTACTTCTTTGAAAGACTGATCTTTTAATAATCCATGGTAAGGATAGAGATAGAGGTAGACCTAAACTAATATGGACAGAAATAATTAAAAAAGATATAACTATTTGTAATTTGAATATCGGCTTGGTCCTAAATAGAGCAGATTGGAGGAAGTAGATTCATGTAGCCAATCCCATGTAGTTGGGAAAAGGCTTAGATGAGTTGAGTTGAGTATTTACTTCTTTGATTTTTATTATTCAGTAGTTCATTATTTAGTGTCGACTTAGTCCTGAATAGAGCAAAGTGGAGAAAGCAGACTCATGTAGCCGACCCTATGTAGTTGAGAAAAGGCTTAGTTGAGTTGAGTAGTTCATTATTTACCATGCATCTTTTCTTTTCTTTTCTTTGTTAATTACATATATGCACTATTATATGAAGTATGCCGGATTGTTACCAATCTTTCACCCACCAAATGCTTATTTACAATGTTCACATGTGGGTGATGCATATGCATGTTTTTTCATAGAATATGCTAAAGCTTGCCATGGGACAGCTTTGATGGTTGTACACCGTAAAGTAATTTATTGTTGTCGAATGTGTCTAAGAGAGAGCATAACCTCACTGGTATAACTACATTTGGATGAGGAACAGTAGTAATTTTGAGTCTGCAGGATGAGCCAAGATGATGCTAGGGAGTCAGGACCAATGCAGTTAATGAGTTGAAGCCATGGAAGTCTATGCTGGTGTCTACTGACATAACAAATGGGCTAGCAAGCTTACATAACAACTTGAATGGAACCGGAATGGCAATCGTAGATGCAAAAGAGAAATGGAGGTGAGTTTGTAGATACACGAGATAGAAGACTTGGTCTAGTCTTTGTAAAAAAGCTCGAACTTTAGCTTCTGAAGGATGAGAAAACTCTGGAATGGTTTCTTATGTTGAACGAAAAATTTGAGGATGATAGGACAAAGTAGGTTGATTGCTGCAATCAACTAGAAAAAATGTAGATTGTTAAATGAAGCATGGAGTGGTGATGTAATTTTGCTGGAGCCTGGCAGATGATTCCAAGCATTGCAAGATGCGAAGTAAGGGGATATCTGCCTCCAGAAGCAGCCAAGCACAGCAACGATGGCAAATTGAGGATTAGACCAAGAATATAGAAGATGCATGGCACAATGTATCTTGCAAACAAATAATTATGGTGATTTCTGGTGTGTTAAGAGATAGAAAAAGACAAGGAGGTATAATAAGATTATGTGTGACTTATATTTACAAGTGCATAACCCTTTTCTGGAGATTAAACTTAATGATGCAATTTGGAGCAGCCTAATGACATAATATAATCTTTAACTTTGGTGAGTTCATATTCAATCAAATGATTAATTAATTAGCCTACCATGTTATAACCAGTATTTATGGATTATGATTAGCCATAAGAATAAAAAAAAGGGAAGAAAGGCAGAAGTGAAGGCAATGATGACACCTCCATTGCTACTTCATCATCGTAGTTGCTGTTAAATCTCCATACCTGTGTGGTCCTCTCTCTGAGAAGCCATGCAATTTTTTCCATCTTAGTTACTTCCCCTTCTTTTCTTCCTCCATTTTTTTCCCCATTTCACTGCATACTAGTTTCTCTGCCTGATTCTGAGACTTAAGATTTTACAGTATGACACATGTGTCTGAAATCTCCAACAGGTGTTGGCTTGCCATGTAGCAGTTCTAAAGAAGTTCATGCTACTAGAGGCTAAAGTTGTAAGGATTTGAGGAAGCTAGGGGAAAAGGCTATGGTCTAGATACCCTGAGATAGTGCAAGACGGGTGAATCCATGAAAAAGCATCATGGTTTGATATCATAGCAGCAACTAAATACTCCATGAGCAAAAGAAACAATAAGCCAATCTGTCGACAAGGAATCAAAACTCAAAGTTATGCTACTTGTAATACAAAATTGTGTTAAAGAAAGATTATATGGATCAAAGAGTCTAAAATCTGGGGACTTAAGGTGAATAAAACTTGGATGTGTTGAACTGGGAAATGACACAAACTATAGATTTGTTTCTAGGAAGAACTGAGTAACATGGATAACACATGCAAGGATGGTGCCTCAACTAATAGAAGTCAAAAGGGCAAATCCTATAAAGAAGGGGAATGTTCTGATGATAGGATTAGTGAGATGTAGGCCACATAAAAGGGGTTGATCTGCAAACTCTAAGAGAAGGTTGCGATTTAAAATGGAACAGTTGGTATAATGAACTAAAAAAATGCCAACTTATGGAAGTCGGTGAATATCTATGGTGGTAATCGAAGGAATGTAGCAATTTCAGACTATTTTGCTAGCTTCTAGGATTTGAAAGGAAAATAAATGAGGAAGAATGATCCTAAATGAGACAAATTTCAAACATTTGGTCCAGAATGAGGGATCAATGCATGGTATGTACAATGGTAACTCAACACCTGGTCCTTCGATTGCCATTTTTTATCTTAGTCTGGACATAGTTCTTATGTTTAGTCCCTGTACAGTGTTAGGTTGGTGCTTTGCACACAGTTAGGCCTGTTTCTATACACATTTTAAGCTGTTTTATATGCACTTATGAGCAGGCCAGGGTTCAAACATAAAATGACCATCAAATAAAGGATCAGGCATAAAATTTTCAGTCAACAAGTGATTAACTGTAAAATGGCAGTCAATCCAGGGGTAGACCTCAATTATCCCACTGCATAAAGCAACAGAGAAGGAGAAAGAAAAAGAAAAGAGAAAAGAAAGGAAAGAATAAGAGCAGATAACTGTTAAAAGCACAGATATCCAGTATTCAATGAAGGTTAATCGACCATAAAGTGAAGAACTGTTTTCTGAAATACAAAGCAAAAAAATTGGCAACTCAAATGCTTAGACATTTATGAACTATTGGCCAAGAGTAAGATTAGTGATTTGAGGGAGGCTGGTATTGCGGGAAAATGGATAGATTTGATTGGTAGCAAAATAATTTGTGCAGAAATGGTCTTATTTCAACAAGAGCTAAATTAGATCTTCAATCTGTGAATCCAGATGTAATTATGAGGAGTCAGACCAAAAATCAATTGAAATTCCTAAGAATGCTGGCACACATAAAATAACTGAAAAGTAAATTTTGCATATTTCAATAAGGTGAAGTGACTCAAAGAGGATGAATAGTGGAAGACTTGAATATGATCGAGCAAGTGTAATTTCTTTATTCAACATCTCTCACCAAACAACACCTTCTGTTTATGATATCCTTTATCCTAACTGATGCAAGCCATTTGAGGATTCTTCTTTTGATACCTATGTTAGAATAACCTTAATGGTTCACCTTCTTGGCTTGAAGCCAACTTGATTTGCTGATTTTTTGGTTAACTTATTCTTTGTCTGGACAAGGGTCTAACTTAAAATCTAATCCCATTTCAATTCTTTATATATCCTGCAGTTTTCTTGTGCCTCTTTTGAGGTTTATGCTGTAGTTTCGTGAGTTCTTAAAATAATTAAATAATGTATTATTGTTGGAAAATTTTTAAATTTGCCCTTGCCATTTATTGCCACTCATCATGTGTTGTGTGGTGTTGCAATTCAGGTCTAGAAAGAATTGTGTGGTTTGTTATATGGATTATGTCTCTAAAGATGAATGTATGAGATCACTGGTCTAAGTATCTGACCAAAAATTTGCTTCAAAATGAGAATAGGAAGATGAATGCGTGTGGAAAATCAGTAGCATTCATGTAGGATTATGATCTGGGAATTTTTAATTAAGTTTTACTGAAGCAATGAAGGAAGCAGCCAATTTCTGGTTTGCTGTATTTTTGCCACAAATTTGAATTTGGTTGAAGAATGTCTATGGTCCTCAAGGGTGGAGGTAGTCGACATGGTTAGATGCCAGGGTCAGATGCTAGGTTGTCCATGAAGTTTTGAAGGGAGTATATTGAATTGATAGTGATAGGGCAACTAAGATCAAGTCCTCACCACCACATGAATCTTGAGAATCATTGTCTTGGAAGACATGCAATTTTTTTTTAAAAAAATTGAACTTTAAATTAGACTGGCCATCATGTTATAGCAAGGTTTTTCGCTGCTTTAAGATCATAGGACACCAAATGTAAAGCAATTGCTACCCTGTAGGAGTTGAAATAAATGCTTACAAAAGAAAAACAAACATAAGAACTTACAAAGTTAGGATCTAGATGGAACATTATATATAAAGATGCCTATGCCACTCTAATTCACAGCTAATAGGTCCAGGAGTTCCTGAGTCATCCTATACACTGATTTTCTAGAGAAACCTGTAGCTGCATTGGGGATTGCTGAAGTTCTAATAGAAATTGGTGTTTTGTTTTAAATTAGACAAGTTTTATCTTGTTGAGCATGGTAGAGTCTAGTTTCTCTAGGGTTATCAATCCTAGTTGAGCCTCATGTCCATTTCAATTCCCATTTATTATTATTATTATTATTTACATGGATCAACTTGCCCCTTATTTTTTATTTACATCTGCAGGTTTACTAGAGAACAGGTTCTACATCTTGATGAGGATAGGCAATGGTCAAGGGCACTTGATGGTTCCAACTATCTTCCTGGAATGGTAGGCTCACTTTAATAGCATACATTATGTCTGAGAGAGAGAGTATTATCTGTATTTTTTATTTATGATTTGAAAGCATGCTTACCCTTTATTGACTTCTGGAAAGTTGTTGTACCAATCCATTGCGTCCCATACTAGGAGTATCATGGCGGTAAATTATTGACATATGATTCAGCATATGAGCAGAACCAATCCAAACCAGACTGAACTGAGCAGGACTGCACCATAACTCCTGATATCATGTTGTACCAACCTGTACTGCCTAGTTTTGGATTGTACCATAGCTGGGCATAAGAAAATGTTATGTTTCTACAGCATACTACACCAACCGTACTGTACCAGTAGGTATCAATATGGTGGCTGGCATTGGTACAATGAACCTTGCTTCTCTGTTTGCCAACATATATGATGTGAATGCAACACCAACAGTTTCTATGACAAGACATGGAAACTGGATGCTTGGAGGCTCCTTGAGTGTCATAAATACTGCTACTGTTACAATTGCATCCCACCACTCAGACGTTTACTCAAATAGTATAATTAGTTTTACATATTAAGTATCAGGTATTTGTCAATAATTGTTACTCTGTCCATTTTGCAGGTGGGTCTCAATAACATTAAGGAGACTGATTTTGTTAATGTCACAATTCAGTCCTTGATGCGGGTGACTCCTTTGAGGAATTTCTTTCTTATTCCTGAAAATTATCGACACAGCAAGTCTCCGCTTGTTCATAGGTTTGGAGAGCTTACACGAAAAATTTGGCATGCACGGAACTTCAAGGGACAGGTGGGCTCTCAATCAGTCATGTGTTAAAATTTTGCTTATGTGCATTGGGTAGTATTTCTCAAACTTTTTGTTTCTTCTCAGGTCAGCCCACATGAGTTTCTACAGGCAGTTATGAAAGCTAGTAATAAGCGATTCCAAATAGGTGTACAATCAGATCCTGTTGAATTCATGTCCTGGCTATTGAATACGCTACATGCAGAACTTCGATCAAAGAAAAAAACTAGGAGCATTATTTATGACTGCTTTCAGGTTTTTAATTTTTTCTGAAAAGCTATTCTTTCTTTTGTCATTAGTTTTTATCATGTTTTATTCATTTCTCTGGATGGCAGGGGGAACTGGAGGTTGTGAAGGAGATCCAGAAGAAAGTTCTTATAGAAAGAAAGAAAACACTGATGAACAGAATAATGCAGTTGTTGCAGAGGGTGGAACAGTAAATGGCGATGCTGTGAGAGAAACATCGAAAGTCAAATTCTTAATGCTTGGTCTTGACTTGCCTCCTCCCCCTCTTTTTAAAGATGCAATGGAGAAAAATATTATACCTCAGGTTTGTATATTAGTTATGTTGGTCTTTTTTTATTTGTGCCTGCTAAAGAAATGGTATTATCATAAATTGCTATAATATGATTTTAGAAAGTGAGGAATCCTTCCCTAGCCTTTAGTCTTAGTGTGATTTTATTATATTGTAATTATATTATGGCGATAAAAAAGGATTCATGTAGCTGACCCCAATTAATTTGGGATTAAGGCTTTCTTGTTGTTCACATTATAATTATGTTATGGTCTAATTCATCTTTTCTATCATAATGCATATTTTGCTTAGCCTGTCGATGGTTGAGCTTCTTTCAGAGCAATACCCTTTCTTTAGTGAAAAAAAAAAAAAATACTCCTCTGTTAGTTATCTCTTGCATAAAGATTTTTTTCTTTTTTTGTGGTTGGGGTGAGGGGTGAGCAAACCAGCTAAAAGTAGAAGTGCCTTTATCAAACAAGGGTTCACAATAATCAATGCTTCCTCTCATATGTTCATTGTCATCTATGCTTCCCCTCATTATAGTCTAATTCATCTCTACTGTCATGATGCATATTTGTCAAGCCTTCATATAAATGAGCCTCCTTCAGGGAGAAGCTCTAGACATACTTCCTTTTTTTATTTAGTAAGAAATACTCCTGCTTAAGGGCCGGAGGGAGAGAGAGGAACCAAGCAGCCAGAAGTGGAAGCACCTTCATCAGATGGTTTGCAGAAATCAGTGCTTCCTTCATATGCTCACTGTTATCCATGCTTCTGCTCATGTGCACCAGCATGGATTAAATTTTAGATAGAACTTCCTTAAAATCTATATTTTTATACAAGTAAGCCTGCAGATGGGAAGCCTTTCAGTTTCACCCATTTATTTCATCACTGGAAGTTTCAAATTCTGATTGTACCAGAGCGGCAAGGGTGGGGGTCATTTAAGGTTTTGGATGCTTGTTCTCAACCATTTCAAGTGGAACAAGCATAGCGAGAAGACTAATATTCTTTTCCATTGCATTGAAGCAAAAATCATAGAGTTTTGGTCTAGAAAAAGCATTATAGCTTCGTAAATCTCTCTCTCCACCCTTCTTTGTGTTCTTTTTAAAAATTTAAGAATTTTGTAGTGGTTAATTGAAAAAAAATAGTGTGGATATTTTGTTGTTGGTGGATAGCGTTAATGCAGAATCAAAATCAAGAAAAATCGGCAGTAGATTAAAAGTTACATTCCAAATGTGACTTGGAGGTGTTTTCTGAATTTTCATGAGTTATAGGAAATTAATCATATAAAACCAGTGCAATTATTAAAATTGATTTAATGATTTCCATGAAACATAAACTAGCATTGTTCATCGTATTGTTAACATTCGTTAATTCAATGCATGTTATGTGTTCTGAGACAATGATTCCGTGTGGTTCAACATAGCATTCACTAATTCAATTGTTTGCATTAAACTAACTGTATTTTAATGGTTAATTCAAGCACATACTTTCAATATATCTAAATGGCAAATGGCTCCATCGATTACATCAATTTCTGCTTGATTTGCAGACACTATTGGCAATTTGTACCCATAATCTTCTTCCATGTATCAATCTAATGGCAAATTGCTCTCGGCAAACCCCTCTCAAACCACCCCCCCCTTTCAAAAAAAAAAAAAGAAGAAATCTACCTCCTCTCTCTCTCACTCTCAAGCAATCTCCTGAAAAGTAGTGCTGCAGAAGTTATCACTGATGGATGATTCTTGTTCCTTCTTTATAGTGCAGATTTTTCTCTTTTTTCTGTTTTAACTGAGTTTGTATCCTTTCTATATTCCCGATATGATTAGTATTTTACTTGACTCATTAATCTTTTCTAGAATTTTTGAGGACTTGAGCTACGAGTTTTGACATATTGAAGCTCTACCATACTTTACTAGTTGTTTATACTGGCAATTATTTTAGTTCAGCAGTTGTGACGTGTCCTGTAAACTATTTTGGTGTGTAAGAAGAGGAGCTGAAGTTTGAACCTAATGTCACTTGTGGCAACACTAGTCGAAGGAGAGAGGAGTATGGAAGCAATAAAAAGAATGATTACCCAATATATTGGGTGATGATCATTGTTTTTGGCCCTTTTAGATTCTCAATTGCCAATTATTTATGTGATTCCCAAGGATTGACATACCAAACTGAACCAACAGAAGATTAGTATGACATGGCTATTTGGTTTGGTACGGGTCTGAACCAGTCTGAACCATGGCGAATTGCTTGGTTTAGTTCAGCTTGAGGGTGGGGTCGTTTGGGTTAGGGGTCAATTAAATAGAGCGAGGCTGAGAGCCTTTCGTGAACTCTCTCTTCTTCTCTTTCTCTCTCTTTCTCTCTCTCTCTCTCTTATTGTATTTAACTTATTTAAGTCAATGTTATAAACCTTTTCTTTCTATTTACTTAAGATTTCTCATGAAAATAAGGAAATATCTCTATTTAAATTCAATAAAAATATCAAAAAAATCAAATTACTCGAGAATAAAAAGTCAACTCTCTCGAACAAATTGGAAGAATTTAGGAAATCTCAATTTAGCAAATATCAGGTTAGGGTACTTCTTTGGATAATTTTTAAAAAATCAAGTTAACTTAGAAAGGATAAGAAAACAATATATATATATATATATATATATATATATATATATATATATATATATAATTATCTTACAATATAAGTTGTAAGGCTTTGATCAATACTTGATCAAATTTATAAGATTTGTACTTAGGATCATAGTACAGTGAACCTTACATTGGCTTATGTTGACTTGATTCACTGTTACCATAATTCTGTCTAGAACTAGAAGCTTTATAAGTTTGATCAAGTGTTGACTGAAACCTTATAAATTGTATTTTATTTTTGTTTTTTTTATCATTTCTAAGTTAAATTAATTTATGAGATTTTTATTCGAAGTGAAGGTGCTTTAACTTGATATTTGCTAACCTGAGATCCTAAAATTCTCTGAATTTGTTTTAAGATGAAGAGTTGAACTTTATTCTTGAGGAGTTTAATTTTGATATTTTTGTCGAATTCAAATGGGCTTATTTCTCTTGTTTGTATTAGAAATTATAAGTAAATGAAAAGGAAGTGTTTATAATATTTACTTAAATAATTTTGAATACAAATAAGAAAGAGTGGATGGGGGCTCATCCCTCTTTCTATATTTATTCCGCATAAAAAGAAAAACTATTGAGAAATTATGAAAAAAATAAAAATAATTGGAGAAAAAGGGCTAAAGTTGGTGTACCAGTTTGAACAACCAATACACCACCTGTTTGGTTTGGTTCAGTACTGAACCAAACTGGTCCGGTACGTAGTTCGGCTAACCTTGATCATTCCTAATTACAGTGCTGCCTGTTCATATTTTCGCTTGATTGTTGACTTTGTTAGAAATTTGGTTCTGAGATGCCTTAGTTTTTCCCCTCAAGTGGGTTGTTTTAGAAATTCAATCTTTTCTTCTTCTTATCAGGTTCCACTATTTAACATATTGAAGAAATTTGATGGTGAAACTGTCACTGAGGTTGTGCGGCCTTGCATAGCAAGGATGAGATATCGTGTTACCAGACTGCCCAAGTACCTGATTCTCCACATGCGGCGTTTTACAAAAAACAACTTCTTCATCGAAAAGAATCCTACTCTTGGTAAGCAGTCTATTGCATGAGTCAATCGTGTTGTGTCTTATTATTGTCTATGATATATTACATTGCATGTATTTTGCTTTGCCAGTTAACTTTCCGGTGAAGAACCTTGAGTTGAAGGATTATATTCCATTACCAACACCAAAGGAGAACAAGAAGCTGCGGTCCAAGTATGATCTTATTGCTAATATTGTTCATGATGGCAAGCCAGGTGAAGGATATTATAGAGTTTTTGTGCAGCGCAAATCGGAAGAGCTATGGTATAGGCTGAAGCTTGAGATAATAATTATTTCTGCCTTTATATGTTGAAAAATCTCATAGCTTTCTAAACTATCTGTGCCATCAGGTATGAGATGCAGGACCTTCATGTAACAGAAACTCTTCCACAAATGGTTGCTCTCTCAGAGGCCTATATGCAGATATATGAGCAACAAGAGTGACTGGCTGATGCTAGCTTTTGCTTTAGCTGCTAAAAATGTGTCCCCATTATAGAATGGTAAGTCACTGGAAAAGAAGCTCCTATGAAGCTTCCTGAGAAGATTTAACCTATCAAATTGTCCATTTATCTTCTCCATTATGTTATATGTAAAAATTATTTTCCAAAGCTTGGGGATTTTACTAAATTGGTTACACTCCTGTAAAAGCTAATTTGTTGAAAATAATTTCTGAAGCCTGGATTATGCCCATCATTCTTAAGGGTTTTGATCTTTTGCATCTTTTTTTCAGTCAAGACCATTTCTTTATTGCTTTGTGAACGTTTTCAATAACTTTTTTGTAAATCACAAACCGCGTGTGTACCTGCATTCATAATAATCGTGACAAAGATTGTTGTCCATATTGATCTGATCACGTTGAAAACGTTGACTAATTTTCAGTTGCCCGGGTACCACAGATCGGACCAAAAAAAGCTCTTCTACCTGCGGTCAGATTTAAATGGAATGGATTCTGGCAGTTTGTAGATGCTGGTTTTGGGAGGCAGAAGCGAGTGGGTAAATGAAGGGTTATATCAGCTTGCTTTGGCCTTTTGTACTTGAAGCCTGTGATGGAACTGCAGGCAATCCCCTCGAGTTTGATAGCATAGTTTCTGAGTCCTCTCTGATGATAAACTGTAAGCAAACTTCTTGATTTTCACCTTATGTTCCATCCTGTAATATGCTTTCCGTGACTCTAGTTATGAATAAGTGTTTCGTAGTTTTAAAAAGATTATGCACCACGATGCGATAGCATCCAGTTTTTTTTTTGTTAAGACATGGCAGTGATGACACATCTGAATAACTGATTCATCTTTGATGACCATATATACTTAAAATGTCCGTCCACCTTGTGAATGATTTATTCCTTTAAAAAAAAAAAAAAAGATGGTGTGCAACTTTAATTTTCCTCTATGAAAAGTGAATACCGTGGCCTTCTAATAATGTTGAGACTGAAACCAGCCTGGGGACTAGAGTTCATCACATTTCCAGATCCAATCTGTCCAGTTTTATTTTCAAGTTGGCTCAGGGTCTAGTTCCAAGTTTAGTGATCGTTCACATTAAGGGATCTAATCTGTCCATTTTCCTTTTCGAGTTGGATTGGGGTTTAGTTCCTCGTGACTGAACCAGTTTGTAGGGTGAGCTTGGTTTAGGCATAAGATGGGCAAAGCCCAGAATTACCAAATGGTATTTGGGGAAGAGATATGATCAAGATATAATTTTGCAAGTCATACTTGTTTATGACCACCAGCATAGCTATTTTAGTGTGGAGTTCTATGTTTGGGTGTCATGAATGAACCTAGCGGTCAATTACAGACATTTGAGTTTTTTCTATGCCACCGCGGCCATCTGACTCCACAAGCTAGATAATTCATTACTAAACAGTGAATGGGATTTTTGGATGGGACTTTTGAGGTCTGCCTTCTAGCTTCCTTATGTCCTTGGCGTTGAGGCGACTATAGGTCCTCCCCGCCCTCTTCAGTTTTGACTTCTGAATTGTCAACAATCTATATATATATATATATATATATATAAGGGAAAGAATGCATCATTTACTAAGGCAAAGGATTAAAGTCAAAATCTTAGCATATACTTGCACATGATTTACTTTTTTAAAAAAGAACAGAACCAAATTTAACTGAACTAACAACATGTGCCATTGGATATAAAAGAACTGTCAGTAATGGTCAAGGATTCTTCAAATTGCATTAATTATATTTATTTAAATTCTACAATAAATATTTGATGATTGACGATTAGTTTCAATTCAATCACCATTTGATGCTTACATAAAGTCCAAGCTCATGCCTAAAAAGAGAGAGAGACAGAGAGAGAGACGAAGAAACCGATGGATAATACACCTAATCTGTGTTATAAATGAGCGAATTTGGCCCGTTGCCACCCTACGTGAGAGATCAAATGGCTCGTCCATACAATGGCTTCACTTTTCTCTCTTTTAAGTGGATTCCACCAGCAACAAAAAGATATCGCATCGCCATAGAAGGAAGGGCTTGCTGGTCTTACAGAACTTTATTACGGGAATACGCCCCTTCTATTATGAATGAAAACTGCATCGTTGATGAGTCTAATAATTTTCATAGAAAAGTTCCCCACAAAGAAAGCATTACTTCTAATAGATATTTTTCTTATATTTTATATCGTTCTGGAGAGTATTAAATGTTGAATTCATCACACCTCAGATTAGAGGACAAACGAGTCATGAGTTTTGGCACGCTGCATAAAATAGCTAATCAACGATGGCTTGAGCTTGTGTTAAACTTAATATGCTTTCAAACTCAACCGATCGGAGTCCTGAACCAATCTTTTATAAATTTTGTAAGGTTATAATATTTAGCTTAACTGATTTATGAGTCAGCTGTTGGAATTTTTTGAGCTCAAGTCATTTCCTAGGTAAGCATAGATTTTAAACAACTTCATTATCAAGTCAACAGCTTGAATTCTTTAAAGCCTTACCACGAAGATTTGTTGAACAGAATTGGACATTCTGTTTGCAGCAACAATTTCTTTAAAAAATATATTTTTAATTTTGTTGAATTAACACAAAATTAATTTTATATTGAGAGTGAATCCCATTTGTATTTTTTTTTTTCGAAATACAACAAAAAGTGCCGTCACGTTGGCCTCAATAATAAGACAACCGTCAACCAAACCATTCAACCAGACTATTTTATTATTGCTTTTGTCGGGTTCAGCCAGTGACGTGGTATAAGACACATGACATCTAAAACTAAAAGGAAAATTCTATTTGGCCGCATGTTTTGCTCTGGAGCCTTTCGAACATAGAAATTCTTTTTTTTTTGATCCTGTATGACCGAATAGATTTGACCTATTTAATCATACAAAGCCAAATAATTCATGAACCAAAAAAAAAAATCGAAGACTAGATATAAACTAATTTTTGCCACCATAGAATGCTCCCAAATTGCTAGTTGCTTGTCCATTGCTCGATTATAGGTTGAATCTCTTCAACCAAGCTTCAAATGGTCGGATCCGAGGATATTTTGATCCGGAGTGAGGAAGGAAGGGGGAAGGGGCAAGCGAGGGGGCTGTTTTGACTTGGGGGGTATTTTGGTTTAAATATTTTAAGGACAAATATATCTTTTTTTTAAGTGGGGGTGGGGGGCTACTGAGGAGAAAGCACGGCCAAATAGAATTTCCCTTGATGACGCTCAATCACCGATCCTGGATGTCGAGGACGGAATGCTTCTCGAATCCTCGCTTCACCGGATTGCCTGCAAAGAAGTCCCGAGACTGGAAAGGGTTCTCCGTGGGACCCTCCGACGTCCAAGTTAGTGACTGAGGTCACAGCAGAGAAGGAGCTCGAGAGAGCTCTTGAGAAGGGAGAGATCTCAGAAGGATCGGGTTGTTCCTCTGAGAATTAGGGCATCAAGTGCGTAAACGTGTGTTACCTGGTCCTCGACGTGATTTACCCTTTTATAGGGGTTGACGTTGGCACGATCACGTGGGTTTTCGTGAAGTTAGAATGTCTGCCGAGCCATTGCGTGAATCTGGGCTGGTTGGTGGGCTACGTCCCATCAGCCAGCGGGGCTGTTGGGTAGCTGGTCTAGTCCCATCAACGATGTTACCGGTAGGTTGTTGGATCCGGCGTTGTCAGGCGGCGTGCGTCAGAGATGACGCCCTGAACTGATAGGGCCATGCTGGGGCTGATCTGGTGGAAACTGGAGATGCTGGGGCCGAGGTCGGGATAGGCCCTAACCGACACGGATGTCGAGATGGGCCATGGTTGACGCCGAGGTCGGGATGGGCCCTGGCCGACATGGATGTCGAGATGGGCCATGGCCGACGCCGAGGTCGGGATGGGCCCTGGCCAACACGGATGTCGAAATGAGCCATGGCCGACGCCGAGGTCAGGATGGGCCCTGGCCGCAACCGACACAAAAGTCGGGGTAAGCCATGTCAAGCCCAATTGCCAAGGAATTGGCTCGCGTGTTCCTTGACCCGATGGAGTTGTCGGCCTTTGGGGCTGTCGGTCTTGGAGCCGTCGGCCTTTGGGGCCGACGGTCTTGGAGGAGCCGGCCTTGGAGGCGCCGGTCTTGGAGGTATCAGCCTTGGAGGTGCCGGTCTTGAAAGTGTCGGCCTTTGGGCCGACGGTCTTCGAGGTGCCGGCCTTGGAGGTGCCGGTCTTGGAGCCGTCGGTCTTTGGGGCCGTCGGTATTGGAGCCGTCGGCCTTTGGGGCCGTCGGTCATCGGAGGTGTTGGCCTTTGGGGCCGTCGGTCGTCGGGTGTCGGCCTTTGGGGCTGACGGTCTTTGAGGTGCCGGCCTTGAAGGTGCCGGTCTTGGAGGTGTCAGCCTTTGGGGCCGACGGTCTTGGATGCCTTGGAGGTGTCGGCCTTTGAGGCCGTCGGCGCGTCGGGTGTCCTTTGGGGCCGTCGGTCTTGGAGCCGTTGGCCTTTGGGGCCGTCGGTCGTCGGGTGTCGGCCTTTGGGGCTGACGGTCTTCGAGGTGCCGGCCTTGGAGGTGCCGGTCTTGGAGGTGTCAGCCTTTGGGGCCGACGGTCTTGGACGCCTTGGAGGTGTCGGCCTTTGGGGCCGTCGGTCTTGGAGCCGTTGGCCTTTGGGGCCGTCCAAAAAAATTTATTTTTCATGGGTCAACTGGCCCCATCAAATGCCCCCCACGCTCCTTGAGCTTGCGTGCCCCGCATCGGCTAAGCGAAATGAGTGTAGAACTTTTACCTTGGCATCTTGCGCTGCCTTGGATGGACGTCTGCGTGCCTTCTTTGGCTAGCTGAGGGCGGCTAGTAATCTTCTCCCGACGCGGAGTCTGGAAGTGAACCCCGGAGGGTGACCTGAGGGCTGAGAGTCGTCAGGTTCCTTTTGAACCGCCTCGGGGGTGTGGGAACCGCTGCGAGGGGCGACTCAGCTGGGTACGGAGCCTTTAGGGTCTTAACCTACTCAGGGGCACCGCCGTGCCGGAGCCGAGTGGTGTCCCGTGGGCCGCGATGCCAGTGACCTCCTTTTGAACCAGCTTGGGGGTTTGTGTGCCGCCCAAGTGGCGACTCAGTCGGGTATGAAGCCTTTAGGGTCTTGACCGACTCGAGGGCACCACCGTGCCGGGGCTGAGTGGTGTCCCATGGGCCGCGATGCCAGTGAGCTCCTTTTGAACCAGCATGGGGGTTTGTGTGCCGCCCAAGTGGCGACTCAGCCGGGTATGGAGCCTTTAGGGTCTTAACCTACTCGGGGCACTGCCATGCCGGGGCCGAGTGGTGTCCCGTGGGCCGCGATGCCAGTGAGCTCCTTTTGAACCAGTATGGGGTTTGTGTGCCGCCCAAGTGGTGACTCAGCCGGGTACGAAGCCTTTAGGGTCTTGACCGACTCGGGGGCACCGCCGTGCCGGGACCGAGTGGTGTCCCGTGGGCCGCGATGCCAGTGAGCTCCTTTTGAACCAGCTTGGGGGGTTTGTGTGCCGCCCAAGTGGTGACTCAGCCGGGTACGGAGCCTTTAGGGTCTTGACCGACTCGGGGGCACCGCCGTGCCGGGGCCGAGTGGTGTCCCATGGGCCGCGATGCCAGTGAGCTCCTTTTAAACCAGTATGGGGGTTTGTGTGCCGCCCAAGTGGCGACTCAGCCGGGTACGAAGCCTTTAGGGTCATAACCTACTCGGGGGCACTACCGTGCCGGGGCCGAGTGGTGTCCCGTGGGCCGCGATGCCGGTGAGCTCCTTTTGAGAGAATTGGCGCAAGGGAGAACAAACTGTGGCGTCAGAAGGGGCTTTCTTTATTACTCATGCTTCTGGGAGTACATTGGTAATACTGGCGGAGGTCGTCCGCATTCCAGGTACGTGGAACGGGCTTTCCGTCAAGCTCTTCTAGTTTGCATGCCCCCCGGTGAAGTGTTTCGGTGGTGCGGTAGGGACCTTCTCAGTTGGGGGACAGCTTGCCCCCCTCGGTAGGCTTGGATACCTCGGCCATTTAGGTGCAGAAGCTGATCCCCAGGATACCATCCCGATCGTCTGCTCCGTGGGAGTGTTGTCGACGGTGGCTTGAGCTGGTGGAGGCCCCATGATGGCCGGCAGCGGCTGTTGCGTCTTCTGGACATACTTGCCGAGGTAGCCCTGCCGGATGAGCTCCTCGATGGCCCGCTTCAAGCTGTAGCAGCTGTCGTGTCGTGGCCGTAATCCCAGTGGAAACGACAGTAGCGGCTCACGTCGCGGGGTGCACCTTTCTTCATGGGGGAGGACGCTGGAGGTAAGGCTCGCCCTCGATCTCCATCAGGATGTGGGATCGAGGGGCAAGGAGAGGAGTGAGCTCATTCTCGTCGGGACGGGGCTCCATCGCTTATTCTCGGAACGGTGAGGCGGGTCAGCTCGCCTGTGTCGAGGGGGCCCGTTGGAGTTTCTTAAGGATTCCGGCGGGTGAAGTCGGCTTCATCCGCCCGAATGTACTTCTGAGCCCGGAGGAGGAGGTCGAGTAAGAGCTCGGGGGCTTCTTATCCAGGGAGAAGGTGAAGCGGGACGGAAGGAGTCCCTGTTTCAGCGCCAGGGCGGCCACAGCATCGTCGAGATGGTAGACCTCGAGGGCGGCGGTTTTGAATCGGGACACGAAGTCCCGCAGCGACTCTCCTTCCTTCTGGCGGATGGAGAAGAGGTTGTTGCCACCCTTGGGATCCGGCGGCAGGCGTCGAAGTGGGCCAAAAATGCTTTCTTCAGCTCCCGGAAGGAGTCGACGCTGTGAGGGGGCAGCGTGAGTGCCATGCACAGGCGGCCTTCCGCAGAGTTGCGGGGAAGGCCTTGCAGAGGAGGGCGTCTCAGGTGCCCTGGACTTGCATCATAGTTTTGTAACCCTCGAGGTGATGAGGGGGTCGGTCGTACCATCGTACGGTCCACCTAGGGGAAGCGAACCTAGAGGGAACCGGTTCCTCCAGTATGCGGCGAGTGTAAGGAGGACGAGTGTCGAACTCATCCTCCGGCTGATGGTCGATCTTCTTGGCGAGCTCGTCTAGTCGCCTGTTGTACTCCTCCAGGCGTTCCTCCGCTTGGCGGCTGATCGTCGGGCCCTCCGAGGTGGCTCGGAGGAAGAAGAAGAAGAGGAGGCAGAAGGAGATGGAGACGAAAGTCAGGACTTCCGCCTGGGTTCCTCGTGGTGATGTGGCTTGGGAGGAAATTTGCTGGGGCCGCGTCAGGGGACCATGGCCGCTTGGAGGGCTCGCGTCGAGGCTTCCTAGGGAAAACTTGACGTCGGCCGGTCTCTCGCCGACCGGCCTCCCGCCGAGGAGAACCTCCCCTCGCCGACTGTTGACTGGCAAGGGGAGCAGTCTGATGCTGGGTGGCCACGGACTATCGTTGCTGGAGCCCATGGATCATGGCGGTGAGATTCTGGACTTGTTGGGAGAGGGTTGCCAACTGCTCCGCTGTTTGGACAGCGGCGTCCCGCGGTGGACCGGCAACCGGAGGGTTGGTAGCAGGGGGATCGGCCTCCTGCTGCCTAGCTGACGGGAGGAGCCCCGCTGGGCAGCTGACGGAGGCATCCTGAGCTCGAGTCACCACCATGGCTTCTTGAAGAAGAGAGGGGATGAAAAGTGTAGCTCCGGGAGAACGTTCGCTACCTTTTCTTATCCCCCCTTCCAGGCGCGCCAATCTGATGACGCTCAATCACCGATCCTGGATGTCGGGGATGGAATGCTTCTCGAATCCTCGCTTCACCTGGTTGCCTGCAAAGAAGTCCCGAGACCAGAGAGGGTTCTCGGTGGGACCCTCCGACGCCCAAGTTAGTGACTGAGGTCACAGCAGAGAAGGAGCTCGAGAGAGCTCTTAAGAAGGGAGAGATCTCAGAAGGATCGGGTTGTTCCTCTGAGAATTAGGGCATCAAGTGCGTAAACGTGTGTTACCTGGTCCTCGACGTGATTTACCCTTTTATAGGGGTTGACGCTGGCACGATCACGTGGGTTTTCGTGAAGTCAGAATGTCTGCCGAGAGCCGTTGCGTGAATCTGGGCTGGTTGGTGGGCTACATCCCATCAGCCGGCGGGGCTATTGGGTAGCTGGGTCTAGTCCCATCAACGATGTTACCGGTAGGTTGTTGGATCCGGCGTTGTCAGGCGGTGCGTCAGAGATGGTGCCCTGAACTGATAGGGCCATGCTGGGGCTGATCTGGTGGAAACTGGAGACGCCGGGGCCGAGGTCGGGATGGGCCCTGGCCGACACGGATGTCGAGATGGACCATGGCCGACGTCGAGGTCGGAATGGGCCCTGACCGACACGGATGTCGAGACGGGCCATGGCCGATGCCGAGGTCGGGATGGGCCCTAGCTGATACAGATGTCGAGATGGGCCGCAACTGATACGAAAGTCGGGGTAAGCCATGTCAAGCCCAATTGCCAAGGAATTGGCTCGCGTGTTCCTTGACCCGATGGAGCTGTCGGCCTTTGGGGCCGACGGTCTTGGATGAGCCGGCCTTGGAGGTGCCGGTCTTGAAGGTGTCAGCCTTGGAGGTGCCAGTCTTGGAGGTGTCGGCCTTTGGGGCCGACGGTCTTCGAGGTGCCGGCCTTGTCGCCGTCGGCCTTTGGGGCCGTCGATCTTGGAGGTGTCGGCCTTTGGGGCCGTCAGTCATCGGGTGTCGGCCTTTGGGGCCATCGATCGTCGGGTGTCGGCCTTTGGGGCTGACGGTCTTCGAGGTGCCGGCCTTGGAGGTACCGGTCTTGGAGGTGTCAGCCTTTGGGGCCGACGGTCTTGGACGCCTTGGAGGTGTCGGCCTTTGGGGCCGTCGGGCGTCGGGTGTCGGCCTTTGGGGCCGTCGTCTTGGAGCTGTCGGTCTTTGGGGCTGTCGTCTTTGGGGTATCGGCCTTTGGGGCCGTCGGTCGTCGGGTGTCGGCCTTTGGGGCTGACGGTCTTCGAGGTGCCGGCCTTGGACGTGCCGGTCTTGGAGGTGTCAGCCTTTGGGGCCGACGGTCTTGGACGCCTTGGAGGTGTCGGCCTTAGGGGCCGTCGGGCGTCGGGTGTCGGCCTTTGGGGCCGTCGGTCTTGGAGCCATCGGCCTTTGGGGCCGTCCAAAAAATTTTATTTTTCATGGGGTCAACTGGCCCTATCATCCCTATCTAAAACGAAGTTCAATTCTAATTTGATCAGGATGCGGCGCCCGACCGTAAAAGTGACGGTTTTAGTTACAGAGCTAAATGAAAAATATACAGTAGCTAAACTTAAGGGTTGTTTTAAGTTTTTGGAGAGAAAGAAAAGAGAATTATTATCCTTTTCTTGTTTAAAAAAAAAAAAATAAAAAAAATAATTTTTATTTATCTTATTTGAACAAAGAAAGTGGAAAAAAAAAAGAAAATTATGTTTATAAAATCATAAACATATTTTTCACTGTAAAAATATTAATTTATAAGAATAAATTTAAAAATATGAATAAATATTATAAACTTATTTTTCTTCTCTGGTGAAAAAATTTTGAGGGAAATAGAAGGGATGAGTAACCCATTCCTTTCTTTTCTTCTAAATAGAATAGGGGTCTTGAAAGGCTTTTTTTTTTTTTTTTGCCTTGTTCCTTCTCATTAACGTCCATCCAAATAAACCTTAAGATAAATAATATAAAGTTCTTTTGGTTGACCGAGAGATACAAATAAAAAGAGAGTTAGGCTAGAGTTAGGTTTTGAAAATTTTCTCTTCAGATATCTTTTTGGTGGTACAAAGAATGGTAGTATTCAAATATGACTTGTTCAGTGCTTGTTTTGTTAAAAAAAAATTTATATGTAAGCTATTATTATTGTTAGTAATTTAAATTTTATAAAAGTATCTAAATAAATTTGATTTGATGGTATAAGCTAGATGAGCCTATTATTAATTTAAAAAAATTGATTTATATGGTTTAAACTTGATCGCATCTTTATTATTGGATGATATAGTTAATGATTTGTATAGATCTGAAGCCCAGTAATAACCATCTATGTCTGACGGAGTTTCATGTAATTTATAATGCAATGGATAACAATCTCAATAAAGATGAAAAGAGATAAGCTGGTATGCCATGACCTTGCATGCTGGATAATGGTTTGGTCAAGGAATGGTAAGAAGGCAAGGTAGAACAAGTGAAATAGTCATTAGCTTCTTTCTTGGTGTCTCAATTGCTTTCTCTTTTACAGCATGATGTTGGATATTTCTCCTTAATGACTTGCAGAGCTAAAGTATCACTTGCTCATTCAAAATACTTGTTGACTCTGCCAAAAAATCAGAATGATGCATTCATAATAGTTTGTAATTGTACGAGTACACGGAACTTGAAAGGGCTGTGATTGTTAAGAAATACACCACCAGAATTTAGCCCCTGCTTAAGGGCGGAGGGAGAGAGGGGAACTTCCTGAAAGCTATTTTTTATACAAATTAGCCAGCAGATGGGAAGCATCAAAACCCTCCCCTAAACGACCCCCAAACTTTTTCTCCGTGTTCTTTTGAAAAATTATAGAATTTTGTAGTCGTTAATAAAAATAATAATGTGGATATGTTGTTGTTGTTGGTGGTGGATAGTTTGGATGCTGGATCAAAATCATGGAAATTTGGAAGTGGTTTAAGGTTATGTTGTCTTGGATGTGTTTTCAGATTTTTGATGAATTATAGGAAATTAATCATACAAAATCAGTGCAATTGTTAACGTTAATCGAACAATTTACATGAAAAATTATGAACAATAATTAATTCAATGACTTTCTGTCACGTTCCGGACCCAAAAATTTTGAGCTAGGGTGACAACCCGCCGCATGCCGAGCATGGAAGGCGTCCCAAAATTTACACATCGATCATTATAAGGCAATAAGTATAATAAGTCAATCCAAATCCATACTTTATTACAAACCACTAATATAAGTTTTGGGCTACGAGCCCTACACATAAATATTATTGAGGTTACATCAACACTATGGAACTATTTTATTTAACTGAAGCTCCATCTACCCCATAATTTCATCTTCAATCCCGAGGCTCTGAAAACATTGTGAGATTTACATGAGCTCACACTCAATAAGTAAGCCTATAATAATGACATAAAATAGTCATATATCATCTTATCTCTCAAGATATTATCAAGTCATAATTTTCATAGAAACTTTCCAATTTAATTAACATGCTATCATAATCATGCATATCATTAAGTCAAAATAATCATGGAGGCTTATAAAATAAATACCATAATATGCATTGTAAACAAATCCACTATTTATATTTAATCATTGTTATATTATATCATATGTGTCCCACGGCCCTGCAATGCCTCCATCAATCAGCACACATCCTCTAGATGTGCGTGACCTCCACATGCCATATCAATCAGCACACACCCTCTAGATGTGCGTGGCCTCTACATGCCATATCAATCAGCACACATTCTCTAGATGTGCGTGGCCTCTACATGCCATATCAAAGGAGAACCACGGCGACACATATAAATATAATTCAAATCCACTATTTATATTTAATCATTGATATATTATATCATATGTGTCCCACGGCCCTGCAATGCCTCCATCAATCAGCACACATCATCTAGATGTGCGTGGCCTCCACATGCCATATCAATCAGCACACATCCTCTAGATGTGCGTGGCCTCCACATGCCATATCAAAGGAGAACCGCGCGACACATATAAATATAATTCAAATCATTTTACACATGCATGTCACATATTATGCGTCATCATAAGCATAATTTCTCTCATAACATAAACAGTGGTTTGTACATTTTTAACCATTGCATATAATCAATTCACTTTGCAAATAATATCAACTATTATAGCAAATATGTAATTAGATACACATGGTACAGCTTACCAATTTCCAAAATAATCAATAAAACTCTATTTCATAAATATGCATAAAACTATAAATACAACCATTTATAATTTATGAAATTATTATATTTGGCTTACTTACCTCAATACGCAAATCCAAATGGTAAACCAGCTATCTAACGTCTGGGTACCTTTGATAAATCATTCATTGAGTTCCAACCTTGACCTCTCCACAATCACCATTTTCCTCTAGTTAGTTTTCTTTGTCATCAATGACATCATTATTCACTAATTCTGTGATCGCATTGTTTCTCTACAGTTCACCAGATCCTCATCATTTTCTATCTCACCAATTTCACCTTCTCTCTACAAATTTTCATGTGCATCGGCAGCTTGAGTCAAGGACTGACCGAGCGAGGTGGCCAAATCAAGAACGATACTTGGCAATATGTTGATGTCCCAACCAAGCACTCAGCACATAGCCCTAGTAAATGCCCGGTGTGCGTCCCTTCTCTTCGTCTTTGAGATGGAGTTTGAGTGTTGGATGAGCCTGACGCAGTCCCCAAGCTTCTTCCACTTCTTCACCCTAAGACCCCAACAAACCAAGCAGCTAACTCTCCCTTCTCCCAGTTCTTCTCATAGTACTCCCTCAACTTCCCATCTCTCTCGAAAAGTCCCAAGAAGAACTTGAAAACTACCTCCCCTGACTCCTCGTCCTCATCCATGGACTCATCTTCCTCATCCCCCTCATAGAGTCGTCCTTCTTGGAGGAGAAGTCCTCGCAGGCCTTTAGCCCGCTCAATTGAGCCCGATCCGCCAAGACCCTCGCCTGCTCCTTGGTGGATGTCGGAGGCCGAGGTTGGGCAGCGACCGGCAGAGGGTGAGATCGGCCCAGGAGTCCGATGGAGCATTCTGTTCCGGTATGGGATTGCACGACCATTCGTCTTCATCTTGTTCTTGGCTTCCTTCTTGAATGCGGTGCAGGTGGCCGGCCGGAGGCTGGGGGTTGGTGTTAGGGCTCCGGGGAGGTCCGCAGTGCCAGAGGGAATGGAGGTGGCAGACCTCTTCGGTGTAGAGGCGCCCGAGGGCAGGGGTCAGATGGCCATGGTCCATGGCGAAAAGGTATGGCCAAGGGAGATGGGAACCCGACCGTCGGTATGAAGACTTTCCTCCTCACCTCCCGGAGATAAAAATGAATGCGGAGTTCACCCTCCATATCCCTTTAAACACCCCAGCGACGCCTCGGCTCAAGGGACAACGGGGTCCCAAGCGTTACGTCGAGAGCGTAAGCGCCAGCCGGAGAATTTTCATAATTCAGACCCTGGTTCACACGAATCGGGTACTACATTCTCCCCTCCTTATAAATTTTCGGCCTCGAAATTGAAACACTTCCATTAGAATTTCAAATTTTGTCACACAATCAACTCAATTTCATTCAAAAGTCAACAGTCATTGATACATCATTGATCTATATTAAGATACAATTAATTATGGATATATATATATATATATATATATATATTCATTTTCTCCTCAAGTTCTTAAATAGTCTCCCTCTCATAATGATTACTCCACTGAACTTTGACATAAGGAATACTACACCATCTCAGAACTTAATCTTTGCGGTCCACAATGTGCACAAGATGATCTTCATAGGTCAATTCTTTCTTAAGCTAAATTGGTTCAAGTTCTAACACATAACGGAGGTTTGAAATATACCTCCTCAGTCATAAAGATATGAAACACATTGAACACCCCAAAGAGTAATGAAGACCGTGCTAAGCTATAAGCCATCTCCTTTATTTTGATCAAAATCTCAAATGGCTCAATGTATTGTGGCTCAAATCACCTCTAAACCAAACCTCATTACATCATTGGTTAGTAAGACTTCTGAATGATCTTCAACCTGAAATTTTAAATCTTTCTTTTTGACATCAACATAACTTTTCTATTAACTCTGAGCTACATAAAGCTGCTTTAATTAATGATACTTTTCATAGTTGTTAAACCAGCTCAGTAACCAAAATTTTCTCTCTCTCAATTCATTCAATATAAAGGGAATCTACACCTTATATCATAGACAATTGAAATGAATCCATTTGAATATTGGCTTGGTAATCATTAAAATAAATAATTTCACTAAGGATAAGAAGTACACCAAGCACCTCCTAAATCCATTACACATGCTCGCAGTATATCATCTAAAATCTTATTGGTTCATGCAGATTGCCATCTATTTGAGGGTGGAAGATTGGACTGAAATTCAGCTTAATTCACTAAGCCTTATGAAACATCATCAAATTAGAAAAGTGAGACAAATGGGTTCAGACTCAATTTACTACTAAACCAGAAACAAATATTAACATCTTTATCTCACTAAAATTTTATCCTCAAAATTAAATGTCCACAAATTTTGTACCATTATAGATACTCACTAGCAAACTTTTATTTCATTCCCAAGTACCCAAATGACATGTCCAACTTTCAAAATTAATTTAATCTTTCTACCAAATAAAATTAAATTCCTTAAGAAGTATTTCTTTCCTGCTTTTTTTTTTTTTTTTTTTAATACCTTAACTTCTCACAACACAATCATCATAAATATCATAGAGTCCATCACATGTATTATGTCATCCATTCTTAAGGTTAATAACCTATATCAGTTACTCTTAATTCCTCGATAAGATAGTTATAAATTCTTGTGACTTAGATATAAGATAGTTTTCTTCCAATGCTCTCTCAACTCATAAATAGTTGAATGTGCCATTAATCATTACGATACTTATTTCAATCATCATAACATACTTGGTTTCACTTTTGAATACTTCAAGCTAACATCTATGAACATTCTGCCAATCATTTAGGATATCTTTCATAATTATCATAATCAACTAATTTAATTTCTTTGAATAATAGTGCCATCATTAATCATCAGTATGATTAATTTATATCCTTCATATTTATCAATAATACCACCATAACCAATCAATTTCTCTTGAATAGGTCAGTATATCCTCAATAAATAATGCAATTTAAATGATTCAAATTCTTGAATCGATTATTTCGTTACCAATGATTATCAAAATCATCTATAGATTATGCAATGTCTCATGCCATAACATGACCAACTAATTTAAACCCTTCAAATATCTCAAAGTGACTTCACTAATCTAGCTCAGATGGATACATGACTTATAAGGTCACTAAAGATTGAAAATGCACTTACCATCCAAAAGACATAATTAGAAGTTATAGCAATCTCTTTATGATTTGAAAGTGATAGTAGATGTATCCTTAACCATAATCCATAATTAGCAATAGTCAAAATAAAATCATCTCCCTCCTTTTTCCTAGAAAAGATTCATGTCACTTACGGCTGATTGATAATTTATCCATCTTAGGGAAAGATATCTACTTAGAAACTATGAAGAAAGGCATAATAAATTAATGAATAGATATCTTGATTTAGAAATCTATTAAAAGATGAAAATCCCCATGAAATTCTTTATCAGTGGAGTTTATCTTATTCTCATTCTTGCTAAAATCTTTCACTTTCTACCATCAAAATATTTGATCATTTATTTCCAAGATTGGTTCTAAAGATTAATAGAGTCTACTGCTCTCAAAAACTTAAACCGTAATTGTTTCAGAATTTAAAATTTTATAATCTTCCTAAATGGTCCATCATAATATAATATGCAGTCAACTATTTCATTAGCATCAATATCAACCATCTCCATATCTAGCAAATTAACGATCAGTTTTGAACATGCAATATCCATAATAAAAGTTCTCTTAGTAAAATTCACTATATATACTTATCCATCCAGACTCAAATTCAGAAAGTACTCAATTGTGATTGATCAAAAACATGTAGATAACTATTTCATTACCAAAATATCATCAATATTAATCATCTCTATAATCGACAGATTAGCTCATAATCTTATCTTACAATATCAACAATGCAAGTTCTACAAATAAAAATTCATTTTATACATCACATTCAAATTCAGATTTAATACCTCAAAATCCACATATCGCACTCAATTGCAATATGGATATAATGGTGTTTAGTTATATTAGTCATCAATTGAAATTTTAACTACTATATTTATTCCATATATTCATTATCTTTATTGCATCTCCAATTAAAAGTTTCATCTACCCATATTATTTAAGGTCTAAAACTGCTACGAGTCATCTCCAACAAGTTTGACGGAACTAAAACCTCTAGAAGCCCCTTGGCCTCCCCATTGGTCAAGGTCACCAGCTTGGGAGTCCCACATAATATCATTGGCTTGCGATGGTTCATTCTTAATGCCTATCAAATTTGTAATTCAATTAATATCTTGATAAACTTTAAATTTCAAGCTTCCAAAGCATAATTCCTGAAATTCCTTTAAAGTCATAATTGTCTCAATGTCATCCTAGTATTTTGCCTAGAGTATCATCATGCATGTGTCCCTAAGGTCATAACCTACGCTCTGATACCATAAAAGCTGTCATGCCCCGGACCCAAAAATTTTGAGCTAGGGTGACAACCCCGCATGCCGGGCATGCAAGGCGTCTCAAAATTTACACATCGATCATTATAAGGCAATAAGTATAATAAGTCAATCCAAATCCATACTTTATTACAAACCACTAATATAAGTTTTGGGCTACCAGCCCTACACACAAATATTACTGAGGTTACATCAACACTATGAAAATATTTTATTTAAATGAAGCTCCATCTACCCCATAATTTCATCTTCAATCCCGAGGCTCTGAAAAATATTGTGAGATTTACATGAGCTCACACTCAATAAGTAAGCCTATAATAATGACATAAAATAGTCATATATCATCTTATCTCTCAAGATATTATCAAGTCATAATTTTCATAGAAACTTCCAATTTAATTAACATGCTATCATAATCATGTATATCATTAAGTCAAAATAATCATGGAGGCTTATAAAAAAAAATACCGTAATATGCATTGTAAATAAATCCACTGTTTATATTTAATCATTGTTATTTATATCATATGTGTCCCACGACCCTACAATGCCTTCATCAATCAGCACACATCCTCTAGATGTGCGTGGTCTTCACATGCCATATCAATCGGCACACATCCTCTAGATGTGCGTGGCCTCCACATGCCATATCAAAGGAGAACCGCGGCGACACATATAAATATAATTCAAATCCACTGTTTATATTTAATCATTGATATATTATATCATATGTGTCCCACGGCCCTGCAATGCTTCCATCAATCAGCACACATCCTCTAGATGTGCGTGGCCTCCATATGCCATATCAAAGGAGAACCGCGGTGACACATATAAATATAATTCAAATCATTTTACACATGCATGTCACATATTATGCATCATCATAAGCATAATTTCTCCCATAACACATAAACAGTGGTTTGTACATTTTTAACCATTGCATATAATCAATTCACTTTGCAAATAATATCAACTATTATAGCAAATATGTAATTAGATACACATGGTACAGCTTACCAATTTCCAAAATAATCAATAAAACTCTATTTCATAAATATGTATAAAACTATAAATACAACCATTTATAATTTATGAAATTATTATATTTGGCTTACTTACCTCAATACGCAAATCCAAATGGTAAACCAGCTATCTAGACGTCTAGGTACCTTTGATAAATCATTCATTGAGTTCCAACCTTGACCTCTCCACAATCACCATTTTTCTCTAGTTAGTTTTCTTTGTCATCAATGACATCATATTCACTAATTATGTGATCGCGTTGTTTCTCTACAGTCCACCAGATTCTCATCATTTTCTATCTCACCAATTTCACCTTCTCTCTGCAAATTTTCATGTGCATCGGCAGCTTGAGTCAAGGACTGATCGAGCGAGGTGGCCAAATCAAGAACGATACTTGGCAGTCTGTTGATGTCCCAACCAAGCACTCAGCACACAGCCCTAGTAAATGCCCAGTGTGCATCCCTTCTCTTCGTCTTTAAGATGGAGTTTGAGTGTTGGATGAGCCTGACGCAGTCCCCGAGCTTCTTCCACTTCTTCACCCTGAGACCCCAACAAACCAAGCAGCTGAACTCTCCCTTCTCCCAGTTCTTCTCATAGTACTCCCTCAACTTCCCATCTCTCTCGAAAAGTCCCAAGAAGAACTTGAAAACTACCTCCCCTGACTCCTCATCCTCATCCATGGACTCATCTTCCTCATCCCCCTCATCAGAGTCGTCCTTCTTGGAGGAGAAGTCCTCGCATGCCTGTAGCCCGCTCAGTTGAGCCCGATCCGCCAAGACCCTCGCCTGCTCCTTGGTGGATGCCGGAGGCCGAGGTTGGGCAGCGATCGGCAGAGTGGCGAGATCGGCCCAGGAACACGACGAGCATTCTATTTCGGCATGGGATTGCACGACCATTCGTCTTCATCTTGTTCTTGGCTTCCTTCTTGAATGTGGTGTAGGTGGCCGGTCGAAGGCTGGGGGTTGGTTGTTAGGGCTCCGAGGAGGTCCGCAGTGCCAGAGGGAATGGAGGTGGCGGACCTCTTCGGTGTAGAGGCGCCCGAGGGCAGGGGTCAGATGGCCATGGTCCATGGTGAAAAGGTATGGCCAAGGGAGATGGGAACCCGACCGTCGGTATGAAGACTTCCCTCCTCACCTTCCGAAGATAAAAATGAATGCGGAGTTCACCCTCCATATCCCTTTAAACACCCTAGCGATGCCTCGGCTCAAGGGACAATGGGGTCCCAAGGGTTACGTCGAGAGCATAAGCGCCAGCCAGAGAATTTTCATAATTCGGACCCTGATTCACACGAACCGAGTACTACACTTTCAAATTGCAAACATAACGTTCACTAATTCAATGGTTAATTCAAGCACATGCTTTCCATATAGTTCGAAAACTATATGGAAAGCATAGTAAATTGAAGACCCAGAGCTTCAAGACGGATGAAAAACCATAGTTAGAAAAATAAAAGGATCCTCCCAGAAAAAAAAAAAAAAGAATTAAGAGCATAATATTTTTTGAAAAAATGGAGGCCAAAAATGGGCTCTACGAGGAATGTGTTGGGTTTCTCAACTTGTATGATCGTGACCCGGTCAACATGGTGTGGAGATTTTACTCCTCCCTCTATATATATATAAACTGAGCTTGGACTGTTTCTTTTGGGTTATCCGATTCTCCGCACGACGTTTTACATGCCAAAATAAATATAATAATAATAAACAATCCTTCATCGAGGAAAATCCAAGCAGTCCATCGCATGGGTCGATTGTGTTGTGTCTTATTATTTTTGTTTATTATATATTAAATTGCATGTATTTCTCTTTGCCAGTTAACTTTCCAGTGATGAATGCTGACTTGAGTTGAAGGGTTATCTTCCATTACCGACGTCAGGAGAGAGCAGGAAACTGCGGTCGAAGTTGACGGATTATATTCACATAATATTATATTAATAAATATATAATATAATATATTTATAACGTTTCAAGTTTATTAGCTGGTTTGATTAATTTGTTAGCGGATCAAGATGTTATGTCCGTGAAAATCAATTGATAGCAAGTGGGATTGGATTATAAGTAGATGTCGGATTATTTTTGGATGAAATTCTAGCATTATTCTGTGGGTAGTTTTTTTTCTTTTTGACCATTAAGTATTCTTTTTCTTTTATCCATCAACATCGGTTCCTCAACCTTATCTGCTAGTCCATTTAATCTGTTATCGAATCAAAAATACGTGATCCAAAAAGCTTGAATGAAAATTAATCTGTAGCATTTGAGTTATGGATACTTAAATTATTTCTTTTTTATCTGATATGAAATTATTTTTAAATATTATAATATTATATAGTGTTATATAAATAATATATAATAAAATAACGTAATCTCATATTTTTAATAATCAAATTCTAAGCATAAGATTACAAAGATTATAAATTTTGATAATATTACAAACCAAATGCCACTTAAATATTATCAAGTCATTCAAAATAAGGCCATGCTTATCACGCTTTAAAATCCATATTGAATTAAGTTTGACCCAAGATTGAACCCTAATTTTAAAATTAATTTTAATCAAAAATTGATGGCACCTAAATCTTTTTGAGCAAGTCCTCGGAAGCGAATCATCATACAATATGCAATATTTTTATTTCTTATAAAAAAATATTTTTTACATTAGTTATTTTTAAAATAAAAAAATTTATTTAATTTGTTATAATTTTACTTAACATGCATCCAACTTGAAACTTAAAAAAAATAATTTTTAAAATATAATATACAAAGTTTTTTTTTTAAGGTACAAATGAGCAATCATACAACTCTGATACAAAAGCAATCCAAAAAATTCAAATAAATATACATATGAAGGGAAAGTTGAATTCTATTTTTTTAGGATTAAATCTTTGATATATACAATGAATTATAATAATTATTGATAAAAATTATTAAATAACATGAAGCTGAGGATGAATATCATCATGGCTCATTCCATGTTGTTGAGCCCATTCAATAATAATAGCGTAGCCTTCCTCAACTAGAATCCTGCAAAGTTTTCTTCTAGCCTATCATTGTTACTCTGCGTGTGGTTGGCCGAAGTTACGCTAGCATTCCATGGTTAGTCCTGGAAGCATATGCCTTTCGTTCGTACCAACCAGAAGGGTCCAGAAATGACGCCTCACGCGGTTGAGATTGGACGTCGGCCACCGAAGTCGCCCAATATATCCCATGTGCCGACAAAAGATGGCACCGGAAAGTGCCAAGCGGCCGATGGCCAACAAAAAGAAATTCCATTGACACCAGGGGGCCCCACCCGCTTGTGCGATGGCCTCCGGCAGTGTAGCCGCTTTGCCGATGGAAAGGGACCACTGACGTACACGAAAGCCTCTCATGGCGGTTGGTGAGGTTGCATCCCAATCCGGTTTATATTTAATTATTTATCATCTGGGCTCTAATCTTTGTTTCCTCAATCCCTCGCCCCTATGGCATAGTTATCAGAATCGAATTAAATCTATCGGTTGGATCAATTAATTCGAGGCTTAAAGATCAAATCAATCATAATTATCAGAATTGAATCAAATTTATCGATTGAATTAAAATTTAAAAATTAAATCGATTTCGAATTTAACATAAAATTGAATACATAAGTAATTCAAAATAATTTAATCAATTCATTCGATTTGTTTCTGAATTAATTAATTCAATCCGAATCAAATAGCATTACAGGTTTTATTATTATATTAATCTTAAAAATTTTTATTAAAAATTATTTTTTATTAATATAAATATATTTTTATATTAAAATAATTAATCGATGATTCAATTAACGACCCAATGATTAAACTAGTGATCTTCTGATCTAAGTCATTGTTCGGGCGAATATGATAATTATGCCCTACGGTACAAAATTTCGTTTAGAAACTTGGGCAGTCTAGGAATTGTAATGAATTCTTGGCTAACAATTGCGGTGGCAGTAGAATCCTAAGCGTTCTTGGGCCTTTCTTTTTTATTGCGAGTTCCCACCACGTGGTTTTCTGTTTGAACGTTGTCGGACGGCATTAAATAAAAAGCGCATATTGGCCCCCTCCCACGTGGTATGATAAAATCATCCATCTAATAGATCTTGTCTTCACTAAATACCGACGTACTATATCGGATGGGCAAGAACCTGTTAGTTTTTTTTTTTTTTTTAAAAAACGGAAACCACTCCATTTTAACGTAAGTCAAATTATAGATCAGAATATAATTTATTGCAAGATAACATAACAATGATCATCAATATGTTAACCTCAGACAACCCAATCAGCCATAATGTTAGCTTTCTGATAGATATGACGGATTAGTGGCTCACAAGTGGACTGAAGAGAAGCTCAAATCAAAGATCAGAGGATTATGAGGGATGCTTCCCGATAGACATGACGGATCAGCGGCTCACAGTGGACTAAAAAGAAGCCCAAATATCAGAGATCAGAGGATTATGAGGATGCAAAGGTCCACATCCCATCTAATCCAACGGACAACCATTAAAGAATCTCCCTCAATGACCAACCGGCGAGAGCCCAACTAACGGACTACATAGGTGATACCTATCCAAGCAGCTTGAAGCTCAGCCATAGGGGCCGAAGTGTCGAGAGAGGCATGTCCACCTGCAGTGAGCAACACTCCGTCTGGCCCTCTAATAACAAACCCGGATCCAGCAAGACGACCCGATACAGTACTGTCAAAGTTCACTTTGATATAACCCAGGAGTGGGGGCTCCCAAAAGATAAGGACCATAGTACGGTGCGCCACCGAAACAGCAGGGAAGTCCCAGTGGCCGGGTCTGTCAGAGTGAATACCATAAATTGAGCGAAGCACTCCATTGCGAGGGAGACAGCAGTGCGATAACCTAAGGCGAGACTGACTCCTCCGCAAAGACAAACTGGTTCCAGGTCAGCCAAATGTGATAAGCCATATAAGCAAAAGGACACTTGAGAGCGAGGACTGCACTGGGCCGATAGACGATGGCAAGCAGAAATGAAACCGAGTGGGTCCCTCCTCTAGCATTCCATGGGTAAAATGAAGCTGCTGCCAAATCCGGGACACATGTGAGTAAGACATGCTCAACCGTCTCATCCTGAAGCCCACATATCGAGCAAAGAGGCAAGATGGGGAGACCGCGGCCAGCTAGGAGAGAATAGGTAGGCGGTCCCAAATAATCTTCCATTAAAAAAGCCTGATCTTGGGGTGGATGGGCAGACGCCATATCCAAGCAACATCACCTAGCCCCGAAATCTGAGGGTGGAAGCGATCAACAAGATCTCTAGAAGGGGCACAAGGGAGGCAGGATCGACGCCACAGCCTGGTCAGAAACAGCAGAGGAAGCGAGAGGGATGGCAAGGATCCTATACGCAAGCTCAGGTCCAAATAGCCGAGACACCGAAGGGGCATGCTAGGCAGGACGATCCTGCAAATCAAAGACGTAACTGACATAGAGGGACCAACATCAGAGCTGAGGAAGGTCGGCCAACGAGATAGAGGAAGATCAGCTATCGAAGTATCCTAAATAATATCAACAAACCTCCCATCCCCAATCATCCAATGGATGTCAGACATAATAGTAGGGCATACTGACAGATTGCTCTCCAGAAGAAAGAACAGCCCCGGGGAATACAGAAGGCTGGATTGGCAGACCAGCCGCATATCTACCTCGCATGACAGTGCTCCAGAAGCAATGTGGATCCAACAGGAATCTAGAGGCATGCCTAGCGAGAAAAGCCTCTCTGCGAACCGCCAAAGACTGGATCCCCATACCACCCTCTCGAGTAGCAAACAAACAAGATCCCAAGACAGAAGATAAAGACCATGGCCCCCCTGCATTGACGCCCAGAGGAAAATCGCAGAAGCGTCGCTCGATCTGGCGAAGGAAGATAGCCGGAATCAAGGCATTGGACAATAGATAAGGGAAAGATATGTAAGGATAGACCGAAGCAGCGTAAGTCATCCCATCATAGAGAGACCAAAAACCTGCCAACGATCCAATCGATCAGAAATCCGATGATCAAGGTCCCGAAGTCATGCTGACGAGTTCGCTGCCCTTAATGGGGATCCCAAGTAGGACAATCGATCAGAGTAAGCCGAGATCCCAAGCAACTTAGAAATGGCAGCACAGCGATGGGAGAAGTCGAAGGGCTGAAGCACAAAATAGATTTCTGCAAGTTGACCTGCTACCGAAGCCCGACAATAAGACTGAAGGATAGCAGAGCAGGCAATCCATTCTGAATAGAAGTAGGGCTGAGCAAGATACAGTCGTATGCAAAGAGAAGGTGAAGAGAGGGGGACCCTAGGGCCCAGGCATATAAGGCTACAGCAAAGACGCCCCAACAGCCTGAGCAAACGCCCGAGACAAATTATCGGCACACAGAATGAACATAAAGGGAGAGAGGGGCAACCCGGAGACCCATGGCAGAGGGAAAAAAATGTCGGACTGTCATTGATGAGAATAAAAAAAGTGGGCCTCTGAACACACGCCATAATCCAGTCAATAAAGAGATCAGCAAATCCGAACTCCCGAGACATTGCCAAGAAATATCAGCAAGAACTTGTTAGTTGAAGCAAAATTAAATATAAACCATTCGTAACATCTAAAAATAATCTTATATTAAATAAAAAATATCATTTTTTTATAATTTAAGTTTACTTTTTATTTATTAATTTTATTTAAGTTTTAAACTATATAATTTTGATTCACTAACAGTTAGTTAGGCTAGTAGTGCAAAAAGTTTGTTCTAATCTTGATGGTGCTGCAGAATAACTTGTTCAAGTTATGATATAAATATTATAAATATTTTTTTTGCTAAATACTTTTATTTCTTTTCAACCATGCACTACGTTTCCTTTTGAATTGGCATTGCATGATTAGACATGCCATCATTATTGCTTAATTTTCAGTACATCAAGAATTTGTATTTAAATCTAAGATCTAAATTTAAAGGATGAAAGTTTCATATTAACGATCTAAATAGTATATATAATTTGTTATTTTTAAATAATTATACATTAAAAATTATATGATTTGAAAAATTTTAATTCATGAGAACAAAAATATATTGCTTTATGCTATTTTGACTATAATTTTTTAAACCACTTCATGTATGAAGTAAGAGTTTTCAAATCATATTTTTTTAGTATATAAATATTTTGAAGATGACATATTCATTTAATAGTTTCGATTATTGATAAGAGCTCATCATTCAATTCACACCTTACCAAATTTTACTAATAACTAGTACAAAATTTATTAAGAAAATGCGTATGATAGAAGACTATCATTTTTTCAGAAAAAAAAAAAGAAAGATGCATCGAAAGTTGTATTTGAACATGCTAGAAAAGTGTTCCTTTAAGATTTATACTTAATTAAAATGATAAAATAAAATATATTTATCAGACAATTATATTGATAAGCACTTCTTTAAAGAAAAATAAAGATAATACCTAATCTATGGCATCTTATGAAGTTTATCTACTGTTATATTAGGAAAGGCCATTCAATGCAGATTAGCCCAAATAAAAAATTCATCCAAAGTAGTAATAATAATTTTTAAAATAAATTTATCTTCACGATACCCATTATCAAGTTAGCTTTTCAATGCATCTTAAATTACTTAAATATAATTAAAAATTTTATGTTAAAAAAGATAAAGTAATTAAAATTTTCAAAATAAATCTACTTTTACAATATCCAATATCAAGTTAGCCTTTTAACACATCTTAAATTGCTTAAACAAAATTAAAATTTTTATGTAAATTTATTTTCATGATGTCCAATATCGAATTAATTTTTTAATATATCTTAAATTACTTAAATATAATTAAAATTTTTAAATAAATTTGCTTTCAACATATCTAGCATTAAGTTATTAAAATAGGCATCAAATGAGAAAGTTATGAGCTAAATTTCTGTATTTAATTTATATAGAATTTCATGCAAAATAAGTTAAAAGTTAAATAAAAGTTAGGAATATTTTTAAAAAATTGATTTAAGATTTACCTCTTTATCTTTCTTTAAAAATTTATATTACATGAAAAATAACATTTTTAATAATTAGGTCACAATTATAGTTTATTATCATAAATAATTAATAATAAAATTTCAAATTTTTTTCTTGCTACTGTTTGTTGTGCTACAAAATCATAAGTCTGACTAATATGAATATTGGTACGAAAACATAGTTATTTTTCTTTAAAAGCTTACCTATATTAAATTTTTGATATCAAAGCTTAAGATTTTTCAATTAGATTTCAGTATATAAACTCATATGGTATATCAGATTTTGATATTAGAGCTTAAGATTTACATGAGATTTAGTATCAAAATCTAATTTTCTATTTATATATTATATTATTTAAAAATAATTAGAAAAATATGTCCTGATGCACTTTGGTGCCTTTCAAATTAGGTTAGATGATGCATCAAAGACCCAAATTCATGCTCCCATATGAAACGGAGGCCTTTTGGCTTGAATGTGCACAAAAGGAAGATAAACATTTTAATTAGTACCCTTAGCAGCTCTCCATGTACCATAGTTTCTTCTTTTAAAACAAATAAAAGGCTAAAAGATTACATACGTCCATGGATATTTTAGAACAACTAAGATTGCATTTAGTGCATCATCAGACAATCTTGAATGATAATATAGATTATCTACAAGATAGATATAGATTATCTAGGATAGATTACACTTGATAATAAATTATCAGTAATGTTGATTACTGTATTTGATATACAGATTGAAAACAGATTATCAGTCATATAACATAAATTTAAAATATTTTAATTAAATTTATTAAAAAAAAATATTATATATATTTTATTTAAAAAATTTTATAATAATAATATTAAAAATATATTTATAAATAATATTCGAAGGGCTGGTTGATGAAGAAGTTGATGACAGAGACAGTTAGACTTAGCGAAAGAGGATATATTTCCAGCAAGATGATAAAGAAAGAAAACAAACAAGAGTGATAAAAAAGGCAAAGATAATTTTCTTAAAAAATATAAAATTATCATATATCTAATAACATAATTTAGATTATCTTATTATTATAAAATAAATTATTATTTAAATATATTAAATATAATTATTTAATTTAAATTACCAATAATCCTATTCAGATTATCAGCCAACAAACGCAACCTAACGACATGCGTGAACCACGAGGAAAGTACACAATTGGGTCTTTGCTTCTGGTAAAAATCCTACAAGATTTAATCTTAACCACTCATCATCGTGCATCTCTTTCATCCGAACCCATAAATCCATCCGTCTGATATTCTGGATCACCCTATCCTCCGCCTGTCAGAAATAATCATATTTATTTATTTATTTTTAATTACGGATAGGGATGATAATTTTGAGCTAATCTTATACAGCGTAATAATTTTTATTAAAAGTTTATATATGCTATTAATGAGAGGTGAGCAATAGAATGGAAATTATTTATTTTTGGATGAAAAAGATCTTCACGTGGAAATAAAATGTGGACGGAAAGGTGGCAAGGCGATTGAGACCCGTCGGATCCGTTGCCATTCCTTCTTAAATGCCACCGTATATATTTATTAATTTCTCCTAATTTGGCGCAATTAACCCGCTGTATGTAATTTATTATTATCTTTTTTCTAATATCGTGCCAATTATCGGCTCAATTAAATCATATACTAGAGAATTCTAGGGTCGCTCGGCGGATTGGCCGAAACCACGAGAGATCGAGCTCCTTGCCGCCGCCTTCGTTAACGTGCTCCAGCGTTCTCTCCTTCGATCCCCACTGTCTCATGGAAGCCGATGTTTCTATCCTCACAGTCCCTACTGTTCTTCTCTCCATCCAGAGGCCTTAGGTGGTCTTTTTTCATCTTTCCCCTTTTCTCTCGTCGATTTCTCTCTCTTGAATCCCACAGAGATTGGATTTTTCTCCAAAAATTTGATTTTGTTCTCTCAACTCATCCACCCGTGTCGAGAATCGTTTTTTTTTTTTTTTATCGGTTTATTTACTGATGATACTTGGGATTTGCAGAATTTGGATGACCGGTCGGTTGTTGTGGTTTGATGAGATAAAGTTTGGATCTTGAAGTGATTAAAAGTATAGGGTGGTGTATACGGTATTAGATAGTAGTGTTTTTGTGACCTCGTGGAGATGCGGTTGTGAATTGCAAGGGAAGTGCACTATTTATGTTCGCTCTTCTTTGTCTGCTAATTGGGCTTGGAGATGCAAATGTGGTGCTCATTGGGAGGAACGTATCATTGTCATTCGAGGATGTCGAGGCAACTTTTGGTGAGAGCATCAACCTTTTTATACGACCTTGGATCATTCTTGAAATAGTATCATTCTATTGCTTGGGTTTTGTGTGATTTTGACATATGATATAGTTGATATAGTATAAATAGAATTTCTTGATTTTGTACCTGATGAACCATAAGGCATACTCCTTATTTAATATGAATATGAAGATTGATTGTGTTGGTAGGAAAGATTGCAAGATGTAATTCTTAGGGGAACTATATTCGTGTCACTAAAAGTAATCTAATGTTGAAACATGCAAAACCACAAGCTACAGCCTGTGTGCATATTGATAAAATAATCAATTAAAAAAAACCAAGCAAACATAGCACATGTTAATGTAGATATGTAAATAGGACTCTGAGCTTTATCAGAGAAGGCCACAAGGCTCTAGATGGAGAAATAGATGAGAACCAGAGATCACTGACCAAAAAGATGAAAAACAAGTTATCACCATGAAATATGGAAGGAAGAGGAAAAACTGCATGCAAGTCATGTAGGTTAATGGAACATTATATATGGAGAAAGGGGATTGTTGGAAACTTGTGGAGAACTTTGCCTACCTGTATGGGAAAAAAGGGATTGGTGCCTTAATTGGAGGGTTGGTTTACTATAGCATATGGAGAAGGTTGAAAGTATTTTGAAGGAGGTTTACTGTCAATGAAGTGAGGTTGACGTTTTTATTTTTGAAGGAAAATATGCTCTTGGTTTGGATATTTATCCTTATTTTATCTTGACAAAGTCTATTAGCATATTATAAAGGAGGTGCCATGAGGATCTTTCATGAATTTCATCACTGTAACAAAATTTATGAGTTGTTGAAGTTATGGGCAGTACCCTAATATCAGTGGAAAGAGAAGCATGTCATTTTTTTTTAAAAAAAATAAACTTTAGCTAAAGAGACTGTTTAATGGAAAATATACAATATTTATAATTCAAATGTTGTTTTCATCTTTTTGATGGCTAAATATGATTTACATAATTTCCTTCCAACCATCATGCAATGCTGGATCAGTATCCACATCATTTTTTTATGGAGTCATTTTCATGATGTTTGACATATGTTAACTTGTGAGTCTGCATATGTCATGTTTTCATTCTGTTTTTCCAGCACCGACAATAAAAGGATCTGGTGAATGTGGTGTATTATACCTTGCTGAGCCTCTGGATGCATGCACTCCATTAACAAATAAAGTTGAAGAAGGCCCAAATTCTCCATTTGTGTTGATTATAAGAGGAGGATGCACATTTGATGATAAAGTTAGACATGCACAAAATGCTGGATTCAAGGCTGCTATTGTATATGACGATGAAGATAGAGGTTCCTTGGTTTCAAGTAATGTTTCTTGCTTTGGTCACAATGTATTTTGTTTCAATAGCTTTAAATTTTATATATTCAGTTTTTTGTTGCTATGGCCCAAAGTATCATCCTTTTCTCTATGTTAGAGTCATAAATTTAAATGATTAACAATACAAGGTTTTCTTTAAATTGCTGCTTGTATCTTTGATGTGATTTTGACTCTTGCTAATGTATTTGATCATCTTTCCCCTTAAAGGTAGGTAAAATGCTCTTCATTTTACATTTATCTCAAACTAATAACTTGTTTTCTGATTATATGTTGCCGGGACTTATTCAGTAAATTGGTGATTGGCTAATAGGTAGTTCTTATTTACTTTAATGTTGTGATGTGTGTTCTTCAACATTCAGGAGTAATTAGAATTTGAAGGTAATTTTTTGAGCTTAGTGTGTGGAGCACGTCCAGATGTCAAGTGGGAAGTGACACTCTTTAAGTACTCGAGTAACTCTACTGCATGTTGCACAGGAAGTGAATATGTTATATATTTAAGATATACTTGAAACATCGCTTGATAGGTTAGTGGATGAAAATGGTGTTTTTTATTCTTTGTAGAATTAGGCCGCACCTTTTGTAGTTCCATTAATGTTATGATTTTCTTGTTAACAATGCCTTTGCAATATCATCAACTATCTATATAGTACCTCAATGTGGGTAATCCACTTAATAATAGGTCTTTTTTCAAAACATAGATTCATGGACAAGATTTTAAATTAACATCAGGATTTTTATGCGAATGTCTCTCATGTATCCAGAAAATTTACAAAATGAAACTTAAAATAAAATCTAGAATGCTTTGCTTTGTCTTGCAGTCAATGTGTTAGTTTCATGCTTGTTGCATTGTTGTTTGACAAGACTATCTAGCATTTAGCAAATGAGTTGTGGATTGGACCCTTCTTACTGTGAAAAAAAATAAACAGAGAGAAAATAAGTACTTTTAATGATGAGTCTATGGCAGGTAAAAAAAGGTATTCATAAAAAATTTCCATTAACTGATTATGTTTTTTGTTTATGAAGAGGCCTCTTCTATCTAGTGTTTGGGATTTATTAGAAATATTAAGGGATATTTGAATTTTTTTAAAAAATCAACAGGCACATTTTCTTTATGCCTTTCTTAATATAGCGTCTCTCCCGGTTAATTCAGTTATTTTGGAAGTCTTGGACCATTTTATGGTGATGATGATGAATTAAATATCTTAAAATTCTTCAAGAAAGATTTCCATGATCAACTTTTTCGAATGTGCTTTACTGCATAGCAACTGGTTTTATGTTTATGCTGAGAAAACTATGAAATGACTTTATTGATTGACTTCTTATGTTAAAGGATTCAAAGGCTTAATTTTAAAAAAATTTCGGCTTAGTTACTTTTTATGGCTGACTATTGGTTCAAAATACTTAAATTACTGTACTAGATTAAATTGGATGTATTACTGCCAATAGGACCTGGGGCACTCCTTCCGTCAGTGCAAGTGACGGGAGAAGTTCCAGATTTTCAGCCCAGGAGGTGGTATTCCCACGTGATCCTGAAAAAGAAAAAAGAAAAAAAATATAGCAACAGCCAAAAATGCTTAACTGTCAAATTGGTCTTGAATCAAGTCAAAGGGATTAAGAACAGAGACAGAGAGCAAAGAGGATATTAATGGGGGTTGTCAAGAAAATAAAGAAAATCTATTTTAGAAAAGTTGGAACTAATTACAAACTGGTGTATATAGAACTTATGTTGAAATGGTAGGATGACTAATAAGTTTTTTTGGTTAAGAATTGTTTTAATATCCACTTGTTACTTTAGTGTGTTGAAGTACTGGAATTAACAAGCTTTAGCCCAAAAAAGAAAAAGACTTTCAAGTTGACGTTGCCCTGGGACTTGACAATGTGATTGCTCACACTTTGTTTTACACACCTAAGGAATTTTATTGAAGCCTCTTCAAATTTAGTGTTTTTTAATGTTTGACTTAGGAAGCGCCTAAAGCTATCTTTGACCATGAATGGGAAGATAAAATAATTGACATAAAGCAGAGTCTTTTTATTTTGCGCATATATTTTAAAAGAAAATATTTCTGTTGGTTTTTGATTGGTGCTTTCAAAGTTTCAAAACCCAGCGGAATGGGGAGTTTCCTAACTGCCCCATTGCATTCCTGTGAAAAAATAGAATTGAAATGATGGTGGAGCTTCAAAACTCATCCATGCAAGGAAAGAAGAAGGAGAGAAGAAAGAAAAAAAGGACATGTAAAAAAGAAATAAAAGAAAGAATGGAAGGAAAGAAAAGAAAAAAAAGGAGGGAAAGGGAAAGAAAGAAGGGAAAGGAGAAGAAAGAAAAGGATAGAAAGAAGCTAGAAGGGAAATAAAGAAGAAAAAGGAAAGAAAGGAACGAAGGAAAAAAGAAAATAAAGAGAAAAAGAAATAAACAAAGAAATAAGGGAAAGGAAAAAGGGAGAAAGATAGAGGTATCTACTGAGACACTCTTTTAGGATGGTCATTGGGATGAGTTAGGGCAATGGAGCATATTGTTCCATGGAGAAACAGGGAGACCTCCCATCCCATGGCATTTAAATTCTTGGGCACTTGTTTGTTGAATTTGATTAAAAATATCACCACTATTCATCTATATGGTTATGCATATGCACTGTATTAGCTGTAGTTCTTATTTTCTTGGATATGCCAATATATACAATCATAAAATGGTGAACTATTTTTCATTTGATTCACTATGCATTAACTTTCTGATTGTGCAAATTTCCAGCAATTTGACAATGCCATAAACTAAGGAATAGCTTCACATAATCTGTTTGTAGTAGTAATGATTTTTGCAACCTGCTTTTCCAGGTATCTGCCCTAGCTCAATTCCTCCAAAGATGCCAGTGTCTATACAATCATATGATTTTGAAAATAGTTATTGCATATAACATGTAGTTCTCATATGGCATGAGTAGTCTGGATGATTCTCTTTTTATAAATTTTCTGTTGTTTAACTTGCACATCAAAATCAAAGAACTGAATCTTGTAGGTCATTATATCCTATTCCTGCTATGCATATTCTTATTTTTAGCCTCCTATGGGTATTGCCTCCCTTCTCTCATGCAATTCCACATGTCCTGGCTAATTTCATTTTAAAGTGAGTCTTTTTGTAGTAACGCATTTCATTGGCTAAAGATTGAAGCAATACAGTGGCAGGAACCCCAGGTGGCATTAGTATACATGCTGTGTTTGTCTCTAAGGCCTCAGGCGAGGTACTAAAGAAATATGCAGGCCGGACGGATGTGGAGTTGTGGATAATACCAACCTATGAAAATTCAACATGGTCAATTATGGCTTTCTCCTTCATATCACTCCTTGGCATGTCTGCTGTGCTGGCTACATGCTTTTTTGTGCGCAGACATCACATAAGGCGTGAACAGCCTGGAGTTCCTAATGTCCGAGAGTTCCATGGGATGAGCGGTCGACTAGTGAAAGCAATGCCGAGTCTTATATTCACGTCTGTTTTGGAAGATAATTGCACTTCATCAACATGTGCTATCTGCCTAGAAGACTATAGAGTTGGAGAGAAGCTTAGAATATTGCCATGTCGTCACAGTATGTCTCTTACTCATAACAAAATCAAATTTAATTTTGCTCATACTTAGTTCAGTAAGAAATCTATTGTCTTTGGTTGCCATATAATCTGAATAAAGGGTTACCCTTAAATATGTGCACTATTTGACCAAGAACGCCTTTTATGCATCCCGAACTTATTCATATGCTGGACAGTTTATAGGAGTTTATATTGAAAACAGTGTAGTGCATCTATGCAAAATATTTGATGGCTATTTAAGCCTGCTCGGTAACACTTACAGAAAATTATTTTACCTTCATGGGTCTTTTGAATCTAGTTAGATTTTTGATGTCTGTTTCTTTTTCAGAATTTTCTATATAGGACCGCTTCTGTTCCTACACCCACCAGCTAATGATTCCATCCCCTCTCCTAATTTGACATATTTTGTCATTGTCATATTTATCAAAATTAAAGTTGATTAAATATTAAAATGTATTTAAACACTTATTATTTCATCTTATACGAATTCTTGTATCGGTTAATTGATAAATGCACCAACCAATGAGTGTGTTTTTTATTTTATATTATCTTAGCAATTTAGACATGTAATGCACATTTAAAAAAAATAATAAATAAAATAAGGACATGATGGGAGAATGTATGGGCTTGGTAGAATCGAGAAAGGGAAAAGTCTGCTGCACCGAGCCGGGTGATTGGCGCGGCACGTGCGTGCGCGTGCCAAGGGCAAAAATTAGTGGGGGAATTGTTGGGATTGGAAAGATGATGGTTTCAAAAACCATTGAAATTGGACAATACGGCTGGTATCATATTGTTCTAATGCGAAAATAACATCAGTATGGGTACTAGGACACCAAAATAGACATGCCAATATATACTGGCCATATTGATGCGTACATGTGGGGGACTATGGTGACTGTTGTGGTATTGATGGTTCTTTTTTCTTTTCTTTTCTTTTTTTTGGTGAAAGCTGTCAGTTTCTATGCATACCATTGGTACCAGTACTATATCAATACAGTACCCTTCTGGTATGTGGTTCAATGCCAATATTTACAACCTTGGGAGACACAATAGAAAACAGACTAGGTTAGGAGAAAATTCCAACATAGGGACTTTGTGGATTGGACATATAGGACCTCCAAACTTTTTAAATTTGAAATTGGTGGGTGAACTAGTGATTGGAGAGAGAATAGATGAGAGGTAAATTCAAGGTGAAAGCTACAGGTAATTGGCTTGGTGGATTGTTGCAATGAGTCAAGGGATTGGGGGTTGGTAGGATTGGAGAGAGAAATTGGATTAGGTGGCAAACATAAAGATAAAAAAAAAAAGCATAGTTTTTTTTAAAAAAAATTATTACCAAGAATACAATTGCTGATTTTTTTTTTCCACATATGTTTTTCTAAAAAACTAAGGGTATTTTTGGTCAGTAAAATTTATATATAGAATCTATTTGGCATATTCTTCTCATTTTATAATAAAGTATAAATATGATATTCTCTACATACACTTTCTAGATATTTCTTCATCATAGATGTTATACGTGGTCTTCCTCCTTTCTTGCATGTTTATTAATTGAAATTAAAATTTTTGAATCAAAATCACTTTGCGGTGCATTGGCATGAGTAGATGGGTTTGAATTAGGTGGGTTGTAATGCTGTCACCTGTAATTTGTCACCTGCTGACTTTACTGAGCCATTTTCCACACTTTATATTGTTTTCTTCCTATAATTACACTTATACCAAATAGACATGCACTATTTTTGCTACTAGCATGTGCATATTCTTGAGGATGTTTACAATTCAAGGAATTATTTATATTTGGGGCCAATAAGCTTGTAACAAAGAAAAAAGAGAACTCAAAAATATTTAACAGGCCTCAACTCTCCTGTCATTTGGAATGGGAATGGCATTGTGCTAAGTTTGGTCTCGGTGCAAGGTGCCATCATAACATGGATTCCACAAAATTTACCTATTAAAATTAGTAGACATGTTCACCAATGATCATGCAGTTGGATATGATGAGCACTTAAATTTGCTTATGTCAACATAAGACAACCGTGTTCTCTTAAACTTTTATTTTTCCCTTCTGTTATCCAACAGAGTAGCAGAATTGACTTAAGTGAATTTTTCCTATCTAGAAGAGGTCTGGAGCACCATTCCATCATAACACCCAAGTGATCCCACATGACCACATCTAACACCTAAAGGACTGCACCTAATTGCCAAATAATACTTCATGTTGTCTTAGCATGTCATTTTTTTAACAGAAACTAGTCCTTCATTTCACTTAACATGATTTTTAGCTTGATGAATAATGCATGATTCTGGTTTATTTTTGGAAAATGAAAATCGCAATAAGTTCTTTTGCAATCAGATGGGACTGCGTATTACTTATTAAGCTAGCATACTTATGACGGAGCAAACACAAACTGCACATATGAAATTTCATGGGTTAAAAGCAACTACTTGATTTGAAATTTGGACGGACAGCAGTCAATGGCAGGCTTGTTTAATTAAAATTTTTATCAATGTTTTAAAATCCGGACCGGACAACGAACTGGCTTAATATTTGGGTCGTGGGTCAACCAGTTCGATCAAATAATATTATAATTAATTTTTAATTTAATAATATAAAATAATGAATATAAATATCAATTCAAATGAAAAATAAAAAAATCTAAAAATCGGGTTGGACCGGTTCGAAACCCGGCTGGATCAATGGGTTTTTTTGGTTTTTACTGGGTTACATCGGTTCGAAACCTGGCCTGATCAATGGGTTTTTTCGGTTTTCATCGGGTCATGTAAAAGTTAACTTTAATAATAAAATCGGACCGGACTGATGGCCGGTATCCGGTTAGACCGGCCGGTCCGTCCGGTTTTCAAAACACTTATTTTTATCAATATTCAGAAAATAGACTTTCTAGCTTTCTTGATTAGCATTTTCTTTCCAAACATTAGGTTTTTGTCACTTATTTCTTCGTCGTCTTCTTTTTTTTTTTTTTTTTTGGCATGCCTTGTTGGGGGGGGGGGGGGGGGGGGGGGGGGTTTGTGTGTGGGGATGGTGGGGGTGGATGGGGTTTGGGATTTGGGAATACTGATTGGTGCAAAGCATACTTGTAGCTGCTATATAATGCATTGCACAATCATTTGCATTGGCTAAAGGCCACTTTTGTCGGTTGCATAGACTAGAAACTTGTTCATTTTTTTCAATAAGATTTATTTTTCTGAAAGACACCTGGCTGACCAAAAGTTTGCTAGCAGTTTGTTGCCTTGAAATTAATTTGCAAGTATTTTATTTTTACTTTACTCATGCACATTTTGTTGAATTATTGCGCAGAGTTCCATGCATTTTGTGTTGATTCCTGGCTCACTACCTGGAGAACATTCTGCCCTGTTTGCAAGCAAGATGCCAAGACGGGCATAGCCAATCTTCCTTCTGAGCACACCCCATTACTCTCTTCTGGTGCAGCGACTCCATCTTCTGCTGCTGCACTATCATCGTTCCATTCATCTGTGGCAGCATCTCCATCTTCAAATGTACAAATAGGTTCCACACCTTGGTTTGAATCAACTTCTCGAACTCATTCGCTCTCTATTCCTCCTCATATTCCTAACCCATGTAGATCCTATACTCACTCACAAGCTATTAGTATAAGTCCAAGCTCTGCTGACCCTAGACATGCTTCATCTCATAGATCCCACTCCTCTCGTATGGTTTCCCCCCACTCTCTGGGTTTTCCTTTGTCTTCGCCCATCCATTCAAGATTCTCATCCTCTATCATTCCTAGTTCGAGTAATGCATCTCCAAGCTATCTTGCTGGGTCATCCAGTCGAATGTCACACCTCCAGCATTGCAGCTATTCAGGGGCAAGTCTGTCTGCTTTAGCCTCAGCACAATCTTTGCCTGGATGTTGATTTATATCCAATTACTGGAGGGAGTTCTCAAACTGGAGACAACCTAAAACTTGCTGCTTATGATGATGCCACTGTGTTGGGATATGAGAGGGCACCAATGGGAGTATCAGTTCAAGATGCCGCATAAACTCATTGTATCATAAAGAATTGGTTGTTTTGGGACCATTTTGATAATCTTGTTTCGTACTGATTGGTGGTTTTATTTAATGAGTTTATTATATTGAGTGAGAACAGAGCAGTCATCCATGTCTCATGAGATGGAGAAATGCTTGCTGTAGCCAGAGACATCCTTGTTATGGAAATGTCTGAGCTTCTCCACCAGCATATTTAAACAGGTCAAAATATTGAAGCCTTCACAGATGCTGCTCGTTATTTGCTTTGGAATTGAATGTCCTGGACGCAGGAGAGCTCAATTTTCATTTTTCTTGTGTTTAAAAATGAATTGAAAGATTGGCGTGGTGAATAGGCCGACTCGGCCTATGCTAGTTCACCATCAAGGAAATTGAGATTTTGGAAACATTATTGTTTTAGGGGCTTCTAATTGTTAATTCGTAACATATTAACGTATGCCTGTTTAATTTGTAAATTTGGGTGTTTGTGCCTAACTTTTTGTTCGGCAGCTTACTGTTTGGAGGCTCCCTGTTCGGTGGTCGTAGAATTTAACTGGAATCGGCTCTCTTTCTACTGGTTTTCTTTTATTGTTGCTTTATAGCTTCTGCTCTATAAAAAAGCTTATGCCGTCATCTGTTTAACTTCTGGTGGGGAGCAGCAGTTCGTTGTCTTTCTATTGGATTTGTTCTCCTGTTGCTTTCCTGCTTCTGCTGACTAAACTTATGCCTCAATTTCTTATTAAAGTTCTTAAGTTGATCAACTTTGGTGTCAGACCTTACCACTGGTGCAAGCATTGGAATATCCGGGTTTTGATCCTCATGCCTCGTTTTCACTGATAAGGGAAGCCTGGAAGAGTACAGTTGGAAGCCTGGACCACTTGTGATTGGAAGGGTGGTAGCTCTTTGGCCACTGTTACCGAGCATGCTTCATTTTATATAATAAAATATAGATGCAGTGCATTACTTGCTCTTATTTCTGTCCTTTTTTCAAAAAAAAATTATGATAAAAAAATATAGATAATGCGCTGTATTAAATTCGATCCTTTATTTGATCAATTCGATTTAAATTTGGGAATTCAGAGCTCTACATTATCCTGTAGTTTTCCACCAACACGAATGGCAGTTTGCTGTACCACAACCTAAAGGTTAGGCATATAGAACGCTGTGGTTAGCACTTAGCAGCACTATCTGCCAAGTAAACAGATCTCTACTAGAAGATGGAGTAAGAGACCGAGATCTGGACGGTGGATGGTCCTTGACGCTTCCCAGACTTCCAGTTCACCTGACATAAGGCTGGCCCAGGTGGACTTGGTGAATGCCGACCGCTCCGTAGAATACATGGAGGCAGGCCTCAGCTTCCCTGCTTTGGACCTTGTTCTTTGAACACATTGAATGAGTTTATTGCCAACTTGTATGAATATGCGCTTATTACTGATGTTTGATTACATGAGCCGAATCTTAAGGCACGTTTGGTAGCAGGTATTCGATAGATTATCGGTAATTTAAAAGGTGTTCGCTAGATAACTATGTTTGGTAAATATTTTGAATGACAATCTATCTTGCCAATGGTAATCTAATAAATTATTTTTTTGATAAAATTATTATTATTATTTTAATCATTCTTTACTCGTATTCTTCTTTACCGATCTCACTAGAACCTCCATATCGAAGGTTCCGAGCCACACCTTCTTTTGCAAAGTCGGACTGACCGTGATCTCGGTCGTCCAGAGGCTCCATGGCATGCTATAAAATTTCTTTCGATCGGTGGCCTCGAGCATTTTCTTTGGGAATGTCATTTATAAATATAATTTTTTAAAAAAATATTATCATTTATAAATATAATTTTTAAATCAAATATATAATAATATATATTTAATAAATTTAATTTAGTAGTATTTTAGAAATTTAATGTTATATGATCATAATCTGTTTGTCATACCAAATACGGTAATCAATATTACTGTTGCATTAATTGTACATACCAAACACAATAATCAACATTACTGGTAATATATCAAGTGATAATTTATAGATAATCTATATTATCATTCAAGATTGCTGGTACATCAAACGTAATCTTACTCTTTTAAATTATCAATCTGCATGAAACTTTGTGATCCGGCTGATCCAAGTTTGTCGACCATTCAATACTTAATGCTTTGGGACTTTCATTATTTATCCTCACCCATAAATGCTAGTTTGATAGTTCCGTAGCCAAATAATGGTCTTAACGGAAAAACATGACTTAAAACTGAGTGAAACGAAGAAACAAAGATTTATACAACCAGTTTAGTTAGTTTGAAATTAAGATTTTGCTGTTGTTTTTGTAGCAGCATTAAGCAACTAATCAACTTTGAGTTATTTCATTAACCAGTGATCAGTTCATTCCAATAAGCCCAGTTTTATGGTACAATGGAATGAATCAACAGGGCCTGGGACTAAACAGCGAGCAGTCGAGAAAATATCAAATCATTAAACTGATCCAGTCCTCGTGCAGTCCATGCCACAAGCCCGAAGTCAGTAGGCCAAAAGGCTAGTTTTAGATGCTCTTTTGTAGTTAATTTTTGATTCCTCCTGTTCCTCCTAAAGCTTTTCGTAAAAGAAGAGTTGCTTTATCTGATCTTTTTGTTCTTATAATTAAAGGTCTCGTACATCGAGAGAGGAGTCAGAGGAAAGACGCTTAGATGAAGAAGAACCATGTCACGCTTACTAAAGCAAACCACAGTTCTTGTTAATAAAGGTCCTTCCTTCAGATAAAGTAACGGTAAAGGGAGTTTGAGAAAAAAAGCCCCGAGTCTTGGGGCTTAGGGCTTTGGGCTTCTCCTCTTGTACAGACGTTAGGCTTCTCTTTTGCCATGCATGTTTTCCAAAAGTCTCTGGTCTCTTTGTTTTATGTTGCGTTCTTTAGATGGCCTGTTGAGTCCTCACAATTGTCATTTTATCAAAGACTACAGACAGGCAGGCACAGACGCACAGAAAGAGACGGAAAATCAAAGAAAGAGAGAGTGTTTTTTTTTTTTTTTTTTTATAACTGGCAACTGTTGGATGTTTCATTGGTTTGCCACCTAGGGATTGCTCTTTTTAAGAGACTAACTGATGATTTATTTATCTTTTGAGTCGTGAGCTTTGGGGACACCAATTTCCTCTTTATATTCTCCTACTCTTTTTTTTTTTAATTTGGTGGGGGCAGGGGTATTATGCTTTGCTTTAATGAGATGCTTTAGTTATTATCTTTTGGTCCCTCTGCTTGGTTCTAAGATAAAGTGATATTATATTACATGCATAAACATGTATGCATGCATATGTATGTATGTATGTATACATTCATGCATACATATGCATGTATGTTGACCGAAGGACTATATCTGAAATAGCGCCTTGGCAATTATGGTTGCTCTACGATTTGACCATGATAATATAATTTCTAATGGTTGGACCATCACATGGAACCTTAACAATGGTGTGTGGATGCTACGATTATGATTTGACATGCTTGGCATGGCATCCTAACAATGACTCCAACTTTTTGAATCCATATGAGTCATTATTTCTTTTCTTATTTAATGTGTTATGCTACAACAGTAGGGATATATATATATATATATATAATACATTGGGTAAAATTTCATGCTACGTACTTGACCAAAAATAATATGATGTAGTCATGTTGTATGTTGATGCATGTATGTACATATCTAATTTGTCTACACATTGGAATAGGTCTTTGACCAATCAATCACTAGCTTTGCAATTAAATTCCACAATATATGCATAGTGATATGAATGGCGAGTTAAATACCAACCTTGAAGGAAACTTTAACAATAACTATTTAGCATTCAAGGAAGCCTTATTTTTTTTATTTGCTTAAAATAATTTCCTATGAACTTATGACTTTTGGGACATACAGAAACAACCGTCATAAGACAATATAGTGCCATGATTTCATCTGCATTATCTAATTTACCTTTAGAAGTTGCATGCTATGGTACCAAGTTGGATCATTTCAAGTAACTTAGAGAGCTGAAGGTATGACACGTGACTCTTTTGGTTTTCCTCTCCATCGGTGCTCATAAAAGGGTTTTCTTTTAATAGGACTAGTCTTTGCCACATGATGTGCAAATGAAATTTATATATTGAAACATTTAGGTAGTGTTTGATAGCCCAAAAGCTATCCCTGGATAAATGTACAAGATAGCATTTATCCAGGGGATAGCTAAGGGAATAAGCACCTTTTTAAAATTACAAGTCTGCCATCAAGGGATAATTTAGTTGTTCTTGGGTTTCCTAGGGAATAAGTTCAGGGAATAACCCATGTTTAACATGGGTTATCCCTTTTGGTTAAACTTTTTCAGACCTATCCCTCTAGCTATAGCATTTAGGAATAAGGGGGATATCCAGGGGATATCCTTCCTTATCCCCATATCAAACACTGCTTTAAAGTATGTCAAAGCATATACAATGAGACTTTCAAAAAAATATAAATGCTAATGATCTATTCATCACAAGATATCAGTGATTTTGAAAGTTCCCACCGTACAAGGTACATGTTGTTAGTTCCATTTAAATTTTTTTCTTCGTTCTTTCTATTTTGTTTGTTTTTTTTTTTTTTTTGGCGGAAGGGAGGGGGTTGGGTTGTGTGTGAAAGTAATATTTGGTCAAGGTTACTTGTTGGAGATATCCAAAGAGAATAATAGATCCCAAGATTTCAATCGATATTATAAAAATTAAGATATAAAAATTTTAGTCATGAGTAAAGGAGTGGTTTACTATCATTTTATGGCTTCATTTTTTTGATTGCTTGCCCATATAAAATCAATTTAAGAAACTGAACAAAATGATTACAATATGTTAGTTGAAACATGGATAACAAATCTGGCTAGCTATTGGCCAACATTAGAACATATAAGAGCACAATGGTTGAGATGAAGGGATGACATTTTTACACACATATAATATGTGCTTGTGTAGATAATATTTTCTAATAGATATATTAGTTAGGATAAAAATATTGACTCTTAATATTTGTAATTTTATATAATAAAAAATATAAATGAGTGTAGAGTAAAAAATAGAGGACCATAAAGTTTCTTAGAAAAATTATTTTTGATATTTATAATTAATTATTCATAAAGAAGAAAAGATTAGGAACGTTGTTGTCCATAAGATTAAAGTAGGTTGGATAAAATAGAGAAGTGTAACTAGAATATTATATGATCATAAAGTACTTGCCAAGTTAAAGAAGAAATTTTATAGGACATCAATAAGACCAACTATTTTTTATAGTATAAAATGTTAGGCATTAAAAAATATGTGTATATAAGATAATGTAATGAAAATAAAAATGTTCAGATAGATGCATAAAAATAATAGTCTAATTTATTGTAGCTATTTTGTATTAGATTTTGCAAGAATATTATATTAAATTGTATTTTTGTTTGGCAAGTAGACCATATTGATTTTGTAAAATTATATAGTTGAATGAAGTATTTAGGCTAGTTGCTATGGACTAAAGAATGGTATTATATATTACCACCACCATCTAAGCATGGTATTATGGATAATATTATGGTAGAGAGGTATGTGATACTATAGATAGCTTCACTATGAGTAAGCAAATGGTGTTATGAATAGCCTTCCCATAGATAGGTACATAGATCATATGGTCTACTAGCCGTAAGCTAAGCATAATTATGACTAGTCTAATGCTAGAAAAATAACTACTAATGGGTCCAAATTTGCTAATCAAAAAAGAAAGATGAATTATTTGAAATCACTATTAACCAAAAAGATATTATATGTTATATATGATATATCATTTGAATATAATAGTTGATTGATGACAAGTGATTTATATACAAATATATTGATTTATTTGAGCATTGATTGAAAATCATTTAATTATGATGTATATTTTCATTTAGTTCAGTAAAGGTTATTGGCTATTTTTTATATTTAGAGAGCATTTGGAATGGGGTGATCCATTTAAAATCACTAATGATGCATGCAGAAGTTATAGAATCGGTTGCAACTCGATAATCCTGATCCTATATGATGGCAATATTTGATCACCCTTATTTTTAAAATCACCACCCTAACTAATGATCCCGTACTCACCCATGAGATTAAGCATCCAAGCTCACTTCCAAACGATGATCTTGACTTGGGATTTAGGGACAAAAATACCCTCATTCATATTAAAAATGCTTAATATCATTTTTATATTAATATAGTATAATTTAATATTATAAAATTATTTTATAATAATATAATATAATAATGTGCAATGTTATAAATATAATATAATTATAATTATAATATTATAGTATAATATGATATTATGTAAGAAAGAAAGGATATATCTTTCTATTGAGAAAAAAAAAGGAAAGAAAGATAAGGCAGAAAAGGAAGGGGAAAGGTATCTAGGGTAATTATGCGAGAATAGCATTGCAAAGCTGAACCTCTCTACTTAGTGTCTCGACTGCATTAATTTACTGGATTATCCCTGTTGAATTTTTTGCCGAGTTTTAGCAACGATGATAAGTTTCATCTAGGTAATAATCCTACCATTGGACAACCTTCATCTTTTCTATTTATAAATATTTATATTTATTTCTGAATATTCTAAAATTTAAATGAATTTTTTAGATATAGAACTTTGACCATGTGAGGATAGGGTAAGGTTAATGGTTTAATTGCTAATGGGAGAGTAGCTTTCATTCTTTCTCCTCCCATTGCTTATGCTAATGATCTAATTGCTAATGGGAGAATATGCTTAGGGTCATGAAGTATGAAAATTGGATGCTAAAGTTATACATATTATGTGCACAGATATATTTATAATCATAACAAATTTTGAGCATATAAATATTTTCTTTAATAACAATCTTGAATTTTAGCTTAAAAATTAATTAAAGATATTATTTAATTTTTCATAGCTTTATACAAATATTCAAAATTTATTGAATGAACAATCAATGTGAAACTACATACACATTAACATGGGCTGTCACAAACTCTTCTTATTTAAGTTTCAAAATTTTTATCAAACTAAGAATCTAAATCTAAATTTAATCAAACCCAATCGATACACCACAAGTTTATTTATAATATCTTTTGGTGCATGTAAGCTATGGATTAAACGTGTTCTAATATGATTTGTAAGAACCTAAGACCTTACCTAAAAATACGATTCAAAAGATATTATTTGAGTTATTTGGTCCTATATGAGTGCCTAAGTTTTATCTAGTAAACAATTAATGTAGAACTAAATGCGCACAAGCATGGGTCTTCATGTGAAGGAAAAGAATAGGCGGTGTAAAACTAGATAGTGCGTAGGTCATAATTGGCATACATGGGATAATTATAGTATTTATTATTGAATTTAGATTTGAATCATTATAGCGAACACGCTTAGACTTTAACAAAGATAGTGATATAGTCAAGAAACGAAATACGGGTCGAGACACGGTCGGTTCGTGGAGAATACGTTGGAACCCTCGGCACAGGACCCTGGTCAAGGGTGGCCCCCAGGCTCTGGACGGCCCCCAAGTCCTGGACGGTCTCCAGGATCTGGGCGGTCCCCGAGTTCTGGGTAGCCTCCAGGGTCTGGGCGACCTTCCGGTCCTAGGCGGCCCCCAAGTCCTGGACGGCCCCTAAGCTCTGGGCGGTCCCCGAGTTCTAGGTAGCCTCCAGGGTCTGGGCGGCCTCCCGGTCCTGGGTGGCCCCCAAGTCCTAGATGGCCCCCAAGCTCTGGGCGGTCCCCGAGTTCTGGGCAGCCTCCAGGGTCTGGGCGGCCTCCCAGTCCTGGGCGGCCCCAAGTTCTGGGCGACCTCCAGGGTCTGGGGGGCCTCCCGGTCCTGGGTGGCCCCCAGGTCCTGGGAAGGCGGTTCCTAGGTCCTGGGCGGCCCCTACGGTCTGGGCGGCCCCAAGTCCTGGACGGCTCCCAAGCTCTGGGCGGTCCCCGAGTTCTGGGCAGCCTCCAGGGACTGGGCGGCCTCCCGGTCCTGGGTGGCTCCCAAGTCCTAGACGGCCCTCAAGCTCTGGGCGGTCCCCGAGTTCTGGGTAGCCTCCAGGATCTGGGTGGCCTCCCGGTCCTGGGCGGCCCCAAGTCCTGGACGGCCCCCAAGCTTTGGACAGTCCCCAAGTTCTGGGCGGCCTCTAGGGTCTGGGCAGCCTCCCGGTCCTGGGTGGCCTCCGGTCCTGGGGGGGTCCCCAGGTCCTAGGCGGCCCCCAGGGTCTGGGCGGCCCCAAGTCCTGGACGGCCCCCAAGCTCTGGGCGGTCCCCGAGTTCTGAGCGGCCTCCAGGGTCTGGGCGGCCTCTCGGTTCTGGGCGGCCCCCAGGTCCTGGACGGCCCCCAAGCTCTGGATAGTCTCCGAGTTCTGGGCGGCCTCCTGATCAAGGGTGGCCCCTAGGTCCTAGGCGGCCCCCTGGTCAAGGGTGGCCCCCCAGGTCCTGAGCGACCTCCCGGTCCTGGACAGCCCCCTGCTTTGGGCTATATCCCCCGACCTCTCAAAACTATTTCCATATCAGGAGCACTTAACACTACAAGCTGTCGTGTCTAGAACAGAGCCAAAGAATTATCAAACATCATAGCGCTTTAAATGGCTTGGATAAGACAAATGCCAGAATGTCACCATTCATCGAAAAGCTCAAATAAAGGAGATACTAAGCACCTATTTTAGAGCCAAATAACTTTCCACTAACTCTGACATTCCCTTGGGAAGATCAAAACCCATCATGGCGATCCTTGACTTCCAGGGCAAGTCCCTTAATGCCTTTGGTATTGATTAACAGTAAACCATCACGTGGCAAGCCCTTGCTGTGGTTGACCACTAATCTTATACACTAATCTTACACATTAATCTCATTCGATAAGAAAAAGCGAAAGAAAGGGAAATATGACTTGAAGCTGACGGCATGATGACGAAATCCAGGGAACGATTTTTTCTTCGAAAATTCAAGGAGTATAAAAGGAGTTGGAATCCAGGGAGGAAGGGGGATTTTTTCATTCTTCCTTCAGCCGGAGATCTTGCAAAAAGAAAATTTTTCCATCTTTCTGGTGATCAAGCATCAACAGATTGGCGCGCCAGGTAGGGGGGCGAACCTTTGACTCCTTCAGATAGCTCTGATCTTCCCAGCATGAAGACTAGATCTCCAGAGGAAGACCTTTCCCAGTGATCTGGGGGGCATCTCTCATCTCCTGATCGGATTGAGGGAACCCCTGACCCAACCGAGCTGGTCCGGCCAAGCCCTCCTGCTACTTCCTTACCACCACCGGTATCAGCTACTCCCCAAGACCAGTTGGCCACCCTCACACAGCAAGTTTAAACCCTTGTTGGGATGGTCAAGCGACTGCAGGAGCAACATTCCAGAGGAGCCAGACGGCGGTTCGAGACACCTTTGCATTCTAGATCGGCCACCCCTGTTAGCCGGCAGTCTACCTGGGGAAGATCCCCTCCTACAAGGCCTCTCCACCCCTACGCCTCGGCGGTGTTTCATTCTCAAGGCTCCCGGGGTGGATCGCGCTCCCTTACCTGTTCCTCGGGTAGTCCACCTACCAGGCGGCGACGGGGTAAGGAGCCACAAAGGGAGCACCGCCAGTGGTGTCACCGGTCTTCATCTTCTTCCCCTGAGCTAGCTGGAGGAAAGATGGCTGATCAGATGGAGAGGCGTCTCGATGAACAAGACCGGAGATTGGAAGAACTTAGCCAAATAATTAACAATCAGCCGGGGTTGGATTACGACACCCGTCCTCCTCTTACTCGGCAAATTATGGAGGAACCTATTCCTAGGAGGTTCTGTTTCCCTCAACTTGACCCTTATGATGGCACCACCAACCCTCTGGATCATCTAGAAAGTTATAAGGCTATTATGCAGGTTCAAGGGGTGACTGATACCCTCTTATGTATTGCTTTTCCAGCTACACTCCGAAAGGCCGCTCGTGCCTAGTATTCTCGTCTGCCTGTGCGCAGCGTTGACTCATTTCGACAACTGGAAAGATCTTTCCTAGCTCATTTTGACGCTTGTCGGAAGATTCCCCGAGTGGCAGACAGCTTGTTCTTTGTGCAGCAACAAGATGGAGAATCTCTGAAGGACTTTATAACCCGATTCAAGGTGCGGCTCTAGAAGTCTATCACCTCGACGATGTTATGGCTACTCTGGCTTTGAAGCGGGGGCTCCGTCCCTCCCGTTCACCTACTCTTTGGACAAAAGGCCTTCCTGCTCTTATGCTGACCTCTTGAGTCGTGCGCAGAAGTACAACCGCACCGACGAGGCCGATTCATCGAGAAGGGGCGTCGAAGGAAGGACTGGGAAGAGGCCAGCTCGCCCGGAGTCAAGCGGGCCCTCTCCCAAGAAGTCTGAACCCTCGCGTCGACCAGCTGACCACCGCAAGAGCTTGGCCCCCAGAGAAGATCATCTTACACCTCTCCTTGCACCCCGGGCCCATATCCTCATAGAGATTGAAAATGAGCCTTATCTGTGGCGTCCACCTCCCTTGAAGAAAGGTGTTGTACGTGATAGAAGCCGCTACTGCCGTTTCCATAGAGATTATGGCCACGACACTGAGGAGTGCCGCAATCTGAAGCAGGCCATTGAAGAGCTTATTCAAAGGGGTACATCCAGAAGAAGGAGACTCCACCTGTACCAGCTTTGATGGGCCCTCCTCCGCCTCAGGCCAACATCGATAATGCCCCTATGGAGCGAATGGTGGGAATGATTGCCCGTGGAGGAGCATCGCTTCATAAGAGGCCGAGAGGAGAGGGAGAGTTAGAAAATGTAACCCCTTCTAGGGGAGATATGACTGGTGGAAGTATTGTAAAAGATGATAGCGTCGTCGTCTCTATGACGATCGCTAAGCATCTTGTAAGAAGGATTCTAATAGATAGCGGGAGCTCCGCCAACGTGCTTACTTATGATGCATTTCTTCGAATGGGTTTATCTCTCGACTCTCTTCGACCTGTGGCTGCTCCTCTGGTTGGCTTCACAGGAGATTCTATACAGATGGAGGGCGAAATCACCCTACCTTCTACGGCAGGGTCGCCGCCGCGTCAGAGCACGGTGATGCTGGACTTCTTGGTAGCCCGGGTGCCCCTGACATATAATGCATTCTTGGCCATCTTGGATTAAATATGCTAGATGCAGTTATATCCACTAAACGTCTACTGGTGCAATTCCCTACCAATCAAGGAATTGGAGAGATGCGTGGGAAGGTAGACTCAGTCAGACCCTATTATCATCTAGCTCCCAGTCCTCAGACGGTTGCGGTTCCCCCGGCTGCCGAGTCATTCGACCCCAGGGAGACCGAGCGGAGGGGAGAGCCGGCGGAGCGTTTGGTGTCTTGCCCCCTAGGGGCGACCCAGACAAGATTATGCAAATCGGCGAACTCCTCTCTCCTGAAGCCCGGGTCAGCTCCTAACCTTCTTGCAGGCGAATGCAGATGTCTTTGCTTGGAAAGTGACAGACATGGTTGGGATTCCCCGGAGGTGATCACTCATCGGCTTAATATCAACCCAGAATGCCGGCCGGTCCGCCAGAAAAAAAGGAGTTTTGCTCCTGAGCGGCAGAGAACTATAGATGAAGAGTAGATAAATTGCTTATGGCCGGTCATATTCGAGAGGCACAATATCCTGACTGGCTAGCCAATGTGGTCATGGTCCGGAAGACCAGTGGGGGATGGAGAATCTGCATCGACTACACTGATCTTAACAAAGCTGTCCTAAAGACAGTTTTCCATTGCCGCGGATCGACCAGTTAGTGGATTCTACTTCCGGCTATGAACTTCTTAGTTTCATGGATGCCTTTTCGGGGTATAATCAGATAAAATGAACCCCTCGGATGAAGAGCATACTCTTTTGTTACTGAGAAGGGCATTTATTGTTACAAAGTAATGCCCTTTGGATTGAAGAACAGGAGCTACCTACAAAGGCTGATGAACAAAGTTTTCAAAGGTCCAGCTCGGCCGCAATATGGAGGTGTATGTGGATGATATGTTGACAAGAGCACCTGTGCTGCCAATCATATCACTGATGCAGGAAACTTTCCATAACCTCCGACTCCATAGAATAAAGCTTAACCCGCGCAAGTGCATTTTGGAGTTACCGCAGGAAAATTCTTGGGTTTTCTGGTGACCCGGCGAATTGAGGCAAACCCAGAGAAGATTCAGGCCATTCTTGATATGAGGCGGCCAACCTGTAAGAAGGAGGTACAAGCTCACCGGAAGGATAGCAGCGCTTAGCCGATTTTTGTCAAGATCGGCGGAGAAGTGTTTACCTTTCTTCAAGTTTTACGTAAAGCAGACGGTTTTGAATGGACGGAGGACTGTCAGCGAGCTTTTGGTGAGCTTAAGGAATTCTTATCCACACCGCCCCTGTTGTCTAAACCGAGGAAGGAGAAAAGCTCTTCCTTTATCTTGCGGCTTCCTCAGAGGCCGTTAGTCCGTTTTGGTGCGCATCGATGACCATGCCATTCAGAAACCTGTATATTATACTAGCAAAGTACTTCATGGTGCGGAAGAAGGTATTCCAAAACGGAGAAGGTTATTTTTGCTTTGGTTATCTCCGCCCGACGACTCAGACCATATTTCCAGGCTCATCCTATAATTGTACTCACTGATCAGCCTCTCGAGCCATTTTGTCCCGTCCTGACACTCTGGCCGATTGGCTAAGTGGGCCATCAAGTTAGGGGAGTTCGACTTATCATTTCAACCCAGAGCATCTGAAATCCCAGTCTTAGCCGATTTCTTGGTGGAGTGCACTTGGTCTGAGAAACATCAAGAAGATTCCCCCAAATTCCTTTTAGATGTCGGCGAGGAGAATGATGGGGCGTGGGTCCTCCACGTCGATGGAGCCTCTAACTCCCAGGGAAGCGGAGCTGGCCTTATTCTTGCCAGCCCGGAGGGTGTGGTGTTGGAGTATGCTCTCGTTTCCTCTTTGAAGCCACTAACAATCAAGCTGAATATGAAGCCTTGTTAGCCGGAATTAAACTAGCGCATGGGATGGGAATCAAGCGTCTCCGAGCTTTTACTGACTCACAGCTTATTTCTGCCCAAGTGGCCGGGGAGTATGAGGCTCGAGACCCATTATGTCTCGGTATCTAAGCAAGGTGAATCTATTAATTCCCTTACTAGATCACTTCACCATCAGTTACATCCCTAGAGGGGAGAATGCCAGAGCTGATATGTTGGCCCTTTGCTACATCAGCGGATAGCGCCATGGGCAAAACTTATTGAGTACCTGGAGACACCTAGTATCGAAGCCATGGAAGAAGTTCTGCCAGTTACCAAGAGGAAACATGGATGGACGCCTATATCCAATACTTGAAAGACGGCGTCCTCCCGGCCGATCATGGAGAAGCCAAGCTGCTTAAGCGGAGAGCTTCTAAATTTGTATTGCTAGACGGCCAACTCTACAAGAAATCCTTTTCCCAGCCTCTTCTCAAATGTGTCGGCCCAACAGACGCGGATTATATTCTTAGGGAAATTCATGAAGGCATCTGCGGGAATCATTCGGGAGGCCGATCTCTGGCACGTAAAGCCCTCCGACAAGGATATTATTGGCTAACCATGCAGGAGGATGCACTGAACTAGTGAAAAGATGTGACCAATGTCAACGGTACTTGTATTCAGCGGCAACCGGCTTCCAGTTGAGTCCTCTCTTCGCCCCTGGCCTTTCGCCCAATGGGGCATGGACATCTCGGCCCTTTCCCTCCGGCGTCAGGGCAGCGAAATTCCTGCTTGTGGCTATTGATTATTTCACTAAGTGGGTTGAGGTTGAAGCACTCGCTCGGATCACTGAAGCCAAGGTCAAAGCCTTTTTCTGGAAATCTATTTGTCGATTCGGCATACCTCATACTCTTGTCACTGACAATGGCCGACAGTTCGACAATACTGCCTTTAAACTTCTGTGCTGATCTCGGCATCACTCATCGATTCGCCTCTGTCGGCCATCCGCAGTCTAATGGAGAGCCGAGGTCACGAATCGTATGATATACGAGGGCTGAGGACCAGGCTGGATACATCTAAGGGAAGATGGGTGGAAGAACTCCCGAGCGTGCTCTGGGCATACCACACAACTCCCAGGACACCAACAGGAGAAACGCCTTTCAACTGGTTTTCGGCTCCGAAGCTGTTATCCCGGTCGAGATTGGCCTGCCTAGTATTCGAGTGGAGTCGTATGATGAAGCTGACAACCTCCTAATTTAAGAGCCAGTCTCGACCTCATTGATGAAGTAAGGGACCGAGCTCAAGTTAGGATGGCGGCCTACCAGCAGCGAGTAGCGAGATATTATAATACTCGCGTCCGCCCAAAAAGTTTCCGCCAGGGAGACTTGGTCCTTAGAAGAGCTGAAATATCTAAACCGGCGGAAGGGGGCAAATTGTCCCGAATTGGGAAGGGCCCTACCGAGTCGCAGAAGTCCTTCACCGTGGAGCATACCGACTTGAAGACTTAAGTGGACAACCGATCCCTCGAACGTGGAACGCGGACAATCTCCGGCAATACCATCAGTAATGTAATATGTATTTACCTAAGGAGTCAATAAACGTACACTTCCAAGATTTCTTGTAGATAGTTCTTCAAAAGGAACTCGACGGCCCCACGGTCCTAAGGACACCCCCGGGCGGTGTTGCACACCCCTGAGGAGGTTCAAGTCCAAGGCCTAGGCGGCTCGAGTCGAACTCTCGGGCTGGTATCCGACTACCCCCGAGACGATTCTTCAAAAGGAACTCGACGGCCCCACGTCCTAAGGACACCCCCGGGCCGGTTACCCCCTGAGGAGGTTCAAGTCCAAGGCCTAGGCGGCCTCGAGTCGAACTCTCGGGCTGGTATCCGACTACCCCCGAGACGATTCTTCAAAGGAACTCGACGGCCCCACGGTCCTAAGGACACCCCCGGGCGGTATTGCACACCCCTGAGGAGGTTCAAGTCCAAGGCCTAGGCGGCCTCGAGTCGAACTCTCGGGCTGGTATCCGACTACCCCCCGATTCTTCAAAAGGAACTCGACGGCCCCACGGTCCTAAGGACACCCCCAGGCCGGTCACTCCCCTGAGGAGGTTCAAGTCCAAGGCCTAGGCGGCCTCGAGTCGAACTCTTGGGCTGGTATCCGACTACCCCCGAGACGATTCTTCAAAAGGAACTCGACGGCCCCACGGTCCTAAGGACACCCCGGGCCGGGTTGCACACCCCTGAGGAGGTTCAAGTCCAAGGCCTAGGCGGCCTCGAGTCGAACTCTTGGGCTGGTATCCGACTACCCCGAGACGATTCTTCAAAAGGAACTCGACGGCCCCACGGTCCTAAGGACACCCCCGGGCCGGTTGCACACCCCTGAGGAGGTTCAAGTCCAAGGCCTAGGCGGCCTCGAGTCAAACTCTCGGCTGGTATCCGACTACCCCCGAGATGATTCTTTAAAAGGAACTCGACGGCCCCACGGTCCTAAGGACACCCCCGGCCGGTATTGCACACCCTGAGGAGGTTCAAGTCCAAGGCCTAGGCGCCTCGAGTCGAACTCTCGGGCTGGTATCCGACTACCCCCGAGATGATTCTTCAAAAGGAACTCGACGGCCCCACGGTCCTAAGGACACCCCCGGACCGGTATTGCACACCCCTGAGGAGGTTCAAGTCCAAGGCCTAGGCGGCCTCGAGTCGAACTCTCGGGCTGGTATCCGACTACCCCCGAGATAGTTTTTGAAAAAGAACTCGGTGGCTCCACGATCCTAGGGATGTACCTAATGTCGATCTATGGATTAAGCCTCGAAGGGCTGAAGGGGCAGATGAGTCCCTTTACTTCCTATATGTATGATGGTTAAATATCATAAGCCAATTGACTGCAATAACAAACAAACAGGAATGAAGAACTGACATTCATTCATTTAAAAGTCGAGCTGTTACAAAACTTCAAAAAGCATCCCCTACAAGCTGGCATTAGCCGGCTTACCAAAAAGAGTCCGTCGAGGACAAAGTTAAAAAAAAAAAGAGAGGAAGCAGGAGAAGAGATACAGTCCGACATAGCCGCATTCCTATTGATTCCTGGAACGCTCACCCATTGTGGTTGGCTCAGTATTTGACTCTTCAACTGCAGTCGCTTGGGCGCAGATTCTTTCGCTATCGCTGCTTCATCGGCAGTGTCTTCAACCTCAGCATCGGAATTTTCTTCATCGTCTGCAGGCTGAAAATGATCGAGGTCTTCTAGTTTGAAATGTCGGGACAACCTCCTTTTGCACCTCTTAAAGCTTTGGACAAAGGCGTCCATAACAGCCTCGCGAAATTCCAAGGCGAAATCGGGGGAACTTTTGTATTCCTCGATGGCCTCCCGAACCCGAGCCTCGGCCACGGCCACCCTTTCTTTAGCCTTTGTCTCCGTTATAGCCATCTTATCTAGGGCTTCCTTCGTTTCCTTCTCGGCCAGGGCCAGCTTCTCTGCAGCATCAAGGGCCGCCGCCTCTGGGTTGTCAGCCCGATTTTTGGTGTATTCTAATTTGAGAATGGCTTCCTTCAATTTTTCCTCAGTCGGTAGCAGCTTTGCCCTGGTTTCAGATAGTTTCGCATCCAGGGTCTGCAGCTCCCTCTCGGCCCTCTCCCGCCACGCGCGGTTGTCCTCCCGAACGGCCTAAAGGTTAAGCGACGCCTTCAATTCTCGGCCTTTACTTCCGATAATTCTTTCTTTAGGCCCTCTTGTTGGACTTGGCATTGACTAGATCCTCACGGAGTACGAAAAGGCCGTTGGACATCTACGTTAAAAAAGTTGATGAGTGCGGGAATTCTGTAATCGAGGAAAAAGAGAAATCGGGAAAGAAAAGAAAGGAGGGAGACCATGATTTTACCTGGAGCACGGCTGTAAACATCGTATCGAAAGATTCCTCCAGGGGCAAGCCCCTCATTTTGGCTTGAAACTGGGGCAAAACCGAGAGTTTAAGAACCGTTTCTGATAAACGGCTCTTATACGCCATGCCCTGACTAGGCATCTCTGAGGGTTGGGTCGGATCTTCGAGATGTCCGGGGGAGCGAAAACATCTGCTCCTTCTGGCGACTGCGGGTCTGCGGGCAGGTCTCGGCCAACCCTTTGCTCTTGGAGGGCTCCTCAATATCTCTGGCAGGAGGGGAGGCGGCCCCGATGGGCCCTCCACAGGGAGACCCCTAATAGGTATCCCGGGGGAGGTTCTCCTCTCCCTCATCCTCCTCCACTAATATCGCCTCAGGGAGAATTGTCGGAGGCTGGGTCGAGTGTCCCAGCTCCCTTTGACAAGGCCTTTTCGGCCCGGCCCTAGTCGCACCACGGGCATTTCCTTTCCTCTTCCGAAGGCTCGATATTATTACATCCTGAGAGAACTTCATTGTTGCAAAATCGAGAATCCAAAGTTAATCAAAAAAGTGCCCTAGAGATGCCACATGTAAGTAAAAGGTGCATGCTAAAATCCATTCTCATACACGTACTCGAATACGAAATACCCAAAAAAAAAGAAAAAAAAGAAAAAAAGGGGAAGATAGTGATGATAAAAATAAAACTCTTCGAAGCTCACCGGATGCTGTAGGCAGCGACACCGGTATAGACGCAATCTCCTGAAGGTTATCCTCCGATAATAGTTCCTTACTAGGGGCATGACGGTGGATACCAGAATATTAAACAACTCCTGATCTCTCTCCTCGATAGTCGAGTTCTGATTAGAGCTGGTATCAGGAACACCCCAGTTCACATCCACCCCCTCTAGATGAGCATAAAAAAACCGCGACTTCCACCCCTTGATTTTGAAAGGGAGGTTGAGCCCTAGGACTCTCCTGGGCCTAGACGCAAAACTCCACCACCCATCCCTTATGGGATTCCGAATCCTATATAAAGCCCTAAATAGGGAGAGCCGGGCGGGAGCCCCATGGAAATGATAAAGCACTAAAAATGAAAAGACAATGTGGATGGAGTTAGGGGTAAGCTGTGCCGGGATGAGATGGTATCTATTTAACAAATTTACAAAGAAGGGATGCAAAGGCAGTCAAAGGCCACATTTGAAAAACTCTTCGTACAGCGCGACCTTCCTCGGTTGCGTGAGAGTGACCCTATCTTCGGGGAGGGGAACGGAAAGACGAATATTGCTGGGGATCTCAAACCGGGCCCTAAGATTCCTAAGATCCTGAGAGGACGCGATTGAAGCAATCTCCGTCATACCGGCGGACTTAGGGATGGCTACCGAGAGACCTACCTCATGGCTGGTGGATGAAGAGGAAACCCTAGGGGATTGGGATAATGCCCTAGACGCTAGCTGCGGGACTGGTTGATCCCCTCGAATGGTCACGCCTCTGAGAGCTTGGCGGCATGCCTGGATAATCTCCTCGCGGGAGGGCTCGATCAGAGGGCTCTTGCCTTTCCCGTCTTGACGAGGATCCATGAAGAAGAAAAAGGAGAAAGAAAGGTCGACTAACCTGGGCTTGAAAGAATGAAGATACAGGAGACGTGACAAGAATAAAAGGCGAGAAAGTAAAGAGGACGGACCCCTTTTTATATATTTTTTGAACATAACCCCTCGAGTGCCACAAAACCACGCGGCGACCCCTGAGTGGGACCGGACAGACGAAAAGGCGCTATCCTCTTAGGGATACGCGCCTTCATTTTCTCTTTTTCGAAACGTCAATCTATGATATTTACAAATTTAAATTTGGTTTTCCGCCCTTCCCCCTTCTGCACGTGCGATGCGGCTGAGCACAAGGGACAGGGGCGAGGGGGCATATGATATGGTCAAGAAACGAAATACGGGTCGAGACACGGTCGGTCCGCGGGGAATACGTTGGAACCCTCGGCACAGGACCCTGGTCAAGGGTGGCCCCCAGGCCCTGGACAGCCCCCAAGTCCTGGATGGTCTCCAGTGTCTGGGCGGTCCCCGAGTTCTGGGCAGCCTCCAGGGTTTGGGCAGCCTCCCGGTCCTGGGCGGCCCCCAAGTCCTGGATGGCCCCCAAGCTCTGGGCGGTCGCCGAGTTCTGGGCAGCCTCCAGGGTCTGGGCGGCCTCCCAGTCCTGGGTGGCCCCCAAGTCCTGGACGGCTCCCAAGCTCTGGGCAGCCTCCAGGGTTTGGGCGGCCTCCCGATCCTGGGCGGCCCCAAGTCCTGGACGGCCCCCAAGCTTTGGGTAGTCCCCAAGTTCTGGGCGACCTCCAGGGTCTGGGCGGTCCTGGGTGGCCCCCAGGTCCTGGGCGGCCCCCAGGGTCTGGGCGGCCCCAAGTCCTGGACGGCCCCGAGCTCTTGGCGGTCCCCGAGTTCTGGGCGGCCTCCAGGGTCTAGGCGGCCTCCCGGTCCTGGGTGGCCCCAAGTCCTGGACGACCCCCAAGCTCTGGGCGATCCCCGAGTTCTGGGCAGCTTCCAGGGTCTGGGCGGCCTCCCGGTCCTGGGCGGCCCCAAGTCCTGGACGGCCCCGAAGCTTTGGGTAGTCCCCAAGTTCTGGGCGGCCTCCAGGGTCTGGGCGGCCTCCCGGTCCTGGGTGGCCCCCAGGTTTGGGCGGTCCCCAGGTCCTAGGCGGCCCCCAGGGTCTGGCGGCCCCAAGTCCTGGACGGCCCCCAAGCTCTGGGCGGTCCCCGAGTTCTGAGCGGCCTCCAGGGTCTGGGCGGCCTCTCGGTTCTGGGCTGCCCCCAGGTCCTGGATGGCCCCCAAGCTCTGGACAGTCTTCGAGTTCTGGGCGGCCTCCCGGTCAAGGGTGGCCCCCAGGTCCTGGGCAGCCCCCTGGTCAAGGGTGACCCCCTAGGTCCTGAGCGACCTCCCGGTCCTGGACGGCCCCCTGCTTTGGGCTATATGCCCCGACCTCTCAAAACTATTTCCATATTAGGAGCACTTAACGCTACAAGCTGTCGTGTCTGGAACAGAGCCCAAGAATTATCAAACATTATAGCACTTTAAATGGCTTGGATAAGACAAATGCTAGAACGTCACCATTCATCGAAAAGCTCGAATAAAGGAGATACTGAGCACCTGTTTTAGAGCCAGATAACTTTCACTAACTCTGACATTCCCTTGGGAAGATCGAAACCTATCATGGCGATCCTTGACTTCCAGAGCAAATTCCTTAATGCCTCTGGTGTTGATTAACAGTAAACCATCACATGGCAAGCCCTCGTTGTGGCTGACCACTAATCTTATACACTAATCTTACACATTAATCTCATTCGATAAGAAAAAGCGAGAGAAGGAAAATATGACTTGAAGCTGACGGCATGATGACGAAAGCCAGGGAACGATTTTTTCTTCGAAAATTCAAGGAGTATAAAAGGGGCTGGAATCCAGGGAGGAAGGGGGATTTTTTCATTCTTCCTTCAACCGGAGATCTTGCACAAAGAAAATTTTTCCATCTTTCTGGTGATCAAGCATCAACAAATAGCATATAAAAACTCATGCAAGCATGTGTTTAATTTCACATAAGTTGTATATTGACAGATTTTGGGTACTATACAGATCAAAAAAAAAAAAAAAAAAAACCAAATAACACTTTCAAGTAGCTTTTTTTAAGCAAGTTTCTGAGTTTTAGAAATGGTATCAAAGTGAACCCATCTAATAATTTATATAAAAAGAAAGATACTGCAAAAAAAAAAAGAGCTCTTTTGAGGCTAATCAGGCTGATCACAGACTGACTATGATGTTTGTAATTTAATTTAATTACATTTAGATTTAAATCCTTAAACTAATCAGGATGCTGAAGCTTAAAAACAGAGAGTACATATGTGAGTGCCTGTACTAATATGTGTTTTGTTCTATATTAGGCATCGAGTAGACTTAAATATTCATATATGCTAAAAATTTAAATACATATATTTTTTTCTTGGTAAACTAAATGCAAAGCAGTTTGTTAATTAATGTAGTGTGCGTCCCCTTGATGAACGGAAGTAAGGTTGGTGATTGCAAAGGGCGAATACTTGGATCGTGCATGAATTCAAGCATATGCTGACATATTTAGCAGAGACCCTATTCTCTGAATTGATCAAGGCATCAGTTTTCCCTTTAAAAAAAAAAAAAGAAGTTATGATCCTCCTTTGTAACTTTCTTCTGGAGGAATCAGAAAAGGCAACCTCCGTGCTGTACTGATAATTATTCTTTTTTTACTGTGGGTTTGTAAAAGAGAACGCATCACCCCAGTTTGTGGCAGCAGGAGTGCTAGCATTTTACACCTCATGGCATGGTTGGTATTTTTTCATTCCATTCACCATGATATTTGATTCTTTGAATGTAGGTTTGATCATGTCGCAGCTGCTGTCCGATATGACAAAGAATTCATTGCATGCTCGTTGGACCTACTGTCAGAGATTGCTGACGCGCGGCCTTCGCAGTGGCATGGAGATTAGAGAGCCTGGCAAATTTGTCGTCTTTAGTTTGCATCTGGTGCAGAACAGCAGAAGCATGCTTTGATGGTGCCCAGAGTGATAGTACCATTATGATATATAAAATAATAATACTTCATTGCTGCGTTTCTTGACTTCTATGGAGTTGGGCTGATTGTCCTTGGTTGGCACTCAGGGAGAACATTTATCATGTTGAATGTGACCCAACTACCACGATTGGATTGGGGGGGGGGGGCAAATGTATTTTGTTTGAGCTGAGCAAAGCATGCATTATTCTCTGTTATGGTGTTCCATGCTGTCTCATGCACGAAATTCTGGGCTAGCACAACTGAACTCAGTTCATGTTAATTCAGCTAGGAAACTTATTGTGATGGACTCCGTGTATAATCAAACAAAAATTAATGAAAAAAAAAAATCAAAACAAGATAGTAAGGCTTACATTCATGGGTAAAGTTGAAAAGAAAATTTTACTATAAATATATATATATATAATAAGGATATAAGAATAACTCTTGTAAAATATGATGGGCATATGTTTCTAGACCGATGATGAAGCAAGACTAAAATGCAGCTATACCTTGGTTTGTGGGAAATCATAATGATAGAAAACTCATAAAATTTCACACTCAAGTACCAAGATTTTTGCTATACATGCTCTAGCATAGGAGAGTTGAGAATTCGAGTCTTAATCTTAAAGAGGATTATATTTATCATAAGAGGATAAGTTTTTTTTTTTTTTTTTAAGTTTATAACACAACCATCCTTTTATGATACTCCCCATGTTTCCCACTATCTACTAACCAGATCCTCACATACTCCGATGATGGAATTAGCATGAGTGATGTCAACCCATCATGGGCGCCCACCTATGTAATTCATTTTAACATCATTCACTCATACATGATGGGATTGACACGATCCAGTGTCTTTTAAACCATTACATAGAGAACAACCTTCGTGCTAGCAAATGAGTCGTGCAGCCTATAAGTATAAATGAAAACTAAATGCTATGCATCGATTAAGAATAACATAACAGCTACAACTTTAAATATGTTGATGTCTCACTGCGGCTCAGATGCAATTGTCACATCAATCCAAGTATCTCTAATTCCTCAAGAGTTATACTTGAATTTATATTTCATTATGTATTCATAATTAAATTTAATCCTTATGAGAACACAACTAGTCAACCAGTGAACACATACTTCGAATGTGAACAAAATTGCTTCTTCCTCTCTTACTCATATTGTTTGGTTTCATATACACTACTTTCCTAGATATGTTTCATCAAGTCAAATCATACATAATTGTAGAAAACATGCTTAAATAACAACAACTATCCAATTCTTTACAGTATAGCCAAGGGTAGAAGACATCATTTAAGATTTTTCAAAAATCTCAAAGGATTCATATAGTGAGGAAGGAGAGATCATTCACTTTCTTTATTGGTCGAAGAAAAAATATATGTACTATAATTAACATGCTATAATGGTCTTTTATCCAAGAAAAGTGTATCTTATTCTCTTAAAATACCAACATATGGATCTTAGCTCAATCACAATCCCATGTGCTCAGCCTGAGATTTCATTAGCGTGTTGTGTCTAGCACCTAATTGAATTCTCGCAAATGGTTTCCTATCTAGCTAGCATGATTGTGGAAAATTCATTTTTGATCCTTATTGTCTTAAAAGACTTTATCTTGACTTCAATCATAGTGATAGCTTTAAATACACTTGGCTCAAACTCTCAATACCATAAGTGTATCATATCTCATCTTAGTTGACTATCATAGCATTTGAGGTGATTGCTTGCATCCGAAAGTTGATCTTTGCTCGAGATATACTAAAACGAATGTGTGTGTATATGCCAATATTCATATGCTAAAAAGACATTCAAAGAAGATAAACAATGTCTAATTAAGCTAAATATGAATATAAAGTATAAAACAAGTTACAATATCACATCCAATCCATGCAAACCTAGAGTGTTGGTATAACTCAAAAATGTCTCTTTAGGGATTGGCTTAGTCAACGAATTAGTCAATATGTGATGCATAGAGATATTTGTATTACAACCTCTTTTTGTGCTATTGTATCCCTACCAAAGTTATACTCAATTCTATATACTTCGTCCTCCTATGATACTTAACACTTTCATATAGGCAATGACCGCTTGACTCTTGGAGTATATGGTTACCCATTTTGACGAACTAATAATAATTTTCAAATATTATATAAATATTCTAAGATAAATTATCTCCTATGTTTTAGCAAAATAAGCTATAAATTTCACTTCTATTGTAGATAGTGCAGTATATATCTGTTTCTTGCTACTCCACAAGAAGGTATAGCTAAATGTCGATTTACGCTTATATAAGTCTCTACCTAAGTTGGCATTTGAATCACTTAAGAGATGCAACTCATGTCCTTGGTAGCATAGACATAACTCCATAATACCTTTGGGATATCTCAATACTCTTTTCATGGCTTTCCAACATCTTTGATATAGATTTGCCCATACCAAGATTTGACCAATAGTGACTGGCCAAATCAACAACATAATATATGTCAAGGTATGTGTGTATCATTACATACATTAAACTTCCAACATCATTAGAATGTGGTACTTTGGACATTTGCTTTCATTTATTTAGAGTCTTAAGGCACATGTCTTTACTAAGAGCTTTACCTTTGGCAATAGGTGTATCAATGGGTTTGCAATCTTGCATATGAAATCATTCTAAGAATCTTCTTGATATATGGCTCTAATGATATAATAGAATTTTTTTTGAATGATTTCTATGTATCTTCACATCTAGTATGAAGGCTGCCTTACCCATGTCCTTCATCTCAAAGTGAGAGAATAATCATACCTTGATGATGGCAACATATTTTATCTAATTACCAATCAAAAGGATATATTCATATATAATGGTAAAATTATAAAATTACCCTTCAAATGCTTAACATACACACAATAATTTTCATTGATCATAATCAATTTATGAGATATTATTACTCAATAGAGCTTTAAATACCAATATCTAGATGATTGTTGAAAACCATAAATTGATATTTAGAGCTTGCAAACTCCGTGCTCTTAGCCTTTTGCAATAAAGCCCATCGACTATTGCATGTAAATCACTTCATCTAGTTTTTCTTTGAGAAATGCTGTCTTTGCATTCATCTAGTGCAATTCTAAGTTCAAATGCGCAATAACAGTAAGGATAAGACATATAGAGGCAAACTTCGCCATAGCTAAAAAAGTTTTATTATAATTTATTTCTTCTTATTGGGTATAACTTTTAGCTACTAGATGTGTCTTGTACATCTCAATAGATACATTCACCTTGCATTTGATCATGAGAAACCTCTTGTTCCTAATTACTTTATGTCCAGGTGGAAGATCAGCCAAGTTTTAGACATAGTTTGTCTTTATAAACTCCATTTCTTCTTTCATTGCTTTCATCCATTGTTCTTTAACTAGTGAAGAAAGAGTCTCTTCTACTAATCTTGGCTCATTTTTATCATATAAAGTAATCATAAAAGCAACTCCTTTAATATCAAAACACCAATAACGAATACTTTTACGAGTATTTCTACACAACTATTCTTCTAATGAAGTTGACAGTACATTTCTCCCATTACATTTAGGAGAATGATGGAGTTCCTCATTCATCTCAACTAGTTCATTTGAGGCAACATTATACTGTAAATTTGTCATCTCATAAAAAGTAAGATCATATTTAGCTTCACCATTGCCAAAGAAATTATTCTTTAAGAATGCAGCATCTCTAATTCAAATTCAATAAAATTTTCATCCGGTTGTTTACCTATGAATATATATCTCTTTAAATGTTCAAAAATCATATGAAAATAGAATTTCTACTTGTCGGTCCAAGTTTTTCATACTTGTGAGATGATTCTTGAACTTATGCTGTTGATCCCCATGTCGTAGGTTACTTAAGTTTTCTATCTATCCAAAGTTCATATAAGATGAAAGTTACTAATTTTTAAAGTACTCGATTAAGTATATAGGTAGTAGTTAATAAAACATCTCCCCAATAAAAAATGAGTAGATTCGTTTACACTATAATTGACCTAATTTTGTCTAATAGAATTCTATCTTTTCTCTCAGCCACACCATTTTACTACAAGTTCTAATACCAATTTTAGTTCTCTCTATATAAAAGGGATTAAGGTATGAAATTATGTAGAGAAGTTTTACACACAGAGATGCATTCATGGTAAAAATATCATGGTCTAAAATGCAACACATGTAAAGTTTCCACTAGTGGCTAACCAAAAGTTATATGCATATACAATGCAATATACACAACATATATATGCATGTATGGCATAAACACATCCCATAAACATGAATAGCCTATACGAGTTTTAATACCAATGTAAAACGTGGCGGAGAATATGTATCTAGAATAGTGATGCAGCAGACCAAAATGCAACTATTTCATGTACTCTAATATGTGGAAAATCACAATGAAAAAACTCATAAAAATTCATAGCTCAAATGCCAAGATTTTTCCTCTACGTACTCTTTCTTGGAGAGATGGGGGAGCATGTCTTGAATCTTAATATGAGAAGAATTATAATTATCTCAACTGGGTAGATAGTTTTTTTTTTTTCTAAATTTTAATTGTAACTATCATTTTACGTACTTCCCATATTTCTTACTATCTACTAACCGCTTCCTTATGAACTCCCCATGGTAAAATGGGCATGGGTGATGCAAGCACATCATGAGCGCCCACCCGCATGATTAATTTCAATAACTCTCATAAGACTCTAATCCTGGATGCATCCTAACTCTCCCTCTCTCTCTCTCTCTCTCTCAAACAAGGTGAAACAAATGCATATGTCTATTTATGTATGTATTGTATGTATATAATATGACAATATTCTTAGTATCTCATATCTTGTGGATTGCTAAGTTGTAATATCTAGAACATATTTTATGGGAATTGCTTATTTACTTTATGTTGCACATGAAGCCCATAACTTGATGCAATCCATTTCAAGAAGCTCTAGGTTGCTCGAGCATGCCCTATCAAAATACTTAGAGAGAGAGAGAGGGAGAGAGAGTTTTTTTTTTCAAATTTTAATTGTAACTACCGTTTTACGTACTTCCCATATTTCTTACTATCTACTAACCGCTTCCTTATGAACTCCCCATGGTGAAATGGGCATGGGTGATGCCAGCACATCATGAGCGCCCACCCGCATGATTAATTTCAACAACTCTCATAAGACTCTAATTCTGGATGCATCCTAACTCTCCCTCTCTCTCTCTCTCAAACAATGTGAAACAAATGCATATGACTATTTATGTATGTATTGTATGTATATAATATGACAGTATTCTTAGTATCTCATATCTTGTGGATTGCTAAGTTGTAATATCTAGAACATGTTTTATGGGAATTGCTTATTTACTTTATGTTGCACATAAAGCCCATAACTGATGCAATCCATTTCTCAAGAAGCTCTAGGTTGCTCGAATTAAAGTGATAGAGTTGGCTTGCAGGAGCTTCAAGAGGAGCATGCCCTATCAAAATACTTAGGTAGTGTTTGATTCCCAAAATGCTATCCCTGGATAAGTGTACATAATAGAGTTTATCCAGAGAATAGCTGAAAAAATAACCATCTTTTTTAAATAATAATTTTGTAGCTTCAGCTATTCCTGAGATCCCTAGAAAATACCATGGGTTATCCCCTTTGGTTAACCTTTTTCGGACTTATCCTTAATTTATAGTTATAGCTTTTGGAAATAAGGAGGAATATTTCTAAATATTCCATCTTTTCTCCTATTTCAAATACAGCCTTATTATCTTTCATAAGAAGTTACTACCATATGAATTTGGAGGAGTGCATCATACTTCACAATTTGGCCCTGCCGGTCTATAAGCATAAATTTTGAAAGATAGTATGATTCAGCCAAATAGTGTAATGACCAACAATATTTGCCAAAGAGCCCTACCCTATCTATTTCGTGTAGGTTTAATAGATTAGGATATGTCTCGTCATGTTCAAGTGGAATCTTTTTGTCTAGCTCTTAAAGTTAGCTCTATTTGCTATTGTCAAGTAGTAGCCAAAACACTGTAGGTAATAGTGGGAGACATCAAATTTTTGCTGCTTATGATGACAACTGTTCAAGGTGCAGAATCAATTCATTGTACCATAAAGAAATTGTTGTTTCTGAACCCCTGTGACAACTTGTTTCTTACTGATTGGTGCTTTATCTGACGAATTTATTGGATCAAGTGAGCAGTGAGCATCAATGCTTACAGTAGCCAGAGATATTTAAATTATGGAAATGTGCCTGAGGTGCTCTACTGGCATACCTAAACAAATAAAATGTTGAAGCCTCTATAGATTTTGATGGTTCTTTTATCTGGATTGAATGTTCTTGACATTGAAGAGCTTATTGTTCAGGCAGGATCAAGTTGCTCAATTTTGATTCTTCTTCTGGATTTTAAAATGAGGGATGATTCCATGTTGAATAGATAAATGTTGTCTAAGCTAGCTAGTTCATCATAAAGGAAATTTATTCTTGAAGGATCTTTTGCCTTGCGGTTCATTTTGGATACTAGCGTTATAGGGGCATCTAATTGTCAATTCATGACATTTGATGCATGTATGTTTAATGTTGCAAGCCTGGGCATTTGTATCCATTTCTATTTGGCCGTTTATTTTTTGGAGGCTTTTTGTTCAGGGGTCACAGAACTTATCTGGAATCAGCTGTCCTTCTACTGGTTTTGTTTTCTTGTTGCTTGACTTCTTCTGTTCTATAAAGCTTATGCCTGCAGTTCTGCGGCTTCTGGAGCTGGCAGCTTGGTTTCCCAGCATTTAGCTGGAGTTAGTCGTCCTTTAAACAGATATGCCTTCTTATTGTAAGCTTATGCCTTCAGTTTTGTACCTCTTGAGCTGAGCCACCTTGGTGCCAGACCTTATTGCTGGAGCTTGAATTGGTAAATATCTGGGCCTTGATCCTCGCTTCCTCTCATTTTCTCTGTAAGGGAAGTCTGGAAGAGTAATGGTTGGATGCCCAGAAAACACATTTGATTGGAAGCTTTATTGTTGCTGTTGTTTAATTTTTCACTCTTTTTATTCAATAGCCCACGCTCTGTTTGGCCACCGTTAGCATTCAGGAATGAGGATATATACTGCATTTTTATCAGATCACTATTGGATGTCAGTTTGGAGGACCATGCTTTAAATTGGGAATGTAACTCTATTTCTGCAATTAACAGTGGCACCATGAAGTTTGCACCCATATTTTTCCACCAACACACAAGATTAGCAATATATGTGGCCCAACCTGAAGGCCAAGTACATAAAATGCTGGTATTGTTACTAGCTGACAAGTGAAGTGATAGTCTAAGATCTGGTCATGGCCAGTCCTCAGTGCTACCCAGTTCAAATGCATGCTAGTCAGACCTCTGCTTCTCTGCTTTGCCCCATTACTAGCTGGAATGAGTCTTTACCTCATCCGTCTCACATTCAATTGGCAGCTTGCTTGCATTCTGTAACATTAGATGATGAATATTTCTTTCCTATAACCGACAAAATATTCATCCTAACGCTTATATCTAATATTTTATTTTCAGACAGTCGCTTTCGTGTGGCAAATAATATTATCATTCTTCATGACATCAGTAGTCCTTTCTCTCAATAATGTCCATAGCACATGCAAGATATTCTAGTCTTATGTGAACTTTAAATGATCAATCTATATGCAAATCAGGTTCATTGGACCCATAAATACTGATTTGGCCGTTTAATAATCAACAAAATCGCAAGTATGGTAATAAATCTTGTGACTTGCCACCATCTCCCTCATGTTGTGCACATAACAAGAAGCCCATGGTATATATATATTATTACTCTTATAGTTGATACCTTCGAGCACTGAGGTGAGACAAAACCAAGTGCCTTCCCATTCCACTTATATGGGCCCATGGTGGGACTTTACCTGTGATCAGTTTAAGAAAATATCAAATCATCAAAGTGATCCAGTCCGAGTGCACTTTCATGCTTCAAAACCCAAGTCAGTAGGCCAAAAGGCCACTCATAGAAGCTATTTTAGAGTTAATTTTTGATTCATTTGATTCCCCGTGCTCCTGCTGAGCTTCCATCTAGAGCTTCAGTAAAAGAAGAGTTGCTTTAGCTGATCTTTTTGTTCCTATTATTAAAAGTCTCTTTTATCGAGAGAGGAATCAGAGGATAATGGGTTATCTAAAGAACACTGCATGTCACGCTTGCTAAAGTGAATCGCTGCTCTCGTTAACAAAGGTCTTCCCTTCAGGTAAAGTAACGACAAAGGACACATGAGAAAAAAAAGCCTCGAGTCCTGGGGGCTTGGGGCTTCTTTTCTGTTACGAATGTTTTGGCTTTCTTTTTTTCTTCTTTTTTTGCAGTGTATGTTTTCAAAAGACCTCGGTCTCCTTGTTTTATGCTGTAGTTTAGATGGGCTATGGATTGCTCTTTAAATAGACTAAATGATGAGTTATCTTGCGAAGCATGGCCTTGGGTAATATGAGTTCTTTTGCTAGGTGGGGTGGCACGGTGCATGGTGTGCTTTGATGAGATGCCGGCTATTATCATGCTTCGTGGTACTTGTTCCTCTTGCGGTGTGGTGGGGCCAACCTCATGATCATGACTTCCATAGGATCCAGTGGTGTGTTTCTTTTTATGCCACTTTGATCGAATAATTCTTGAATCCAGTTCATGCATGGCATGCATTTGTACGTATGGTTGAATCAAAATTTTGACAGCATGGACTTCTGCGACAAATAAGTATAAGCCGGATTTCTATTTACAACCGGCTGTTTATTTGCAATCCGTAAAATATAAGTTCTCTTTTGCTCTGTGATTCCAAGTGTTGGAAAAATATTTTTGATCTTACAAAAAAATTTCTTTTAAAAAATTGCTAGAAATATGTTATAAAATTTATATATAAATAAAATAAAATCAAAAGATAAGATGGATCAAACCAGGACCGAGGCGTCTTAAACACTGCCTAAGGATCAGATTTTCGTCCTTCGTGCAGGTTGTTGGCAGTCTGTCCCCAAGGTACAACAACCCGGTTCGACCCGATCCTCCTACTACAGCACGATCGTGTGGAGGTGCAAACCCAACGATTTCCTTCATATGCCCAAGAAAATATCAATAGAAAAAAGAAGTAAAATGAGATAAAACAAATAAGGGCTACTCCAAATCATTCTATATTGATTTTCTTTCTTCAATCTGAATTCCTAAGTCTATTTATAGGCTCGGCCCATAAAAACTCCAACGGCTCGGCCCATAATGGCCTTAAAGGCCTAATGGCCGTTAGCCTTAAATTACGTCAAAAAGACTTACAAATTAAATTATTTGGGTCGTTCTGAAACGTTGGCCTTCCAACGTTCATGCAACGTTCCGTTGGAATGTTGCGTCAAAGAGGCTTGTCAGGGGCGTTCTCCCTTTTTTTTATTATTTAAAACTTTTTTCTAACAATCTCCCACAAAAGTTTAAAATAAATAAATAAATAAATAAATATAATAAAAATTTTAGGGCATCTTATACTGCGCAATAGGTGAGGTGTCCAATAGACTTGAACCTCACTTAGTGTTGATTGTATACATCTGAAGGAACCATAGTGGATTAGACCTTGAACTAGGTCCTTTGACTCAGACTTCTACTAATCACACACACAGTATGGATCAATTGGGTTTAAGCAGTTAGCGCATATTAAAGGCCTTGCACTTAGTACCTTGATTTTCATGAGAATTCTTTAAGGTTAGCCCAAACCTTTAGTCACGGCCTAATATGACGATTCTCATATAGGTGAATCCTCCAAGGGTATTTGTGACAATACCCTGCAGATAACCTACCTCGGATCCATTAAGAGTATGACTCAACCTTACACAAATTTACTTTGTCACTTTATAAGAGCACTCATCATAGGGATGGGATGAAAAATTTTTTAAAATTTGTGCTCTAACACGATCACTCAATCAGCTTCATTTCTACCACATTGAACCTCATTCATGGGATCTCCAATCACAGAGGTTGGGTATCCACTGCTGGCGACCAAATAATGGGCTTAAGCCACATCCCCCTCGATGAATCTAGGACTCCATTCCTACATAACTTCTTGGTTAATTAGTCTGCCAAAATCTTCTTGGTAAATTCCAAAAGATAATTTTATTTTTGAACTAGACCTCAAATAAGAGAATCAGGCAAAGATATATTAAAATTGAATATCCAAATATAAGGTAAACAATAAGTTGGATATTCCAACAGTCATGAGTAAATTATAAAAACTTTTATTAATCTCATGGCAATAGATTTCAAGAGACTCAAAATAGAGCATTTAAATGACATACCTTGTCACAGCATCCAAGTTCATCCATTCTTTGCCATTTGGTAACATAAAAGATTCACAATAGTAGGTAAGCAATAAGTATTTGCCCAATGCTGTCACTTTTGTCTAGCAACTTCAACACAACAAGGAGATATTAAATATTGATCACTATACCAGAAAACACTTATCTGGAACAAAAAACTTTTGCATTTATGTAAGAATAAATATATATGCTAGTAGCTGCACTTGAAAGTTAAATAATAAGATGATATAAAAATATATCTATATACAAGCACGCATATATTATGTGCACAAGTGCAAGCATGTGTGTTTTCAACAAGGCTTTGTTTTCATACTGAATAGTTAACCACCTGATTGATGACTTTACCCCTTGTCCATTTATCCAGTGAACAAAGTAATTCACTTTCTGATTAGCACTTCAGCTTTATATTGTTAGCTTTGTTAGTTACTAAACCAACTTGAGGAGAGAATAAGTATACATATTACATATGTACTTGGGCACTAAGATGTGACAAGCCCCACCTGATTTGCATACGTCTGTGTACCTATATGCACACATGTATAAATGCGTATGTATTTATATACATATAATTAAACATGTGAATTTTCGGTGAATAGAAAGAAGCCTCTGACATGTTGAACAAACCATATGCACACACACCAAGATTCAAGCTTCAACTTCTAACAAGTCAGAAGACAAATGAAGCTCAACAGTGTCTAACATTTAGAATAAGACAACAATGTCATATGTTATTATTTTTGTTGTATCTTATTTATCAGTTTAGTATATTTTATGCTCACCATATATCGCTCGGGGCATATCAAAATGTATTAAAATCTAATACTACAAATGAAGCAGATAAACCAAATAATGATTGTTTGTACTAAAACAATTGCATAGCAAATTGCAGAGATAGCTGGACAGTCGCTTTTATTATAAGCTAAGTACATGGCCATGATTGCCCAATCTATTTAATAACCAAGATATGTTACACCAATTTCTGTCCATATATGTGCATGAGCACTTAACAGTCCGATGGTGAAGATAAACTGAGTATTCATTTTACCATATATTTAACAAAAATTAGTAAGGAAGAAGAAAAATGGCGTGTATCAACAACATAGCACAACAATCCCTTCCAACGGTAAAAAGATCAACTTATGAAATATAATTTAAAGCATTGCAGCAATGTTAATATTTTGCCCAAGAAAAATAATAAGTATTCAAACCATAATCTTTTCCCCTTAAATCTTGGGCCCAATGGATGATCATAATTTAGCATAGCAACATTTGCACCATTAATGCACATGCATTTCAGAGTGGCATAAAAACTTTATATGTTGAGCAAACTCATGCAAGAGCAGAATGAGTAAATGGAATGAAAATCTAGCAATCTCTAGAGAAGAAGGAAAAATCTGATCCTTAGCTGTTGGAAAAATATTTTTGATCTTACAAAAAATCCCTTTCTAAAAATTGCTAGAAATATGTTATAGAAATTTATATATACAAATAAAATAAAACCAAAAGATAAGATGGATCAAACCAGGACCGAGGCGTGTTAGACACTGCCCTAAGGATCAGATTTTTGCCCCTTCGTGCAGGTTGTTGGCGGTCTGTCCCCAAGGTACAATGACCCGGCTCGACCCGATCCTCCTACTACGAGCACGATCGTGTGGAGGTGCAAACCCAACGATTTCCTTCATATGCCCAAGAAAATATCAATAGAAAATATTAATAGAAAAAGAAGTAAAATGAGATAAAATAAATAAGGGCTACTCCAAATCATTCTATATTGATTTTCTTTCCTCAATATGAATTCCTAAGCCTATTTATAGGCTCGGCCCATAAAAACTCGGCTCGGCCCATAATGGCCTTAAAGGCCTAATGGCCGTTAGCCTTAAATTACGTCAAAAATGACTTACAAATTAAATTATTTGGGCTATTTCTGAAACGTTGGCCTTCCAACATTCATGCAACGTTCCAATGTTAGAACGTTGCGTCAAAGAGGCTTGTCAACGTCCGCGAGCAACGCTCGCGAGCATTCTCCCCCTTTTTTTTATTATTTAAAACTTTTTTCTAACACCAAGAAGAATCGTTGTACCGGTCCAACAGCAACAAGGAGAGAGGAAAATCTAAGAGACGCTTTAATTCTTTTTCTTTACTTAATCTCTCAAGACAAGAACACTTTGCTCTTTTAGGCCGTGTTTGATGCGTAGGCAAGTAATTTTGAATGATAATATGGATAGATTACAAGTAGAAAGAATTTGATAGCAGATAATTTAAAAGGGTTCCATTAGATAACTATGTATTTGATATATATTTTGAATGATAATCTATGTTGTAGTGGTAATCCAAATTACCTCATCAGAGATAATCCAGATTAACACAGAAAAGAGTAATTATCCACATTAGCGGGTAATCTTTTAAATTATTTTTTAACAAGATTATCCTTTCTTTCATCACTCTCTACTCGAATTCTCTTTATCAACCTTGTTGGAACTTTCATGTCAAAGGTCCCAACTATACATTCTTTTGTGCGGAATCGGACTGCATATTTTTGCTGCCGCGGCTCCACACGGCAGACGAAATCGCAAGCAACTCCACAATCGTCTACAGACGCCGCAAAACTTCTTTAGATGTAGACACCATGAAACTTCTTTAGGGGACGTTTGGTAGGAGATAATCTATCTAGATTACATATAATTTAAAAGGGCCCCACTGGATAACCATGTTTAGTACGTATTTTGAATGGTAATTGCAGTGGTAATCTGGATTACCACATTACCTCAGGGGGAGGTGGCTATCCACATTATCGGCTATATTGTAATCTAATAAGTTTTTTTTTGACAAAATTACCCCTGCCTCTTTTGTAAAATAAAATTATCCCTTCCTCCAAACAATTAAATTAATTAAAAAATTAAATTAAAAAATTAAATTAATTTTAAAAATTAATTTTTTTATTTTTAATTTAATTTTAAAAATTAATTTTTTAAAAATTAATTTAA